>OX101788.1:42824493-43274493 GCA_944452715.1 Ophion slaviceki | reverse complement strand
ATATATTGAAGCACAGGTTTTTAAAAAACAGGGGCATCCATACATTTTGCCGCCAAATAAAAAAGATGCTCTGAAAACATTAGTATCCGAATTCAGGAAAAGGTGGAAACAAGCGAACAGGATGGAAAGCAGATTCTACCGAAATTGGACATCTGGCTCAACGTTCCTATACTTTTCACAACTGAAAATGGAGATTCGACGACTTCCACGGAAAACACAGCGGGGCCCGGGCTCCTTCGACAAGTTGGGACGATTTGAGTGACAGGTAAAAACGGAGGAAGACAGAAAAGGTTCGTGAACAATACAGCGTCCAAGAACTAGCCTACGCTACCCGAATGGGTCTCCGGGCGTCTGGAAATTTAGAAGCTTCGAAGGTGATTAGGGATGTCATAGAAGGCAGTCCATCAACCGCATGAAAGTACCGGGAATCTATGAAACACGTTCCAGAAAGAAAGTTGACAGGCAACTAAGTATTATCCACTATGATAAATTGTAGAGGATGGCCGCCTTATAGTACTGTATTAGAAGCTAAGAAAAAGTGTTAGCCTGATAAGTCCGAAATTTCTATAACTGAAAGTGCAGCCACGGTTGGATTCCAAGCATTGTTAAATCATACAGCTGAACGATTGTTATTGGCACAATCGGACGTTATTAGAAGTCTTCCCGAAAACAAACTAGCTGGTTTAGAATTGATATGCAAGTGAGGATGCGATGGCACTTCTGGTCAAAGCACTTACAAACAAAAATTCAGCGATAAAGATGGCAATAAATCGGATGCCAACATTTTTTTTATTTCACTTGTCCCCTTGCAAATCTATGATAAAGTCAATCCACAGATTATTATTTGGAGAAATCCTCGTCTTTCGTCGCCAAGATTTTGTCGCCCGACAAAAATAGTTTTTTTTTGCACGAAACTGCCGGCGCATCTAGGGCAGAAGTTGATTGTATCGAAGCGCAAGAAAAAAACCTTGTGCCCTTTCAAACCATACTTTACGGAAGAAAAATTAACATCCATTTCAAACTTGTGTTGACAATGATAGATGGTAAAGGTTGCAATTCGATTACGAATACGTCGTTAAGTATGCGTTGCTACCTTTGTGGCGCTACGTCTAAAGATTTCAATGATATCGATAAGATGTTGCAAAGACCGATCAATAAAGGTTACTTCAAATTCGGAAAATCGTCGCTGCATGCTTGGATACGGTTTTTCGAAAGTTGCTTGCATGTATCTTACAAATTAGACCTAAAAAAGTGGCAAGCGCGCAAAGAGGATAAAGAAGGACTTGAGAGAAGAAAAAAAATATACAACAAGGTTTTCGTGACAAATTAAAAACTTCCGAGCACAGACTTTCACCCGAATCAAACAGGTTTATGAAGATATTTTCTACCGTTGTGGATCCGCCATTTTGCTTTTTGAAATTTTGGCTTCGGATTCGTATTCAGCGACCCCAAAAAACCCCGCGTACAGACTTTCACCCGAATCAAACAGGTTTTTGAAGAAATTTTTTACCGTTCGGTTCCGCCATTTTGTGTTTCGAAATGTTGACTTCGGATTCATATTCAGCGACCCGAAAAACCCCCGAGTACACACTTTCACCCGAATTCGGAATTATGTCCGCTTTTTCGGCATTTCGGACCACTGTGCGCCGCAGGGGTTCGAGCCCACGTCCCGCTGGTAAACGGAAGGTTGGCTCTCCGTGAGGAGTTCCTCGACTTTGGAAAAATCGTCCACCCTTTCCCGCCGTTCAGGCTCCGCCACAGGCCGGGGGATATCCGGAGATGTCACTTTACGGCTCTTAATTCGCACTTTCATGCGCTCATGCAAACGATTGCATGCGAAACCGGATTTCAGACAAAGGTCCGACGCGAAATGATAGGGAGCCTCCCGCGCGCGACCATCATACGGTTATCCTCAACGGTATACGCTAGCAATGAAACACGGACTAAGGAAAACGACTCTACGGGAACGGGGAAGAAGGCAGTGGCCACGGTAAAGATGTGCAAGATCGTGAGCCGACCATACGGCCGAAAATTACCCGGATTGTTGCCGAAGGCATTTCCAAGCTCACCGGCTGCGTAATTCGGTCGCTTCCCATTGTCTCGGCCCACGTTCGTTCGGCTCGACACCTCGCAGAAAGTTAACGCAAAAGCCAGCCGACGTGCGAGAAGCGTCCCCCCCCCACCTTTTCATTACTTTCTGTTCTTATGATTACACCAGAGATGGCAGTCCCGTGTCGAATAATTTTCGGGAGTGTGCTTATCGATCAAGCGCGGATTTCAAATCTTGAACGTCCCGTAACTGAAAATAAAAAGTCCGCTCTTCCCGCGGGCCGTATTTCATGTCCCAGCGGAGCCTCGTCCTTCCCTGTATGATGTTTCGTAATGTTGGCGATGACGGGGACAAGGACCACCACCGACGCCAGTTTTATTATCGGCCAAGGGTGACAATTCGGCTCCTATCCAGAAGAAACGGAAGAAGTGTGGGGGGGGGGGGAGGTGAATCACGGCCTTGGGCAGGCAATTTTCGCGGGAATCTGCGTCTTTCCGAACGTTTGACCATAGTTGGGCCACCGCGTCTTCCCGATCTTTGGTCTTGGAAGAATGTTTGACCTCGCCTTCTTTCCCTCTCGCTCTTCCTGGCCATTGGGACTTTGGCTCGTGTAAGCTAGACGTTGAGGTAGCGAAAATGAAGAAAACAAACGGAATGTTAAAGTAAAATCCTAACGTCGCGTAGAATCATGTTACTGTAGAATTAAGAATGTACATCTCTACGGATATAAATACTGTTTTCATTGCTTTAAGTTGATGTGAGAGAAATTCATGAATTGACTTCTATATACGCAGAAATTAAACATTTTCAATGTCTCCGATTGCTGCAAAAGATTCGTGTTCTTCGCTTCACGGTCTCTGAAGATATAAAATATTCAGTTCTTTTAGTTAATGCAAGACAAATTCATATTTTTGGCTTTTCAGTGCCTAATTATATGAGGAAAATAATTTTGTATATCATATGAAGATGATAATTTTTTTACCAATCACCTATATGTAACTATAAATAAAAGTTTGGGGCGCTCAATTTTTAAAATGTTCAATCAATTCGATCAATTCAGTTTCATGAACCGTATGGGGGCGTACACAAATTACGTAACGCCAAATTTCCCTATTTTTACCCCACTCACACGTAAAAGGGCCGTAATGTCTGGCTGCACCCCCCCCCCCCCTTTATTCCGTTACGCAACGGGTGCTTTGTCGTCAATAATTGCGATTTTTTTCATAGACATAACTAATTATGAAAGGATCGGGTTTGTACTCATTTTTTGAAGTATATATTTATCTTGTTTTATACCAATTTTTCTGAGAAAAAATCTTCAAAGCAACCGAGATGTATGCCTTGACTTGATGACGAGAAAAAAAAAATTCTCTCCATTGTCCCATCGATATCTTTAGAAAAGTTTATATGTAAATAAAAAGTGAACAATTTATCTATATCTATGCAAATGTAGCTATCGTTATGCGTAGCGGTTTTTTTTTATTTTGGTTTTTTTATGAAATGCCGACCCTTTGGGCCTTTTTTCTATTTGCAAGGTCCTTTTTTCTATTTTCAAGGCCCTTTTTTGTATTCAAGCAATCTTTAAAAATAGTAATTATCAACATTTAAAAAATCGGCTCCGTACAACCGTAATCACTGCGATTACAAAAAAGACAAAAAAGATACGTCAGACAAAAAAAATACAAATCGGTTGATAAGTTTTTGAGTATTCGCTGGGACAAGGCCGAAAAAAGTAGTTTCGAGAAAACCGCGTTAAAGTTATCGTTCCGTTTTTCTTGATAAAAAATTATGTTTTTTCTAGAATGTTGATAATAACATTGAAGTCTCTAGTCGCGGGCGATATGACAGTTCTTCATCTTCACTATATTTCACAACATAATAAGAGCCTGCACTTCATCTTTTATGAACAATGGTTCACCTGTAGGGACTGAGGGCACTAACCGGTCGCGCTACCTGTTCTCATTAAAGTGACTGTAACTCCGTCAATTTTCGGACTTGTGAATAAAAATGTTGCCAACATATTTCTCAATATACGTACTTCCAAGAATTATTTTTAAAAAATTCAAATTTTGCTTAGGAAAGTGGGGAAGCTACTGTGCATGTTCTCGCACGGTGACTTCCCCCCTTAAGGCAGAACACCACTGTGACCCCCTGTTTTTTTGCCATTTTTCAAGAATTTTTTTTTTTGTAGGAAAAATAAGACATATTCGAAATTTTTGTTTGTTCGTTGTTTATTGAAGATACATAAAAAAAAATTTCAAATTTTTCACGCCCCATCCCGTGCGGAAAACTGATAGGGCATCCCTAATAAAAATAAGGGCCTTTCAGGGCTTTCCTAGTGCTTTCCCTAGTAGGGATTTCCACAATGGGCCCAGACTTGGCCATTATCGGGATAAACTTGTAGGGATTTCCACAATAGGCCCCGACTTGGCCATTATGGGGATAAACCTGTAGGGATCTCCACAAAAGGACCCGACATGGCCATTATAGGGATAAACCTGTAGGGATTTCCCCAATTGGCCCAGACTTCGCCAGTATAGGGATAAACAAGTAGAGATCTCCACAATAGGCCCAGATCTGACTATTATAGCGATAAACCAGTATAAATAGCTTAGGCTACATGGTTGATGATATTTCAATTATTCAAATCGATTATATACATCGATCGAATGATATTATCGAACGCAAACTGAGAAAAAGCGTAAGGGCATTAGCAAAAAAAAAATCAACGATGAACACAAATATGCAGACAAACATCAGACAGTATTTATTTGTCAAATTAAAGAAACCTTTTACATAGATACAAACAATTACTCATGGTTTCACTCATACATGGAGTAATGCTAGCGCATAAGTGTGAACAGTCCTAACCGGTTTTCTCGACATTTTTACAGCAACTAATTTCCGCATAAATACTCATCATAGGGAAAATTATTGCTTCTGGAGACTTCGCTGATATTTCCCATTTATAAACTTTATCTGACTGTGTAGGATAAGTAAATAAATTGATCTTTGTTTTCCAGATCTTTCCCTCAATGGAAATAGATTCTAGTGATTCAGTAGACCGATATATTTTTTTTATTTCTACTACACATCCATTCCGTAGAATGGATTATTTTATGTATTAATTTTTTCATGGCAGTTTGTCATAAAGGCTCACATGCAAATACGCAATCACATTTCTACGCGCGCACACATACATACACATGTACTCACGCCCACACCTATGCACATGAACAATTACATAAAAACAAATACAGATATACCCTGACGCATTTAACATACACGTATATCCACGGATACGGATATTTTATGGAGCTGAAATAGTTATGATGAGGCGCCGTTGAGGCATTTTCAGGGCGCTAAAATGGTTTTGATGAGGCGCCATTGAGGCAACTTATAAGGTCCCGGTTGTTGCGCCTTTAATGGCTCTTGTTGACAAAGTGTGACCGGCCGCTAACGGCCCTCATGTGGCTTCCAGATTAGGGCCCGAATAAAGTTAGGGGAATATTATTGGGGCCCGATCACAGCCCCAACTCAATTTCCGCACGGGATGGTGACGCTGGGGAAGCTCCCGCTTCAGGTACTGTTGCCTCTGCAGTGGTGGCAAAAAAATACCGAGTGTTTTCGTTAATAATATGATATTTTGAAGAGAAGTACATAGGGATTTGAAAAAATATTGATTTTTTAAAAATAGGCACGCTTTTGAAATTAAAGGACGATTTTCGAGCAAAATTTCTCGTCGAAAATAGGCTATAACTTTTTTTTATTATTGAGATATCGAAAAAATCCTATGTACTTCTTTAGATAATCTAGTTTTATTGATGCAGTCCAAATTTGAAGTCGATCGGATAAAAATTGCTCGAGTTCTGCTGCGTGCCGCACTCAAAAAAGTGGTTTTGAGAAAAACGCGTTCAAAGTTTTAGGTTTGTTAATTTAGGCGATAAATTGGAAAAAAATTTTTTTACCTTTAATCAGCGAGGCCGGCACCATATAGCTGGCCTTCAAGAAGCAAATCATTGTCCCTAGCATCTTTTCTCGAACTTGTAGAGGCTCTTCTTGCCTCTTTTGCAGCGTCTGTGAGCGAGCGCTCCGCCAGCAAGATCCGCGCTGCGTCGGTTTCAACGCAAAAATTGAAACAATTTGGGCCGATAGTTATCCCCAACGTCTCCAAAACTTTCATGAGGCTTCTCAGGCCATCATTGAATAATAATACCGCGATATCAGCTGCAATATCGATGATTTTTTTGCTCCCAGACTGACACTTGGGGGCTATTGCCCAAACTGATTTGTTGTAGCTTTCGTTGTTGTTTTGCGTGAAGCCGTCCAAACAACGCTGCAGCAAATCGTCTCTGCTCAATTTTTCGAAGACTGGCGTAATTACCTCCAATACTTTCTCAGGAAGAGGCGGCTTATGGCGATATTCAGAAATATTACCGCTTGCGACCGCTCGCTGCCACGAACACCACGACTCGGCTCCCTCTGGGCAATAGTCATGTTGTGGCTCACTATCTGTGGATATTTTATGTTTGGTATTTGCCCAAATTGCCTTCCCCATTTTTTCAACATCATCGCTGTTCCTCCGAATAGCCAAGCCGTAATATATGCTCAACGGGTCAATCAATTTTCCGGTGAGCTTTCCTCTGCCAGACAATCCTTTTTGTTTTTTCACGATTTCGCGGAGGCGCGTGCCCATACGTTTTTGGACATGATCGATGCACTCTTTTTTATCTCGAAACCGTCGTATGGATCGCGCTATTCGATATGCCCAGAAACGTTTTAGAATCGCCGTCACCAATATAATATTTATATTTTATGCCATAGAGCTCTTCAGACCGTTGAAACATTTCGACAGCTGAGTCGACTTCCATTTTTCCGGAGGAGGCGCTATGGTTCGCCTGGCACTCATCGTCGTGGGTACTTTTCCATTCCCAGTACTCCGCGGTGCTTTCTTTTTTTTCCCAATGCTCGCAAGCTTTGCAATATTTCGATTTCACCATAACGTCGATCACTTTTTTAGTGTACCAGCCGATTAGCGATGTTATGCCGAAAAGCGAGCTGAAACCGCGCTTACGCCACGATCCGTCGCCTGAAACGATAATTCCGTCCTCCACCCCATTTTCCAACGAAATTGTCTCCTCCTCAAGTGCAGCCTTTTGTTTGCTCACTGTGCTCACAGCTTTAGTGGCAATCGAAATCGAATTTAAGATTCGATCGTAGAAAGACTGAAATATGGGGTGCGGTCGGTCCATAAATGCACAAAACTTCATCAGGCCATTCAAACCGACGCCAAGAAGACGCATACTGAATACGATCCGACGATTTATTTCGTATGCATTGTCAATCATAGGACACGAATTGATTTGCACTTTTTCACAATGGCCGCAATCGACCTCGATTTTGAATCCGAGTCCGCGCAAACTTTTTTCAGTAAACTTTATATCGCGATCACACACTTTGCACTTCACTAACGTCGATATAATGTTCAATGCATTGACGAGGTGTACTATACGATAACCGAAATCGTTAGTAACACCGACCTCTAAATCGTCCGACGATTTTAACTTTTTCGCCGACGTGCTCACATACTCTGCAGAACTATTTTCGGAGCTATAACGGTTCGGAGGTTTTCGATTCGAAATTTTCGTTCGAGTCCTCGTCACATAGCTCCGTTTTGTTCCCTTTTTCCCCGCGTACACTTTCGGATTATCCATTTCGATGTGCAAAGAATAATTCTGAGCGTTCGATATTTATAAACGAAACGATTCGGAGCATTTAGACACGAGTAGCGTCGCTTCTATTCGCAAACTGACGCTATGACGCTATCCCTATACCTGCCTTGAAAATTTTTCAATTATCGCCACCTATGGCTTTTTTTCGAAACTATATTTATAACAATAGCCGGTTTTTGTGAAGGGAGAAATCAAATCAAAAGAATACCTGGGAAAGACCCGCAGGACCTGGGAAAGGCCCGGTATACCTACCGACCCTGAGGCGCGCAGCTGCGCGGGACCCCGAGCATCACGGAGCGCTGCACCGCTCCACAAAATATTCAATATCTCCGAAAATAATTATTTTTTCGACCTGGGTCCAACGGCATCTTAATCTTAAATGTATTTTAGATTTTTCTAGATGGTTTTCAAAAAATCGATTTTTTGAAGCCGTCACAGTGGTGTTGTCCCTTAACTAACATTTCGTATGGAAAGGTGTCAACTTTCCAGAACATGCAGAAATTTTGCTATTTCTGGCAGTTCTAAAATCGTGACGTCACGCAAACCGTGCCCCCCCCCCCCCCCCACCGACGTAGACCGTAATGCCTGGCCGGATTCCCCCCCCCCCTAAATTGAGTTGCGTAATTTGCGTACGCCCCCTAACCAGCAGGCTCCGTTAAATGGTTCTTCGCAGACTTTGTTAAGGTATTTCTTACACGAACCCGAATATTTATGAACTAACTGATTTTCGGCTATTATCAAGTGAAAAATACATCTCAGTGTACTGGTAAAATTTCAAGCGAAATTACCGAACTTTTAACGAAAAATTCCGACTCTGAAAATCGTCTCATTTATACGGCGCTTTATGGAGATTACACGCTGGCCACATTTCTATTTAATAATTTATACACTAAATAACTCTAGATGCCTGATCTCAACTGCTCACGCGTGTAAAAAGATCTAAAGATTTCCTAACGACAGTAAAAACAGGGGGTCACCGAATATACAAAGAAAATATCGATGATGAAATTTACAAAACTGCGACTAGCAGAAGAATTTTCGTAGCCGCGACTTCTCAGAGAATATGTAAAAATGTAAAAATCGACTAAATTTGCACGACATTTTTTTATCCCAGTTACGTATAATAATTGATTGTGACTTATTTTTATTAAGGGCCACTGTAATTCACCAATTATTCAAAAGGCCCTTTCTTATGCCCCCACGAAATACGACCCGCCGCAAAAGGAATACCTTAAGGGGAGATATACACCTAGGAGCCGGAAAAAGGTCATTTTTGTGAATTTTTCAAGGAAAACTATTTGAAATTTCGGATTGGGGTTTTAATTATCTAAAAGTATATACATTCAAAAAAATGTTTAATTTTCTTTATTTAAAAATATCAAAAATATACAAGGACATTGTAAACCGATGTGTTGGTCTAGTGGTTAGCGTGCTTGCCTCTGGAATCAACACATCGGGAGGTCGCGGGTTCGAATCACCGTCTCGTAGTTTCGGAGAGAAATAAAAACATAGGCGTGACGTAGCTCCAGTTCTACACGCGTGTCGCGCACACGGACCGGGACGTGTGTGTGTCGTGCGAGTGCCACTGTAGCCTGTGAGTTATTTCTCGACGAAACGCGACTAGCTCCGAGACTGTGAAGCGAACTCGGGACCTGTATTGGTATAGGTTTTCCGCAGTTTCCCTATACCCAAAGCAGAAATGCATGGTGAATGCGATACAGAGGGGGAAGTCGGCTGCGGCCGCAAGGTGGGGATATATGGAAACTGGAATAGGGGGCTATGTATCAAGGGGGAAGATCCCTGTACAGATGGGAGTGTAAAAAAAAAATACAAGGATATTGTATGATCCTTGGAGCGCCGTGAAAAAATCTGCGTATACGGTACCCACTGGCATTTCTTTAAAAATCATCTGAAAAAAACCAAAAAGATTATTAAATTAGATACTATAATCTAATACTTGCCGATTTTGAAAATATCGATTTATGACAAAATGGCGGACGTTTGAACATAAATAGTGATTTTTGGGCAAAAAATTAGTTATTATTTTGCCTATAAAACAAAAACTAAGTAACGGCAAAAAAATCATATGACAAGTACTAGATAATGGTGTATAGAATAACCACAAAAAACCTCAAGGCAATCGGTTCATTGGTTTTCGAGAAATTTTGTGTACCGATTTGAAAAACGTGGTTTTGAGAAAAACGCGTTTGCAAACTTAGGAATGAATAAATCATGAAATTTGTCAACTTACAGGGAATTATGGATACCAGGCCCATAGTGTAGGTCTTCTACGGTCGACGGAATGTTCATAGCTTCTAAATCCTCGACCTCGACCATCTAGGTATATATCTCTCCTTAAGCGACTGGTCGGTACCACCTTTTTGCGGTAGCCTATGAGCAACGAAGCCATTGGCATATACATATTCCGTGGACTTGTCACGCAGTAGGTTTGCGGAAAAAATAATAAAATCCATAGAGATAATGTTTTTCTAACGATGAACAACAGATTAATTGTACTAATTGTTATTAGTAATTTTAGGAAATATCTAAAGTCCGGATTCCACCTAAATCGGAGACTAAGTTTCGAAATGATTTTTTTCACGAATATGTATCACTGTTAAATATGAAATTATGGTAAGGACAGACTATTTGTATGGAAAATTTCTTTTTTTTTTCTAAAAAGACGAGCAAAAAATGGACGGATCTTAAAAATGGATCCCGATGTTTTCGTCATTTTTGTCGCAAAACAGATTTTTATTTTCAATAAAATGTTCTTCCCCACGATCGTTATATCGCATGGATCGAGGTACATCCGAAGGAACAATGAAAAAAAATGTTCGACCCTATTTTATGTGAACTTCAGATTCCAGATATTCACCATAATTGTCGAGCTAACTCCGGTTCAGCGGTGGAAATATTGCATGGCAAGCACACAACATAGTAACATATAACACGTAGCATACAACAAATATTGTTCTATGTTAATAAAAATGAGAATGATTGTATCTTAATTTACATCAAATTTTTACATATATCTGTGAATACATACTATTGATCCGTAATATGGTATATTTTATAAATCGCTTGATTGAGTTCACTCAGAAAAAATATTTATTAAGGACAAAGAAGTTTGTCTCCCGGCGAATAAGTTTTCTTATTCGTATGTCGGCCTACTACGATTGTATTAACAGCTAAGATAATTTTTTATTCAAGTTTATGTTTAAGGTTTACTAATATTTTTTCCTAACATCTATTAGGATATATAAGTTAGAAGAAATAGGTGTTTTATATCCGACAAATAGAGTTTTTCTTAACATCGAATATGATAATCCCCCAGCTGGTTTTTTTCGAGGAATTGTGTCATTTCGTCCGTCATTATTTTCTCACTTGAACGTTTTTTTTCTTACTTTATATTCTTACTTACACTCAAATCATTCCTCACTTTCGAGTTTCTCATTTCCGAAATGTAACACTGACACCCGTGACAAAAGCATTGGCCTAGGAAGAGGGTACATGGTAAGCGTATGCGTGAGCTACATCCCATGTAGAGGTTGCCATGAGTTGCCCAATGTCACGATCAGACCAATATTGGGACCACCGTATTAGCCAACAAAAGAGAAATAATATTGGCCCATTACTGTTCCGCTCTAAACTGAAAACTGGCATAATATCGGCCCATTACTAAAGATTATCCTGGCCAGCTAATAAACAGCCGTGACAGTTAAACTAAATTTGCCAATCCTAAAGCTGGCAATCCTAAAATACTGGCCATTACATTGACTCATTATTGTCGCGTTCTAAATTGAAAACCGACACAATATCGGCCCATACTTAAAACCTATCATGGACCATCTTTTAAATTCATTAAACAGTCATGATAGATAAACAATATTAGCCAATTTTTAAACTGGTGATGCTGAAGTACTGCCAATTACATTGGCCCATTATTGTTCCGTTATAAATTGAGAACTGGCACAATATCAGCCCATTATTAAAACCTATTCGGGCCCATCTGCCACAACCAATAAACAGCCGTGAAAGTTCATCGAAATTTGCCAATTTCAAAACAGGCAATGTTAAAATACTGGCAATGTTAAAATTAATTAAATGTAATTAATCTAAGCCCTTTATTGGCTAAGTGGATCAGACCATACCTGCTTTTGTTTTATTTAAGCCTTGGGTTATTCATTATCTGTATATTGTGCCAGAATAAGCAAATAACTGGTATGTCATATATTAATCGTCTATATTTTGTAGTTCAGTTTTTGTAAACAAGTCTTGGCCTATTATTGGCATTTGTAAATATCCATCATAAGTAAGTAAAATATGCCAATTTTGAAACCTGTCATATACGTAAATCACTAATTAAAATAAATTAAGAGATTGACCGTTGGGCCTGGGACGGGCCTTCACAGTTAGCCTTTCTAGAATATTGGGCCGTGAGTATTTACCAATGAGGTGCCTTTGTAGAAATGATAAGAACGGCCCGATATCGGCCAACAGAGCCAACAATTATTGGGCCAATGATTTAATTCATTGTAGTGGCAATGTTGGTGATTGCACTTGGTCCTATGTGGGCCGTCTTAAAGGGCCTATGTAGAAATTGACCACTGGCTCTATGATGGGTCTTCACAGTTGGTCTATCTAGAAGTTATTCTATCTAGAATATTGGGCCGTGAGTTTGTTTGGGTTTGTTTAAGTGCGTGATAAATATTCAACCTATATCGGGCCAAGATTGGCCCGAGATTGGTCCTTATGGATACATATTTCATGGAATAACCTTGAAATAAATTGTGATTTGCGTATATGACAGGTTTCAAAATTGGCACATTTTACTTACTTATGTTGGTTATTTACAAATGCCAATAATAGGCCAAGACTTGATTACAAAAACTGAACTACAAAATATAGTCGATTAATATGACGTGCCAGTTATTTGCCTATTCTGGCACAATATACAGATAATGATAATGAATAAATAATAAAAGCAGGTATGGTCTGACCCACTTAGCCAATAAAGGGCTTAGATTAATTAAATGTAATTACCAGTATTTTAGCATTGCCAGTTTTAAAATTGGCAAATTTCGATGAACTATCACGGCTGTTCATTGATTTTAACAGATGGGCACAGATAGGATGGGCTGATATTGTGCCAGTTCTCAATTTATAACGGAACAATAATGGGCCAATGTAATTGGCAGTACTTCAGCATCACCGGTTTCAAAATTGGCAAATATTGTTTATCTATCATGACTGTTTAATGAATTTAAAAGATGGGCCATGATAGGTTTTAACTATGGGCCGATATTGTGTCGGTTTTCAATTTAGAACGGGACAATATTGGGCCAATGGAATTGTCAGTATACAAGTAAGTATATTAAATTGGCAAATTTAGTTTAACTATCACGGTTGTTTATTAGTTTTTAAAGATGGGCCAGGACAGGCTTTAGGGATGGGCCGATATTGTGCCAGTTTTCAGTTTAGAGTGGAACAGTAATGGGCCAATATTATTTATGTTTGTTGGCTTATACGATGGTCCCAATATTGGCCTGATCGTAACATTGGGCAACTCATGGCAACCTCTACATGGGTCATTTCGTTTACAATAATAAGGTTTGTTCCAAAGAACATTGGCGGGAAGTTATGCTCCGTTATTTCCTGGCAAAGAAATAGGCCGCGGAAACGCATCGTTTGCTAGAAGAATTGTATGCTAAACATGGTCCATCGAGTACAACGTGTAAAGAGTGCCTTCGCCGCTTTCAAAGTGGTGATTTCTCTATGTACAACAAGGGCCTCGGAAAATCCCCCAAAAGAGGGGTGTTGTATATGACGAGCTGCTGAAACCGCCGAAAACCATCACTGGGGATCGTTAACTACCGCAACTGATGCGTCTGAAGCAAGCTCGGGACGAGAAGAGGCCAGAATGGGAAAATCGCCGCAACAAGTTGATTTTTCAGTACGACAATGCCAGGGCGTACACCGCTTAATCGATTAAGAAGTGCTCAGAAGGTGTGAACTGGGAAATTCTACTGGACCCGCCATATTCCCTAGACCACGCTTCCTTCGATTACTCAATGCACCGGTCAAGTTAGTGCTTACGGCACTTCACCTAGTACCTATTTATTGAATTGCAAGGACTGCTTAAATCATAA
Organism: Ophion slaviceki; assembly: GCA_944452715.1. NCBI lineage: Eukaryota > Metazoa > Arthropoda > Insecta > Hymenoptera > Ichneumonidae > Ophion > Ophion slaviceki. The sequence continues at coordinate 43,260,559 of OX101788.1, read as the reverse complement.
AATTAAATGAGAAAATATGCAGAAGAAAAAAAATTATACCGTTAAAAAAAATTAGGGACCAAAACTTAAGCCATCCGACGTTATCCAACATTTTCAGCGAGGACAAAATCTTAATTGATTACTTTTTTTCAAATTGGTTTTTTGTATATTCTAAGTTCATTTATTGGTCATCATGACCAAGAAATGCATATATCTACTAAAACATTTCTACGAATGTTATTCATTTCTCATCTGCACCACAGTTGTCAGACAGTGTTACCATACAGGACATTTTTAATTTCGCATGCAATGGTAAGTAAATATGATCAAGAAATAGTAGTTACTTTTTATCAGAATGATCAGATTCGTGTAAGAAAATGAAAAGTTGTACGTGTGACCAGGGTTAAAAAAATGTCCACGTGTTAAGATTGATTGATTAGCCGTAGCTCATTAACTGTCTCGTTGGTAAAGCTCAGGTAAGCAAACTTTTGTCATTTTTTTGCAAAATTTTAGTGTTGCGAATGAACTATAGGCTCAAATGATTTGTATATCCCCGAAGGCGCGCGCAAGACTACCGGCACGATTAACTTAATAGCTCTAGAGCTGCAAAATGGCCTTCGCGAGTTGTGTATATAATAATTACCATCCCATTTGCGCATCTATAAGTGAACAGGCCACATATAATTTATGCAGGCATTCGTGGTGTAATCTATTTTATTTGATTTTACGGGAGAAAGGAGTATTCAAAATTATACGGGATTTGGCCCGTATTGCCCCTAGGTGGAAGAAAAAGAAAACATCACGAGTATCGTGATTGCCGACAGAATCATCATAATTGCCACCGATGGCAGCACGATAATTATACCGCAAAACTGTGCGGTCTAGCGGCTCGTTTCGCCTAATCGATCTCTTACGGTATGCGAGTACGTTTTTTTCCTTTCTTACTTTTCGACCAGATAATTTTTTGAGCGACCTCTTGTATCTAGTAATAGCAGTTATTTCGATTCCCCGCGGTTATTATCGGCCTTTTCTCTTGGAATAAAGAGAACAGCTAAGATACATCCGTCAAAATAATTCTTTCAGTCAATTTCAAATTAGGACTGGCATTTCCAGATACGAGACAGAACACCTTAAAAAATCGCTTATCCGTGGTTTAGTTGTTATTTAAATGCGCGCAATAGAAATTAATATTGATGTTAATCAATTATACAGAGCGGCCATTCGCTGCTTCCTTTTTTTCACCACCAACTATAATCTCAGTTAACCACTAGAGCCACGTTTAAATTGGATTCCTTTACTTTCTTACCGCAAAGCCGATTGTTTCGAATTATATAACAGTTCAAACTATTTTGAATTTCTTAAGTTTCGAAGCACTTATCGTGCCGGAGCCGTTGGGCAGTTTATCGCTGCATGCGACGCCAATAATAATTTATACGGCCCTGCATACATTCCTTATTGATTTCGGCGGATCGAGTGCGACGGAATGAGCTTTTCTTTCCCAAATTATTTTCACAACTCTTGGTTGACGAAGGATTCTTATTATGGGCCGAGATACCTTTATAATGTAAATAAGAGCTTATCGCCGAAAATGAGCTCTACAAGGAAGCTGTAGGACTACTTTGTGGCACCGGAATCGCAGATTAATCGGTAGGTCATATTTAAGTCTTTTCATTTTTCAGTCTTAAAAATCTAAACGCGTTTTCCTAAAAACCACTTTTTGTAAACTTCGTACAAGATAATTCAAAAACTATCTGATCCATATTTCTCTTGGAATATTTCACACTTTTAGATACCATAGTTACCGTCTATGTAATCCTCAAGGTCCTTGAAAATTATATTTAAAAACTACTTTTTCATTAACAAACACATAGCAACAATTTCATGAAAAATATACCGTTTTTTCAAACAGGTTCCGTTTCCGCATTCTCGCTCCTCTTCGGATTTTTTAGCATCATATAGAGTATTTTGGTCTGAGAAATCTAAAACTCTTTGGCTTGGTTGTACACCGTGGAACAATTCCGGCGGAAACCGTCCCTAAAGCGAACGTCGGACAGCCTCCGTTTTTCAATATTCAAAAAAGGAAATTCGGAAAATGAAAAGATGCAATAATATGTACATAAAATTGTATTGATGTAAAATAAATACTTATTTTCGGCTGCCTCAAGGGATCACCGAGGCAATTTATCATCTTACTGTTATTTTGGTGCAAAATTTGTGCATCCATGAGAAAAATATAATATTCTTTATTAAATTTATTTTCTTTAAAAGTTGTGCAACAGAAAGTAACTTACTAACACTTATTATCAAATAAATGAATTGCATTGATAAATGTTACTTCTATGGTCAATCCAGTCTGTTTTTTTTCCTTCGAATCAGGAACATTTCAATCGTCTGGTACGTTCGGCCACAATACTGCGTTTACCCACAAAATGGCCTCGATATAGATTATAGCGTTTAGTCGATAATGGAGTTCCCATTTTAGAATCGTTCGGAGGATTTTATGCCAGTACCTTTGTTCACTGGTACAAACAATAAAGTTCAGGCTTCATTTTTTGGTGTTGCGAATGTTACGCCGCAATTGCTTCTGCGTTGCCGATACGCAATTTGATCAAAACCAATGAATCGATTCAACCCAGCAAGGTTTCTTCCTTGAAATGCCATAAAACAAATACTCCAGACTTCGAAGCGTTCACGTCTCATCAGGTCAGCTTTCGTTCCTCCGTCTGGAGTACATTTATCCGACCTGCACATGGCCCCCCTCTGATCGGTCATATTCGGCTGTTGTATGGAAATTCCGTAGGTCCATACATTTTTGAGAGGAACTTTTACCTCCGTGTTGAACGGCATAAAAGACGTGTCGCACATGGCTTCTCCCTATTCTTATTTTTGCCAAACCAATTGCAATCCCATGCTCATTATCCGATGAATTGACTGCATGAGTCAATAGTACATAGTTTACTTCTATGGTAAATCCAGTCTATATTTTCATTCTCCGTATTTGGAAAAAGTACAACTGTCAGGTACGTTCTGCCACAATTCTGAATTTACCCGCAAAATTGCATCGAAATTATAGTCAATATTGGAGGTCGCATTTTGGAAGCGGTCGGAGCACTTGATATCAGTATTTTAGTTTACTGGCATAAAGAGTGAAGTGCCGGTTCCAATTTTTTTATGTTACCGATACGCTTGGCCGGAACACGTATTTTTTTGCTATTCACAATTTAATCGGGACCAATGAAGCGTTTAGTAGATGCGAAAGCAACCATCTAATAGACCCGCTTTAGCGTACCTACTCTGAGGATTACATCTGTTTGAATCAAATGAAGTGTTGCGCTAGAGTTAAAAATAAATGAAATATTTATTTCACAAGCGAAGCGTGCGTCCTATATGTATATACCCATTCCATCAAGTCTAATGAAACGTTTTAGAAGTATTACACCGTGATGTAAGACGGTTACACCGTGATGTAAGCTCAAAGACGATTACCCCGGTAAACTTAATGTCATTGACGCAATTATAACTTCTTAACTTTATAGCTGTTTTAAAGTTTGTAGGCGTTTTTATTTGCGAATACGTGAAATATAAATTATTTGGCACAGTACGGTTATCGGGTTTTTGTTTGAAAGGTACACTTTTTTAGACGGACGGAAAGCTCCTCCCAATCTAGGTGTTGTACTCCCTGCACACAGCTTATGACTAATCATTCACTTGTGTGAATCAACGATAGACGTTACGCAAAAATATCATGTTGCACATTGAATTGCTGTATAGAATGAAAGTTACTACACAACATGATTATATTTTCAAAATAGTGCGCATACATATGGTACGGTATGCGGAAATTGGAAAACGAGAATTTCCCAATAGAAAAAACAACTGTAAACATTGAAATAAAGCAACAGAGCAATCAATTTTCATAAATTTTGCTTCCGCATATGGAATGTTTTGTGTTGGTAATTTTTTCTTTCGAGATGTTACTGTTAATGCGTTCAGAATGTTCCGGAAGTCGGAAAACATTTACAAAAAATGCCTGTGTGCATATTATTTATAGATATTATATCATAGAAATTATGTTCTAAATTAATTTAGGGAAATTTGACGAAACGCATTAGACTGAGGAAAACGTTATTTTCAGAACAATGTTTTTAGCCGTGTAGCTTCGGCTAGTTTTTTTTATATATCACGTTTAATTTTGAATAGGAATAAAGCATTATAGAGGGTATAATCGTATCGAGTTAAGCGAAAATCATGCGGTTATTTTAGTTGCTAATGGGGTAGACATTTTTAGGAATGGTTTACATTCTACCCAATTCACTCACATTCTACTTCTATTTTACCTAATGCTAGGTCTCTGAATCATTTTTCAGATTATGGTATGAGGTAATACATTTTAAGATCGGGGTGTCATAAAATCGTTGGAAGAAGTTGGTCCTAGAAAAGCTCTTGAATTTTTGGAAGACGGTCTCTTTTTATGCCATAACTTTCTCAATATTTGTCATGGGCAAAGTTTTGTAGGTGAACGAAAATTATGAGTTTTTCTTACTTCCAACGTTTCTTAGTATACCGTGGTAACTGTGGACAACCTGACGACTGGTAGCTATTATTTCACTGAGCTCCACATGGAAAAAAAGAAACAGCGAAAAGCACAGTATAAACCGCATAAAAAACAGGGTGCCATATTTCATTTTACAGTAAAACAGAGTAATGTAAATCCTGTCCTACGAAAATGACGAATTTTCCTGTACACACCGAGATTTTTACAGTTACATTGGCTTATTTACAGCTCGGTATTGTGAGTACCGAACATCGATGTTTTCAGTAAAAATATTCAACTGTAAAATTTACATCAGATCACTGATTTTTATACTGTACGCAAACTGCAAGGGTTACAGTGTACACTGTATTGAGTACAAAGTGATTCATTAAATTGTACAGTGTGGCACGGTACTTTTACTCTTCTTTCAACAGTTCGTGACGTAATCTGTGCACTCTGAGATTTTTATAGTTACACTGATTTATTTACAGTTTGGTATTGTGAATAAATCAGTGATTTCAGTAAATATATTCAACAGTAAAATTTAAATCAGGTCACTGATTTTTATACTGTACGTAAAGTCTGAGGGTTACAGTGCACACTGTATTGAGCAAAGAGTCATTAATTAAATTTCACAGTGTGGCCCGGTAGTTGTACTCTTTTTTCGACAGTTTGTGACGTTATCTGTGCACTCTGAGATTTTTACAGTTACACTGGTTTATTTGCAGTTTGATATTGTGAATACATCAGTGATTTCAGTAAAAATATTCAACTGTAAAATTTGACATCGAAATTTGTGCGACAGAATTCAAGAAATTATAAAGAAAGAGAGAATTTTTTTTTGGGTACGTTCTTTTCTAATTAAGACTTGTCTCGCGCGTGGGGTGGGGCACGTGGCCAGGACACAAAGGATTGCCAGTTAGTAGTGCGTGGTCGATAGGATGCGAACGTTGAAATGTATGCGACATAATTCAAGATATTATAAAAAAAGAGAATTATTTACAAAAAGGTACGTTCTTGTGTATGTGACTGATTTTTAAATATTTTCTACACATTTTTTTCAAACTTCTTTCATGGATAAACTTTTTTTTGTGTGTCTACATAAACTTTGTCCATATAACTAGCGCATTCATTATACATGATACAGATTAACCAACTGTCAAATTACAAGTTTTCTTAAATTCATATTACAGTGTTGAACTGTCAAAAATTTACTTTTGACTACAATCTATTTTGGACTGTGTGTTCCAGTAAAAGATACAGTAGAGCGGTTCGAGTCCAAAGAGGACAGTATAGGAACTGTAATAATTTACTTCGAGCACACTGTGTTTCAGTAAATATCGCTGTGCAATCGCTCGAGTCCAATGTGAACTGTGTAGCCCCTGTATTTTGTACTATTTCTTTTGTCCCGTGCAGTCGGAAACTTGGTACAACTGCGTCCTATTACCCAGTCGGCGCAAAAGCCGGTACGCAGCCCATCCAAGTATTGGAACAGGCGAACGCCGCTTACCACGAGAGATCATCGAATGCGCAATACCGGCGCTTTCACTTGATGTTTGTATTTTAATTTACTAGGCATACAAATTTCAGCATTAAGGTCATGTATCATACGCTGCAAAATTTAGCCGCGGCCACGACGGTATTGCAGTACTCGTAGTTTCTGGTTACAAGCCGCCGCAAACTATAGCCCGATGTCACAATAAGCGTCTGCTACTCACACTGCAGCAAAAAAGCAGCGGCTCAATAGGCAACGATTGTTGCAAGTCCGTATGTGGTGCGTGTATAGGTATGTGTGCACGTTCACCATGCGAGGATCGCCGCCAGTGGGAGAACTTACGCACTAGATTTTCAGGGATGTCGATAATATTTTGAGCTTCCCTGGTAAAATTTTGATGGTTTTATGTAAAAAAAAAAAAACTTTAAACTCCAATTTCTCCGACATTATGCCATAAAGCCAGTCGAAACAACGCTCAAAATGTGTGTCGTCTTCACTGTAGCGAGCCTAACGGTACTGAAATGTGCATGAATTCGGTGCATCAGCTAGTAGGCAATTCACAGATCGTCCTATGCCGACTACAAGGTGTAATTTCTTTTTCTGAAAATTTTGAAAAATGTCGACTGTCAGGCTCCTTCTACAATAATATAGCATGTACACAATAAATTACATCTCAATTGATTGTATCGTATGGTCGAAATTAGGAATGCAAATTTCGACGTAGTCAGAGCGTGCGATCTTTCAGGTATTCCTTTGGCTTAACAAAAAAAGTTACAATCATATATTATACTGAACCGTGAGCTGGAATAAATAATTTCGTGCAAATTCAGTAGATTTAGACATTTTTTCTGAAACGTCGCGGCTGCGAAAATTCTTCTGCCAGTCACATTTTTCCAAGCTTTATCATTAATGTTTTCTTCAAACAATCGGTGACGCTCCATTTTTGTTGTCGATACAGATTCTTTCGAATTTTTCACACGCGAAGAGCAGTTCATATCAGATATCTAGAGTTATTGAGTGTATAAATAATTAGATAATTACATTTTCGTTAACAGTTCTGTAACGTGGCTTGACATCTTATCAGTATGGTAGAATGTATATTTACTTGATTGTAGACGAAAATCGATTAATAGTTAAATGTTCGGGTTCGTGAAAGGAATACCTTAAGTGCAAGCTTAGTAACTGACTATAAATTGGCACTGCGATTGGGCCGCTGCACATGCCTTTTTGTGCTTTAACTGATCGCGACGAGGTCATCGACTCGATGTTACAGATGATTTTAGGAATCGCAGTATTATCGCCCACACGGGTTCGACACTTTACCGGGACCCCAGGAGATATGTCGTATGTATACAAGAGATGGTCCCACGAGAAAAAGGTCACACATCATATCGCGGCGGGAAGGGTGCATAAGCTATGCAATTGCGTTTGCCGAGATGGCGTGGTTTCTTTTCTTCTTCACCTCCTGAAACGTATGTACGTCGGAGAATTTAACTATCGTGTGTTCCAGATTGCGAATCGAAGAACTGGAGGAGATACGTTGCGTCCACGCTTGGACTCGCATTTACCCGCAGCTCTTTCCACACAGGCACACACACACACACACACACACACACACACACACACACACACACACACACACACACACACACACACACACACACACAGCCTCGTGCGCCCACGAGCGAGAGTGCAAAGCGAAATAAGTGTACAACCGGCGCGATGCTCGCGGTGTATACATAGGTATACCGAGGCGTTAGAAGCTCGCGCGGTTATATCTCGATAAATAAAGTGAAATAAAAAGGAAACGATATTGCTGTTGACATGAAACGCGTTATAGTCTCGGTGGTGTGTGCTCGCTCGCTGCTACTCCCTCAGTCTGCTGCTGCTGTGAGAGAGATAAGCATCGCGTATATAAAGCGTTTCACCTTCGCAACGCCCGGGTATACACGGCCCAACTAAACCCTTCGAGTCTCTTGCGGCCTCTGCGTGCGAGATCGTGACCCAGCGGCCGGGCGGGAGAAAAGGCGAGGTACACTGGAAAGGTGTAAGAGCGACTGGAGCGAGCATAATAACGAGGACGCAGCGATCGTAAAGTTCCAGCAGCGCATGAGCATATCGATGGATGGCATGCGCATCGTTAGCAGTCGGATACAGTCATGCGAGCCAGGCAGGCTACAAAAGCTGAGACACCCATTTTACGCTATCACGCGATATCCCCACGAGCGGCGTTATTCTTCTCATCAGGGGCTGTTCATTCAATGCTTTTGGATAGGGCCGAATTTTGTCACCCCGAGAGCATAAGCAATACCGACGTAATGAAGTGAAACCTATACTTTCTAGATTTCTATAGTCAGCGTTGACCCGGGATGCTAGTGGCTCTCTCTCTCTCTCTCTCTCTCTCTGCGTGAACATTTTGAAATAAAAAATTATTGATAAAACTCAATAAAAAACTACTCAATCATTCAAAAGCGGATAATAGAACAATAATTTTTTTATTTATATAAAAAATATTACACATGGCCACCTTATCATTGTCACCCTGTATGATTTGTTATATTGTGGGTAGCATCAAAAAATTAAGTGAAGTATGTAGTCATTCAGCAGTTTTATTATTGCAGTGAAAATACATTTTTCAATTGTTTGACTTCAGGTCACCCGCGTTCTCGGAGCCACATTCGCAGGGAAGTCGTACAGTGGCTGCAGTTATTGGTTTGTATGATGAAAACTACGTTATACACAAATATTCGTCAATTTAAAACAACTGTATTTTAACATTACTTTTTCATTGCTTCGTTATGCGTTTGATCGTCGCGTCGCGCTGTTTTTCCATAGGTGAATATCTTAACAGACGCCCACTCAGAGCAACGGTAGCCATGCGCAACGTTTATACCTATAATTTTGAGATTTTCATTTTTTTTTCAATCGGCAGCAAGGGTTCTTTCTTCAAATACCATAAAACAAATACTCAAGACTTAAAAGCGGTCATGTCTCGGTAGGTCAGCTTTCGCTCCTCTGTCTGGAGTGTCTTTTTCCGCACATGACCACCCTCCGTCGAGCCATAGTTCGCACTTCTATGGAAATACCGTATATATTTTCCAAGAAGAACTTTCACCTCCACGTAGAAGGGTATGAAAAATCGAGCTGCACATGGCTGCCCCCTACCCTTATTCCTGCGAAACCAATTGAAATCCGTTGCGTTGGATGTCCGAAACCCCAAATGTAACATCCTTCGTCATTGCAGTTTTCGTCGCCCTACGAGAAACACTAACAGTGTTCGTGTATTTCTAGCATCGCATTTTTGAAACTATGGCCGATCAGAAAATCATCGACATTGATTACGCGGTGTTGGTTGCAGATAAAGAAGCATCGATAAACATCGTAGACGGCGACGATGAATATACAAATGAAGAATAAGTTGAAAAACTTAAAGAAGAAATTGCAGAAGAAGTTGAAGAGGAAGTTGAAGAAGAAGAAGACGCTGGAATCTGTATGGATCTAAATGAGGACGCGGAAGATGACTCCAGATACTTTCACGTTGTGCACTATTTGAGTCGGCGAGAACTGGATAATATAAATGAACAAATGATTGTGTGTTGCAATCGTACGTATAAGCGATCAAGTGACGGATTTGTGTCGTGCTTTGTATGCTTCTTGAGGTTACGATGGAATTTGATGGAACGATCACGCCGGGTGGCGTCTGGTAAACGAACATTTTTTCGATGCTCTTAACCGCATTGCACGTCTATCATGCCATCGATGTCGAACACCCGTGCAATTATGTATGCCCGTCGGCTTACATGATTCGTGCGGAACATGCAGTGCAGCCAATGAGTAAACAAAGCACCTTCCATGCGTATTTTTATAAAATAACAAAATATATCACTTTTTAAACAGATTAACAATTAACAAAAATGTAATTTTTTGTCTGTGGCAGGGACGCAACAATCCTTATGATAAATGTTATATAATTTATATGAATACACAAACGCGCTCGCACACAGAATTTATAAAAAAGTATTATCAAAAGAACATTTTTTAATGTTGTGGTTTCAAATTTTTACGACTACAATTTTCGTTTTCCCGTCACCCCCCGCGCGAGGTCATACCCCTGCACGTGACTTCATCGCAATGGACTCTGCTCTGTTATCCTTGTGATGTAGATATCTTGTTCGGGAAAAGAGCTTCTGTGATAAACATCATATCTTCTAGAAGTGTTTTCCGGGGAAATAAAACTTAGTGTGCATTAAGAAGTTCATTTTTAGACTAATTCGAAAACACTTACTTTTTTGGAAAATAGAGACCACTTCAATGAAGTATCATTTGTCACTTGAAAACCCCTTTCTTTTTTACTTATGAAAAATTAGTTACAACGTTCGCTAGAGTTTTTGTATGAACAATACAAGATAATAGTTTTTTTTAACTCTGTGAGTTTTTAAAAAGCAAACCGGGTCGTTAGTTATCAATCGATCTGCTTTCTCCTTTTAGGTATGTATAACCCCTTCCGCATACCCGTCTTACTTTATCGCTGCAAATACAACATTGGATAATAATGCCAAAGCCTGAGGACTTACCGGAACGATTATAAGCCCAATACCGTAACTATTAAGGTAGTACTGGCGGATTGGCTAGTCAACAGAAAATCTGTAAATTTTCGAATCTGAAAAAAGCAAAATATAATACATTTAGGTATAATATTAACCATTATACGGAAAGGTATTATTGGAGAAGTGTATATGATAGCTGTGTGTATTATATTATGAAAAGTGAAGTATTAAAATAGCAATGAGATTTGACTTGAGTTGTCTCACCAGCCCCCATTTCATAATTTTGGCAACATCCGTGGCAACGCTGTACTCAGACACTTCCGATAAATGTCAAGCGTGTTTGTTTACCGTGTGTGTGCAAGGGCGTGTGTAGTGTGTGTGTAATGTGCATATAGTAACTTCGGTCTTACATGCATAGTAACAACAGATATGGATCGATGTAGCATTCGCTCAAATCTTGGACGCAATAGAATTACGTTGAGAACCTACAACTGTTGTCGTTGCACTCAAATTGACCGACTCGATTCGGCCCCCCGGATACAAGCACAGCTGACGGCATGCGGCGTTGCAAAATCTACGCCATCTCTCTCGTCATGGCAGACGCAGCTAGCGAACGCGAAAATTAGTCGATTCAATCGATAATATCTGCTCGAAATGTCCCGTAACCTATATTTTTATGGAACATACGTGACCGCTACAGTTTTTGTTGTTATTATCGCTTTTACATAGCTCCGTATGTAATCGCGAACGATTAATATTTCCATCTCAAAGTTCGATCCGCACGGATTCCCTATATGGTGCGGGTTAAATGCATTGATTTAGTAATTAATTACTATTGTATTTAGCCGGTAAGGCATGCGGAGTTTTCGCGGACGTCATTCTGTATGCCTATACTACAGCATATTAAAAAAAATCAATTTTTTTTTTATAATGAGGAGGTTCGTGCACATTCTACCTTAAATAAAACAAAATCGAATCGAAGATACGAGACTTGACCGTGGAACGTTTAAAAACGCATTAACACGGGCTTCTTTGTACTGGGTTGCCCATACGTTTTCGATTAATACGTGCTTAATAATATATCCGCGACAGGTGCAACGAAAATTCGCGCATGTAACCCGTTCATCGACGCAGAGGAAGACTCCACATCGATGCCTCAGTAACCACGTTATAAATACGGTCGCGGTATCGCTTGCGGGTGGTGAAACGCCAAAACCAGTAGACACCTTTAATAATATGGTTTTATGATACTCCAATGGATCTTACCGAGCCTTCGGCTGCTTGAATGCTCTACCGTTGTACTCCTCCGAATCACGATCCTCCGTACTTTCCTTCTGCTTAGTTCATTTCCCTTCCACAATTGTTGCTCCTTTTCGACCAGAATAATTTTCAATTTTCAAGTCGCAAGCCGTTGGACTTTGTCTGTGGTCAGAGTTTTGAAAACAAAATGCCCTATGTCTGTACAAACATTTTATCGGGTGGTTCAAAATTTGGGGAAGTTGGAGTGCTAAAAAATATTTTGCTAAAAAACCGAAACTTCTTTGAGTTCTAAAGCGTCTTATCAGTTTTTGCTAAACTTATTTAGAATATGCCTTTTATGATGGACCGTTGGTCTCCGACTTTCGGTTAGGCATTTTTAAAAATGTAGACGTTTTTCGTGTAAAAATATTCTATGAACACGGTCGCGCACACACATGTCCACATACAGTTTTTGTGAATGTGATTTTTCAACGTTTTGAAACATTCTGAGGTAATTTCCATTAACGAGCCTGCATACGCTTGGGACCCAGGAAACAGGTCGATCTTTAGTATTTTTCAGATGAGAGTACTGGTATGACGAAATAAGGATTTTACACAGAAATGAATGCACAGCCTTGCGGTTTTCATGTTATTTTTTTTTAACAAGCGATGCAGGAGGTCCTGGCAACTACGGTGATCTAAAATGTAAAATAAAAAAAACCATTTACTCTTAGTATAATAATGAAACTTTCATATAACAAAATTATCCGGTTAAACGATAGAAAATATTATAAACTATGCTCTATTCAAAATTCAAGTGAATCGACGGATTAATTGTTAAATACGATTTAAAACTTTTCGTAAAACGTAGCTTCCAAAAAACCGTGAAAGAAAAAAAGTGAATCGCATCGGGGCGAGCGGCACGCCATAATGCAGTGGGCGGTCTGGCCCTTCACAGGAATCGTCATGACTCGATCGTTTCTCGGAATTATCACAAAATAATTATCACAAATGAAAGTTAAGAACCCAGGCTATACCAAATAATGCACCGAATAAAATCGTATTATTCAAATGTTAAGCTTATGCAGACCGCAAGCAGACTAACAATAAGAAAAGCATGCTTGACCACATGCGTAGATTCCCGGTGGTGCGCGCATAAATTACTATCCATTTTTATAATCCTGGCGGATAAAATGTTCTGTAAGTTCTTTGTTCAGATACGGGAAAACGGAAATGGGATAAGGCGGGCACGTTCGTTATCCAGATAAGTGTAATTTCGTCCTCGTCAGAACGCAAGGTACGGACGAAGGTTTATTCGGACACATTATTTGCGAACGCGGTTGTGACAGAATTTGGAACCCCCCGATGCAGTTTTCAAAGAAATGTTGAAAGAGGTAGACGGACGAGAAAAAAGCATGGGAACATTACGTACCATGCATGAATATGTGAATGCAATTCAAGAAGTCAGCGAGCGGTCAAAGATGTCGACGGAGAGGAGTCGCAGAATCAGAAAGAGCGGCAGCTGCGTACCTCGAACGTTCCTCCAGTGGTTCACATGGTACTTCCCATTAGTCCGTTTATCCGAGCAACCACTCGTACCTCGCTGAACGTTAAATCTGTTTTTGCAAGATAAATATTTTCGTCAACAAATGCCCTAATTTTGACAATTTACTGATCTCCAAGCGAAAGGATATACCTTTGCATTGGCACTGCCTAGAATCGCCGTTGATGAAAATGCGTACGCGTAGTTCAATAGCCGATGAACATGTTGATACTTTAATCGTTTCGACCTACCCATTTTATGGGACCTTCAGCTATTTATCGGCAGCAAAGTTTTTCCTGAATTGATATACGAAATAATACGCGTAATCATAACTGCGCGAAAATATTTCTTGTTTAGAAACTCCGGCTTAACACCCAAAAAATTAGTATCTTTATGAATTCGATTAAGCCAAATGCGTTATTTGAAGTGTCTTGTGATTGTTGATAGCACCTAGGTTGTTGTTGTTGTTTTTACCAGTTCCATCAATAATATCCTAACATTTAGGAGCTGGTTCAGAAGGTCCTTGATTCAATTGTACGATTCTTCATAGAGGACTATTCAAATACTCACTGAGCATCACTGTCGTACGACAGTTTTTTGTGCCTTGGGTGCGACCACAAAAACAATCGTATCAACTCAGTTCACTCGTCGCTGGCCAGACCGGCCTCCAAGCTCTCAGAGTCGACTACGGTAGGGACTACGACGACCAGTCAAACAGCAAAGAGAAGTTGGCAGTGAAACCTCACGGCCGCCGCGCTGTACACTCTGCAACAATCTCAGCCAGGATTCGTGGCTATTCCCGGCATTTTTACGAGAACGCCTTTGATTCAATCCCGGCAAAGATACTTGTATTAATTTCGCGACAGGTATATGCCCCGGCTTAATGGGCCTCTCGATGTGGAGTCACGAAAATATTGTAGCTTCCACATATGTACTGTATTTTTTAGTTTTCCATTTCCAAGGATATCATCAACTGCATAGGTATTTGCGTAATTTTTTCTTCAACTGATAATACAACTATTATTACTAATATGATGCATGGGGAAGAGCCTGTTGCTCCTGCATTCGGTTACTAGCGGCTGGTCACCGAAACCAACCTGAGTAAGCCCTCACAATCGAACCCGAACAAATTTCTTCAGTAACATGCGTACCGAGTTGCGTTATGTAACACTTTATCATCGATCACGTTGGCAGTTGTTTTACGCTATTTTGTTATTTCTTCCAATATTTTTTATACGTGATGGCGAATACGTAGAAAAATAATAGCGATCCTGTGCGCAGTGCTGACGCAGAGGGGATCCGGTTGAGTGCGCTACCATTACCGAAAAGTCACCGGAATTCGCACGAATGCGTATCGGTAGCAGAACCTGACGAAGATTCGCAGTCTTATGGTGACTACGTGACCAAACATGAGGCCAGTTTTTGCACGTGAAGAATTCTTGAACGGTGGATCGTTTGAATCGGGAGGTTGATTGCGGTCTTACTTTTGCTCTGTCCCTTCACCGACGTTGTGTCGTCGTGATTACAGATCGGGTCAATTGTTACCCGCTTTTACTGTCCTCGTATAGGGCTCCGATTTCGTATGAGCCCCGCTGCGACCGGTTGATCAACGTGGAATTTGTAGCTCAATTAGCGCCGGTTGCCATTGACGAATCCACAAGCAAAGGGGAACAGACTAAGGTGAAGATGGATCTCGTTCAACTCTACTCGATATTAGCCTTGAGACTGATTTTTTTCTTGCTATAAAAACCACTCGTTTCATATTTTCATTTAATGCCACATAATGAAGGGATGAATATGATGAACGGCTTTTTCAGTTTTTCTACCGAGTCTTTATTCATTTTTTCTTTGACTGAGGGGACATATCCAATGGGCACGGTCAGAAAAGGTATTTTTCGGAACTGTACCTGAGAAAGTATTAGAACAGTCGAATCGGGATATTTAGCGTTTGAAAATACACATTTCGGGGCAAATTGACATTCTTTTTCCTAAAATTATTCGTTAAATAGCGGAAATACGGCGTCGTGAAGACGCAGCCGTTGGAAAATTCTCGAAAATAGTGCCAGGTGGCCGTACGTCCAGAATAACAAAAAAAAAAACAATCATATGGAATATTAAAATAGATACTAATATTTTTCTAAAATATGGTATGTGCCATGAAAGTACGAGTGGAATTATGCGAATATACATGTTTTTCGGCTGAAGTAGGCATTCCATACGAAAACGGAGAGATTGAAAAATTTCGAAATGTTCAGGGCACGAGGTAATGCAAATCCGAGGTGTCTGACTTTTTGCACATTGTTGTGGCATGTCCGCGACTGAAAAAAACGTCGTAAAACATCACCAACCGTTTGCTATGCCGAATATTCCCAAAGATTATTGTGCACTATTTGTATACAAAGACTAATAAAGATATTGAATTTCGAGGCAGTTTTTTGAAGAATTCACGCGATATTTAAAATTAGAATTCATTTGTTGATCTTTACCACATTTAGTATGAAAGCTAGACAATGCCTTCTCTATTATTCTGTTATGAAAATTGTGGCAAATATCGTCATTTAATTTAGAATATAGGGTTGCATTCCCAGATAGACGGATGTACCTCATATTGGAATCATATGTACATCATCACTGCAGCATAGAAAGTCTCACAGCTGTGTATCCCTTATGAGTGCTCCCGTTGAAGTCATATTTGCATCACGTGATGATTCACAATAATACATCCAAATGAAGTAAAGTTGTTCTCACGCGAATATGCATGCGGTGAATTCATCAGACTAGCAAATTCGGCTCACGAATATCTAACAATAAGTGAGTGCATATGGGGCTCATATGGGTGTCACGGCGTGAAGAAATTGTAGTGCTCATACGGAGCTCATATTAGCGGTATGGCGTGACGCGACTATGCTCATACGGACGTAACTATGTGCTCATATGAGTTCACGGCTCTGCATCATAACATGTAGTCAATATGCTGTAAAATTTGCTTCATCAATTGTATGCACGGCTTGATGATCACGACTGTCTATCTGGGTTGCCTTCACATTTTTTCAAGTGTTTCACGCATTTTTACGATGCCCTCCCAGATAGACAGTCATGATCATCACGCCGTGCATACAATTTACGAAGCAAATTTTACAGCATATTGACTACATGTCATGATGCAAAGCCGTGAACTCATTTAGTATAGTGAATGTACAACGCATTTTGATCTCAATATGTCGTTTACAAATGCATCGTACGTTTGGAGCACGTTAAACTCATATCGCAGTGCTCAAGTGTCCCCAATTAATATCTGCAAATTTTACGTCATATGGAAGTCATCCAATGACTTGTGTTGATGAATTAACTGGGTTAGCACTGGTAATAGACATGCCATGCAAGCAATATGACGGCGATATGCATATTTGTCAGTGGTACATTCGATGGGCGCAGCATGACGGCGATATGCGTGATTCTCAGTGACACATCCTATGACGGCGATATGCATGTTTCTAAGTGATACATTCGTTGAGCGCAATATGACGGTGATATGTATATTTTGTCAGTGATACATCCCACGAGCACAGAATGATGGCGATATGCATGTTTCTCAGTAATACATTCCATGTCGGCAATATGCATGTTTTCAGTGATACATCTCATGAACGCAATATGACGGCGATATGCGTGTTTCTCAGTGATACATCCTCTGACGGCGATATGCATATTTCTAAGTAATACATTCGATGAGCGCAATATGACGGCGATATGCATACAAATCCAGAATGATAGAAATAGGCAGACACAAAGAAAGTTTGCACAAGTGTTAGAATGGCTAGGTAGGTAGCGCGCTCAGCTCTCGAATTAGAAGTTGTAGGTTCAAACCGTAGGTAGGTACAAAATTTAACTAGGCAGGATACGTTTTAATCCATTTATCATATAGGCAGGGACATAAATAAAGCATATGGATATAAAAATCCTACTAGATCTTTTTAATCAACATTTTTGGATGTTTTTATTTTTCACGCTATGACACTCATGTGAGCTCCATATGAGCACAGCATAGTTACGTCACGCCATTCCGCTAATATGAGCTCCGTATGAGCACTACAATTTCTTCACGCCGTGACACCCATGTGAGCCCTATATGCACTTACTTATTGTTAGATATTTGTGAGTCGAATTTGCTAGTCTGATGAAGTCACTGCATGCATATTCCCGTGAGAACAACTTTGCTTCAATTGGATGAATTATTGTGAATCCCCGAGTCGAAATTTTCGAGCCGCGCTCAACCCACAAAATGAAGGCTTCCGTCCCCGAGCAGAAATCAGCGAGAGCGGATTATTGGGTATCTAAAGGAGGGTGTTTGATAACACCATGCGTTAGGGCCTCCGATGAACCTCCGGCATGGCAGAAAGTAGACTTTTTGACTCAAAGGAGGTCAGTGAGGACTACAACTGAACCTACGGAACCTCAGGTGGGCCTACTTCGAGCACTCCCGCAGAACCTATTGCCCCCCCCCCCTTTCGGCCTACTGTACACTACTAAACAAAAAAATTAATTTATATAGGATCTGGTTAAACAAAATAAGTTTTTTCCTTGTCTCACAGGCTACTACGATCATATTTGTTTCAAAGATATTTATATATGTTAATAAAGATGAGATTCAAATGAATCTTTATTTGCTTACAATGTACACTGCAAAGCTAAGTGTACTATATGCATAAAATATTTCATAAATCGAAAATAAAATAAATTCCTTAATTGAGAGCTTTACCACAAGGATTTTTCATCGTAATTCGTCATTCCCTGGCCTTTAGAAATGATTTTTTTTTGGAAGAAAATATTTGCCCTATTTGCGAATCGAACCTAGTACTTACCTACTTATAGCTACGCACGCTGCCCCTATGCTACCGAGTGCTTATAACATTTTGGTCGCTGATATAGCATGAGAGACCAAATGAATGCCTACAACTATTTGTTGTATCACATAAGCTATATCAATTAGTTAATATCATTGTGATAATTAGAGAGTTTTATCGAATAACATGCTACAGATTTTTCAAACAAACTCATATATATATATACATACCCATATATGTATATAATTCCTCTCTCTCCACCTTCTCTACCCCCACGCCCCTTTGATATGAGTGTTGCAATAAAGATGGACCATTAGTTCAATTAAATAGAAAAATGGTCAACTCTACGAAAATTCTAATCAAGGTAAATTAAAAAAAAAATTAACTAGATCCATTCAGTGAACTTGACTAAATTGTTTTTTTGAATAGATGAAAATGTTGAACTGATGAAACCAAATCACAGATTTATTAGGATCAAATGAATTATTTAGTCATTGGACGATATTGAATAGATTGATTTGAATAAATAAACATATTTGAAATCAATCAGTTTAATAATGGAATGCAATAGGAAAAATTTGGTTTTATGAAAAATCTAGTAAATTCAAATAAAAAAGAATCAAATAGACGCGGTTAGTTGATATCATAATATTTAGCGGGAAGAAATAAAAATATGCTTCATACATACGCGTGGAAATATTTTTTTAATTTTCGACGTGTTAAAAATGAAAACAAAGAAAAATTAAACATTTTATTTAAAATCGACGGTAATCGGGCATCGCCATTTATTGACTCATTATTGAATGAACAAAAAAAAAACAAAAGGAAAAAATAAAGAAAAGTCGAATGAGGTTGAATTCCAAACCGACAATTTCAATCTTTTGGAACATGAAATAGACTATAATTAACACCCTAACGTTTCATATAGATATCAACATTATATGTTATTTAGATCTACATTGCCAGCCAAAAGTTTTTGGACACTCCACATAATCGCAAAACTTTTGAGCGCTGGGTAATTGCCAAATAATGTTAGAGTAATATAATTTATTTCATTTATTATTTCACGAAGATACCGACAGAGATGGACGCGCGGTCGGTGTGCGGGCTCGGCGATCACTGAAGTTAAGCAGCATTGGAGGCTGTCAATACTTGGAGCGGTGACCGCTTGCCCGAGCACTGGTTTGCGCGTCAACCTCTGAACGGGAGACAGTTTGTCTGAGTTTCTGATGGTAATACAACTGAAACTCAGCCAAATATAGCCGCCTGTATCGGCCCAGGTTTCCGCGGTTTTCCCGGGGCCCTCGTGCAAATGCGATACAGTAGTGCATTAGGAAAGAGTGGCTGCGGTCAACACTCTGGGGGGGGGGGGCTCTGGAAGGAATGTAAGGAACTCTCTGGAAGGATTGTGAATGTCGGAGGAACAAAGGAGGGTATGGTAGAAGGCACAGGACCCCGTACCTCTGAGGAATACATATTTAAAAAAAAACAGTTATTTCACGAAGATACTATAAAGGTCTGTATAATTAATTAATTATATAGAGGTTTATAGTATCTTCGCAAAACAATAATTATTCTACCATAAGTTTGCAATTATCCAAAGTGATATTAAGTTTTGCAGTTATCTGAAGTGTCCGAATACTTTTGACTGATAGTGTATATTCGAATATATTAACGCAATCACATATTTCGAGTATAATTTACACACACATATATATAGTATTATATAATATATACCGTCGCTTAAAAGTTTGGATACACCAGTCGATATTTCTTGCTGCACTAAAAGTTACATAGCTTCGTAAAAACAAGATAACCAAATTTACCGAACGGCGTTTTGACGGGAACAAACTCAGCTTTATTTTGCTTTTCTGAAATATATTTTTATGTTTTTTTTTTTCGACCCGGTACGCACTTTTGTACGTGACTGTTTTTCGATTTTTTTCGACCATCGAGAATTGGGCGCATGACTTGTGCAAAAAAGAATTGTTACGTTTATCCATGATAAACTTGAACGGGGTTACAGGAGCTCCATTTTCGTTTTTTATAAAGTTTTGTACGATTTTTTTTCGCAATGTTATTTCATTTTTTGCTAAAAAAGACTAATTCCAGATAATGCAATGTAACTCAAGAACTAGAGGGTTTAAGAAGAAATGTCAAGGATGTAAAAAGACGTGTTAGCTTATGCTGGATAGCCTGGCATTTTTTAGAGAATTTTCCTGTGAGATTTTTTCTCACAGGAAAATCCTTGACGCCCATTAATCCGATAGAATTGGAGTAAGACTGTATATACGAACATTCTTTTATGAATCGCCTATAAAATAATAATAAATCGATATTGAGCAAATTTGATTGTTTTCGCATATTAATATTGCACTAATAATTTGATAAGGGGACTATGTATTTTTATTAATTGTGTAGTATTTATTCATCATCTGATAATGCATATTTACCTGAATTGTTCTTCGGGCGATAATCAGGGAAAACGTATTATTTTCGTCATTGAACGGGTTACTGATCAGGCCACAATGGAATGATGATGGAGGAGATATCAAATTTGGGCCGAAAGCAGGTTAGGTGGGGTCGAGGCAATGGTTCGAGGCTAGCGGCTTATGTATTACAAAAGAAATGGGTCCTGCAAGGGTTCAGAGGAGGCTAAAAATTTTAACTCGGGTCATCATGTGATGCAAAAATGACTTCAATGGGAGCACTCATAAGGGATAGACAGCTGTGAGACTTTCTATACCGCAGTGATGATGTACACATGATGCCAATATGAGGTACATCCGTCTATCTGGGCTATTCCCATGCGGTACATCGGGCAGGCAACATATGAAAATTAAAAAAACCTAGAAACTAAAATCCGTAGACACCTAGTTTACAATTGTTTTTTCCTAAATTCCATTTTACAACGGTTTGGAACTTTTCGAAAACACTTATGTTCAAATATCGATTTTTTTAATCTTAACTAAGCTTTTTCTTTACAGAAGCAAGAAAGTGATGTTATTGCTTTGACGTCGTTTTCAAAAGTGGTATCGATCAGTATCTCAAAGTGTACATACACGGACACGTACGCATGCATGCATGCACGCAAACGCACACACAACCTGCCGGAAAATTTGCTTGAACAAGAAAATGGAAAGAAAATATTTTCGTGGCTTCGGAGGTTCTAAAATTGCAGCAAATATCACTTCCTTCGCACATTCATTTCTTCCACCGTCAGCAGCCAATGACATCGCTAGAAAGCGAGAAAAAAATATCACCAGTTCTCATTGCACCTGACACGTAAGCAGGTTTATGAGTTCGGATATTCTCCCTCCTTTGCTTCACATTTTGTTTTTTTTTCGAACGTTTCTTCTACGCCCTCGATTTCCTTCCCTAAGACAAGTACTCTGTTCAACCAACCAGAGCCGCACTATTTGCACTTTCCAAAGAATTCCAACGCCACTAGTGGAAGATATTATTTATTTCGTAAATGAACTCCAGACGCGGAAGAACGAGACTACAAAATGCACGTAGCTCCGCTTCTAACGCATTGGTTTTACCACGCGGTTATTAATCGAAGCTATTCGCTACTGCCCCTTGCTGAAGAACAAAAAAACTTATGCCAAAATAAATCTCTCATCTGGACTGTGATTTTTCCCATTGCTGAATTATTTTGACCTTTGCACTCTTATTTTTGAGGCCAATTCATAGCCAGCGGCTTCTACAGTTGTTTGCAATCGAATCCACCGAATTAATTGCATATATATCCCCAGCGAATAGTTTTATTTGATAAAAAAGATCAGAAATATTTGACGTGTTATTAGTATTTATTTATAATAATTATAATGTAAATATTGTTCCAACTAATCTCTTAAATAAATAATTTTCGAACAAGTTTAAACAGAAAATGTTTTTAATGTGACATATTGAATAGTTTTCGTGCATGCAATAAATACACACACAGCGTCAAAACACCGTAACTGCAAAAAATATGCCTGAATGCGCAACTGCAAAAAGTTTGAAAAAAATAACTCACGACAAAAAAACCCAACAAATAATATCTCATTATAAAACAAATGTTCCGTAATAAAAGTCAGTAGGGGGCATTAATAGCGGTCGCCGTATTAATGAAAAAAAGCTCAGGAAATAACAACGGTCTTATCAAGAGTATTAAGTTATCAACGTTACTGTGATATATAGAGTTAAAACTTACAATTGCAAAACCGTCTATCTATATAATACGAATGAAATATCGTCTGTCGATGGCACATTCACGAGCTATTTCGGATATGATTTTCAAATATCTATTTGTTACCTTTTGCTGTAATTATTCGATTTTTTTTATATGCTAAAATGTTTAGAGGGTGCGATTATGAATAGTATTTCTTTATTATACTGGTCTTGTAATGGATTGCTACTACTATTCTCCCCTTCCTACCGCCTCTACTCTTCCCTTGCTACTAATCTTCATTGATTTGCTGTTTTATCGTATTGAAGTTGGAACGCAACGGAAACTTCCTGGCCATAAATTTTCTTGGCAAATTTGAGCTACCAAACTCCTGCAAATATATTTCAGGATCCTTATTAGAGATTTGCAGCCTAACTTTCCAAGAATATGTGTTGGACGATAATGAAAATGTAGAAATAAGAAGAATGATTGCCGCCGGATTCCAACGATGCAAACTTCAACATTGTGCCTTTTAAAGATTTTATTAGAGCACAATTGTCTTGAAACGCAATCAAACAATTACCACTCCCGATCATAATCGTTGGCTGACTGAATACTACGATGCACGCACCTCGAAACACGTAAAGATGTATACTACGAATCGAGATAATGGGTCTAGAAAGTCGGGGAATTTCCATTCGAATAATATCTTACCCACCGCTCGGGGCATTGTTTGTATAATACAAAAAAATTACCGGTGATGCAATAATCAAGTGCGAGCTCGCATTACCATAAAAGTCATCCTCTACGTACTTGACTGCGTTTTGTAACGTTGTCAAACTTAGTCGCTTACGATAAGTCGCATGAGATTATCGCGCTGGGCTGGGATAGCTCGCATAAATAAACGGCCGCACGTATCATTCCCTCAATGTGAGTGGTCATAATATTGAGCCTGATTCCCTCATCGACCCGTACAGCTGCAGATTGTCCCTCAGTCGCTTATTTACTAAAGACTCTTTGTCTCATTCTACCCGGTCGTTTTCTCATTGTTAAACCTCATTTCTCACCTTGATTCCTGTGTTTTCTTTTGCCACGAAGGAGAGTTTTTCATTGGGCTTTGTTATTTCTACTCTTCTTCTCCGACTTCTTATTCGACTCATATTGTGCGCTTGGCGGAGAAAAGCGCGCGTGACGCGCAAACAAGATTCGCTGGAAGCCGCTTTTCTTCCTTCCCGCCATCCCTCATTTATATTTCGCTGATTGCCCTTATTTCTTTCGTTTCATTAACGCCGCGTCTCGCCTGGCTTCCCTATCCTTCCACGCATCCCGCATTACTCAGCGACACACCACTATTGTCTTATATCATACATACCTCAGACGGCAGATGTGGAAAATGTATCTACAAAACTTACAAGTTCGACGATGAAGAGGTCTGCGTGATAAAGTTCTATATGTATATATGAGGCATTCTTCATCAACTGGGCCACTTTTTTTCAACCTCTCCAATTTTTTTCCAAAATCTGCCAGTTTGAAATATTAGTCAAAATGAACGACTGTGATTTTTTTTAGATTTCTTTAGGCGTCCGTTCAGGATTTTCAATTTTTCATTACGAACACTGTATCCGAAAAAATATTCATCAAACAAAAAAAAAAACATAAAAATAAAAACTTTTTGTTTTTTCCGCTTTATCGAAAAAAAATCATAATTTTTCTGCATTGAGACAATTGAAATTTGGCAAAAAATTGAGAATAACATTTTTTTAAACCTAATAACACACTTTCGATTTCGGTACAAATTTGACAGGATGTCTGTCATTGGGTAAAGAGTCTGCGAAAAATTTCAGAATGGTACCTGCAATGGTTAGGATGAAAAAAAAAATAAAAACCCTGCGAAATCTCATAACCGCATGTATGCGGTTGTTATGGGGTTAAGTCAACATGTTACTACTGAGCTGAATTTTGTTCTGGTCTTTTATAACCTCTTTGCTGATCATCCTGTGCAGTTTGAATACGATGCACAGTATTGTTTCTTAGAAAAAAAACCGACAACTCGACGTATTTCGTGAGCTAATTACATAACGGTTATGGAAACCTCCTGCTCATTTTTCAGTACATTATTAACATCTGCTAAGTGAATGTTACCACGGAGCTGAAATAGAAGGTACGGTTCGACTAATTATCGGACTAACCCTTGGCACCGTGAAAATGAGAATTCACAGTACCGATATAAAATTATTAATATTTTTAATAGCGGATTTGTGCGAAAATCAAGCACACAAAATATTATACTGTGCAGTCATGGCACCGTCGTAAACGGCATAAATGCTACCTATCTAATCAGTATTCGGTAATTATGCCCCGGAACCTCAAATTACACGGTCAAGTTAATTAACAACGAATATCATTGGTACTGATTCTCTCAATTAGTAATAATTACTTAATATTAATTTGATAACTATGTTCAGAAATTATACATTTCATACATAATTTTTTTTTAGAATATCGGAAAATTATTAGTTTTGGATTTCTTCGAGATTGTAGACAGCTTTAGTACACACTTTTTCTTTCCAGCAGATTTTTTTTACTCGGACCGATATTTATTTTTGACAGCTCCTTGGGCCGATATTGAGGTTACGAACGGGGCGCATATGTCTCTAACTTCGCGACACTTCTGCCAACCTGGACATTATGATATACCACGATTTACGACGTTGCCAATTCGTTTCGCGTTAACTGAGTGAGAAAAAGTTATATAAAATAATTATACAAAGTAATGAAAACACTTAATGTAATCACCGAGTGTTCAAAAATGCATATTTTTACAAATAGATGTAGAAGAATTATTTGAAAGCTAACAGTTGGAAAGCTAACTGTTAGTATGAGGGGAGCGCATAGGGCGCTCCCCTCGTACTTCACCCCCGACGGCTAAACCCCATAACAACCTTAAACGCCGATAACTCCTGAACTAATTGAGATATCGACAAATGGCACGATATATTTTTTTTTTATTTTGAAGCTACTTCCCTTAAAAAATATGAAAAAAATGACGAATTATCAATGTCAACGTTTTTTTGCTTCTAAACAGAAAACTATTTTTTTTAAAGATGATTACCTCTTTTATTTTTACAAAAAAATGCTCTTAAATATAGTGAACCATTCTATCATTTTTAAGATTAGTCTTATCGTGGGCCCATTTTTCCTTCTATTTTTTCAGACGATTTTGATCAGTTTAATGTCTAATAACGCTATTAATGATATTGTGATTGCCAATTCGGCTTCGACAGGCCTGAAACGGTTTATTTTTAATTCGTGCTGAATTTAACGAAAAAAATTCCAAATCACTTTTTTTGTTGTTACATTCAGTACAAATGAAAAATATACCGTTTCAGGCCTGTCGAAGCCGAATTGGATATCACACAATCATTAATAGCATTATTAGACATTAAAATGATAAAAATCGTTCAAAAAAATATGATCTATTTAAAAAAAAGAAGGAAGACGAGTCCACGATGCGACTAGTCTTAAAAATCATAGAAAGGGTCACTTTATGTCAGAGAATTTTTTGAAAAAATAAACAAAGGCAAGCATCTTTTAAAAAAATGGTTGTCACTTTAGAAGCGAAAAAAAACGTTGATATTGATAATTGATAATTTTTTTTCATATTTTTAAACGAAATTATGCTTCAAAACAAAACAAAAATATATAGTGCCATTTGTCGAAACGTTCGCAAAGCTTCTGAAATTGACATTTTTTGGGAAATTATAACTCCTTAAAGAGATGAAATAAAAATCTATAAATTGGCGTGGATATTCCTTGCATTGGGTACAATTTTACAACAAAAATCAGGAAAACCAAAGATGGTTGGCGTCACGGGCTAGCTGAAATGGCGTGGAATATCCCACATAAAGTAATATGAAAAAGTAAATATAAAAAATCTGCCGCGTCTCTCGATACATTTTCTACTTATGAACGCGCCGAACGCTTGCAGCGCTGCCAGATCGACAGCTCTAGTTTGCTCCAGTCGCTTTGTGACGCTAGCGTCGCTAGATCTTGTTTAATTTAAATGGCTATCTCTCTGAAACTAAATGGCCAAATTTCATGATTTTTTTACCCACTTCGTCATATGTTCCTCTGTAATTGAGAATTTTTTAAGAAAAATCTGTAGAAAAGATTATTCGACATTATTGCATGAAATGTGGACTTTTCCACCGTTCCCCATAAGAACACGTGTAAAACAGTGCAATCTTTGATTGCCAATATCTCCGATACAGGACGGTGAATACTTTTGAAATTTTACAGGTAATCACTTAATAGTGTCTTGAATGTGTCCTCAAAATAAAAATAAAATCTATAATAAAACGCCTTGGCGGGACCACTACCTTAA
Organism: Ophion slaviceki; assembly: GCA_944452715.1. Lineage (NCBI taxonomy): Eukaryota > Metazoa > Arthropoda > Insecta > Hymenoptera > Ichneumonidae > Ophion > Ophion slaviceki. Next base: position 43,233,841 of record OX101788.1, on the reverse strand, counting down.
ATGGAAGATCGCATTCTAGGTGATGCACGCTAGATCTGTATGGATTTTCAGACAATAATCGAGCTCACTTAATACGCCAAAGCATGTGATTGCAAATGATCCTAGGGACTTTGACGAATGAGCCTGCAGAGTAGACCCGAACGTAAGGATATTCATAAGACTCATAATGCGCTCGATGGACGTTCGAATACTCTGATAAAAAATATCTATCATAATTAACTAGGTTCGTTTAATTAAATGATTACACGAACTTGTGAAACGACAAGGGAAATTCTATCATAATTGCATGCAGCGCCTCTTCCGAAATGATCATTTGGTAGCAGTACCCCTACGCGACACCAATTTCGCTACAAGCTTCAAAGATATACTATCCAATCTGAAGTATTAGCCGTGTGTGTACTGTTTATGTATCCTCTATATCACGTCATTCTTTCAAAGCGTTGTGGTTATGTTATTTGGGTTTCTATGTAAGCATGAGAAGGGTATTTTGAGTGGGAGTGGATCATCTCGGAAGCGGCGCTGCATACAATAATGATAGAACTTCACTTGGTAAGTTCGTTTAATCATTTGATGGTATTTCGCGCCTCTTTCTCGTGATCAACTGGTAGATATTTAAAGCTAATAAAGGCAATGGAGGTTGTAATTATATTACAATAAATGTTATTTATTATAATATCTTATTTTCCACTTCGTGGGTCACATATAGGACATATGAGAAGTGTAGTTAGGTGTTACTGCTTAAGGGGTTATATACAGTTAAAATTTCCGAAAAATCGTTTTTTTTTCGTAATGTACATGTTTTTAAGTACGCACACAGAACATTTCTTGTCAATCCGGCGAATATTCTCGAAGTTCCCCGCACATTTGTAATGACGTGTCAGAGCGTTCGAAAGTAGGAGGCCGGAGCGCCAGCTGTCTATTGTGAATGTACCCTTCTATTGTATTCAGATACATGGAGTGACAGTGTAGTAGTGTTATATTTATACCTGCGAAGTAAATTTAACTTTTTCTGTTCCCAAACTGACAAATATTGAAGAGTATTAGTCAGTCTAAAAGCCAACAACTTGTGAGCTCGTTCATACTTTCTCCTGTGATATGCCCTATCTTCTAAAATGCAAAAGTCGAGATCAAAGAAGCGAAACGCTTTTAATCCAAAAACAGCTGAAACGGATGAAAGTAGTTTTAGTGCCTCTGCGAAAGAATTCAAAATGCAAGAGGAAATCTCAGTGCCGCGTGATTCGTCTGTTGAATATCGAATTTTGAAGTTTATTACAGTGTTTGGAGCAATTTCTGAATACGTGAAGTGCAAAATCTGTGACGGAAATGTTAAGTTTCAAACCGCTTCTGAACGAGGACTTGGTTTTAAAATTGTTTTGTTGTGTGATAAGTGTGCAGTTCGTACCATAAATTCTAGTCCTTTTGTCGGGCATTCTTATGAGATAATGGACGTTTTTTATTTGTCATGAAGGTTCTCGATTAGGGTTGAAAAGCGCAGCAAAATTTTGTGGATTAATGGACATGGCAGCTTTTATAACCTAGCCAACTTACGATTTAATTATAAATAACATACATTCCTGTATAAAAACAGCCACTGAAAAACTTTTCCAACAACCATGTACGGAAAAGAAAACATTGACTTCTGAACACCAAGGCAATGCGAATTTTACGGTATTAACAGTATTTGGCCATGGATAATGAAAAAGGCGGGGACATACTTCTTTATACGGCGTGACATCATTGATCGGATATTATTCTGGAAAAATCATTGACATTTTTGTGAAAAGTTCCTACTGTAAACAGTGTGAAACTTGGAGCAAGAAACTCAATACTGAAGAGTATAATACGTGATGTTGAGGAATCGGCTTCGATTCGGCCAGTGAGATTTCCAAGGTCGTGGTAGAAAGAAAAAAGGGGGGGTTTTCTTTCGTTACGTTTCGATCCTTGGTTCGGATCCTCTTCAGAAACTTTATTTGTCCTATAAATTATGTGATACAGATTATATAAATAGAGTTTACAGATTTTGTATAATTGTACTTTGTGTTATGAATAAGTTGTAAATGTCTTTTAATGATTTGTGTAAATTATGTGTTAGTTTCTTTCCTTAATTTCATGGTGATATTGTATGAGTAATTATTTGTAGTATTCTAATTTATTCTTTTTGTTGAGTAACAAGGGTGGTGTGTGAGAGTGGGATGTTATAAGAATGATAAGAATTATGTCAGATGACGAACCTGAATATTTTCGATATTTCCAGTTTTCTTTGGTTTGTGCTTGGAGGATGATCAGTATAGACAGTATTTGTGATGAGAAAATACTGTCTCGTGAGGTTGAATCGGAGGATTGATTGGGAAACGTTGTTTTAATCAATTGAAAGGCTTAATCGTTTTTTGGGGATTTGTGTTATCTGTGAAGAATTAGTATAGTGAAGGAATCTTTAGTTTGATCTATGAAAAAAAAATTCCCTTTAATTAATGAGATGTCGTGTAAAAGTGATAATTACCAATTGAAATAAAATAACTATATCTCCGCAAGCACAAACAAGAAAATTAGAATTTTTTTTCTCTGCTCTACATGTCGAGTAGTGACGTCTCTGAGAGTTCGAGAAAGACTAAGTGGCGAAATTAATGTATCTGGAGAGAGGGAGAATGATCCTTTGGCAGTGCCGTGTCAAGAGTTTAAAAGTACCAGTGTCATGTTAAGAGTTTTTAAAAAAATTAATGTGTCGTTTTGAGGTTCATGTGTTATGTCAAAAGTTTAAAATTGAATTACAAGTTTAAAAATTGATGTGTATAATTATGGTGATAAAATATTATTATGATTATATTATTGAATTGAATATTGAGCTTAGCTTATTTATGTCTGTTCTAAAATTGATGGCATTAGGATGCGCTTGGATTTGAATCATTTCTAGGATCAATCTTTTTTGAGCCATTGTTCGTTGTTTAAAATTTTTACATCATCAAATTTGAAATCGTGCTTTTGTTCTATTGCGTGCTGTGGTAGAGCTGTGTGTATTGTGTTGGTGTGTTTTAGGCTATTTTTATGTTCATTGATTCTGTTTTTTAGGTATCTTTTTGTTTGGCCTATGTATGTAGAGTTGCAATCATTACAATCGTTTTCGTATACTATGTTAGATTTTTTGTTGTTATCTATTTTGTCTTTGGTGGAGCCTGTGATCGATAAGATGTTGTGTTTATTGTTTGTGACTAGTGTTATATTATATTGTTTGAAAAGACGAATTAGTTGGTGATGGATGTTTTTTGTGTATGGTAGATTTATTATTCTAGAGGAGTCAAAGTTTTTATTTTTGTTATTTTGATTGTTGATTGTAGAAAGTCTTTGTTTTATTATTTTTTCCGTGAAAGAGATCGGATAACAATTTTTCGTCATCGTGTTCCTAATGAGTTGAAGATTTTTTTGGTGAAAAGACGGATGAGATAGTTTTATTGCTCGCTCAACTAACATGTAAATTATAGCTTTTTGTGGGAAAGTGGATGGTGTGAAAAGAAGTTTATAAATTGATCGTGTGGATTCGGCTTCGGTCCGGCCAATGAAGGGTATTCCAAAGTCAGAATGGAAATAGACCCAGGAAAGAATATACAAATGGGCCATCGCTGGCCCAGTATTGCGCCTACGGTTGTTCATGGTTGGCCGACAGTTGGCTGCCAGCACTGGGCGACGGATGGCTAAGAGCCTAAATGATAAGTCCGGGCCTCCGTCCATTTTTATCTTTGGCCCAGCGTTGGTAGCCAACGTTGGCCTGTAGATCACTATTGAGTATCGCCCGGTTTTGTAACGCCATCGTCGTACCGACGTCGGCCCAAATACGAACCAACATTGGTCGAGTCTCGGCCGGATATCGGCTTATTGTCGAAATGAATTATTCGGCCAGTGGCAGCGGACGAGCGTTGGCCAAGCGTCGGGCAAGCAAGGTATGAAGCGTTGATTTTATATCGGTAATTAGCCGACTTACAGCCAATATCAAGCCAGCGTTGGCTTAAGATTGGCCAGTATTAAATCAATGCTGGGCCAACGTTAGCTTGCCATATATATATATATATATATATATATATATATATATATATATATATATATATATATATATATATATATATATATATATAGTTTGCAAAAACAATACGTATTGAAAACGAATTACAATGACAAAAATCTTTTACATACCCTTGATTTAATCAAGAATATATGAAATATTCTTATCATTGTAAATCATTTTACAATATACATTTCAATTGAAAGTACGCATTTTTAATTCATTTATCAAACAGTTTGGTGTATTTAATAAAAAGAGATAATCATACATTATATTCGATGTCTTTATTAACAGTTCGTAGTTATTAACAGTTAATTGACGTTTAAATAATATGAAGAGAAAATAATAGTTTTACTTTAATTAAAGTAGATACTTTTGTTTTACTTAAGTCACAGCAAAAAAAACAGTTCTCAAAAAAAAGTTTTACATAAATCACAGCATATAAGTCATAGTTTTCAAAAATAAAGTTTTAGTTGAGTCACAGCAAAAGTATAATAATAAAAAAAACCCAAGTACTTGTTTAATTACATAAAAAATAAAAATTACGGTTTTAGCCCAAACACGAAATTTTGACAATTTCCTTTCCAATAAAATGTTTGCAATACTTTAACAGTAGTGACTCAACAAATTCAAGAATGAAACGAAACGTAGAAAATGAAACGTAAAAATAATAAAATTATGCGCGTACACTTTTAAAAAATATTATTTGGTTCACGTTGTCAGCTGGATTTTTGTAATTTATGAAAGTTCTCTTGCGTCGTCTTCCAGCACGGTCACTGGCACCAGCCAACCAGCGAAAAAACGAAATTTTGACAATTTCGTTTCCAATACAATTTTTGCAATACTTTAACCGCTGTGAATCAACAAATTCAAGGATGAACCGAAACGTAAAAATAATAAAATTATGCGCGTTAACTTTTTTAAATTATTATTTGGTTCCTCTTCGCGGACGTTTACGTTGTCAGCTGGATTTTCGTCATTTACGAACATTCTCTCACGTCGTCCTCCAGCACGGTCACTGGCACCAGCCAACCAGCGGCTTATTTTTGGCACTATTTTAAGTGGTTCCGTGGCTGTGGCTGAAAATTTTTCTTCGACAAACTCTGTAAAAAAAAACAGTCATTGCACATCCGTGAATCAAATGCCGAAAATTTGAATTTTAGAAGTAAAAATCTGCGCAGTATTCACTCAACGTCTCAATAGATTCATTTTGTCCCTAGAGATCCGATATAAAAAATGTCCTGAATTTTAAACTTCTACATCCGTCAAATTAACAATAATGATTAAATGCGTTTCTGGCAAACTTTTGCTTTTCAATTTTCTGATAGACTAGTTTATTAAATGAAAACTATACTCAGAGTCTAGGCATGCCAAACGATGTGTCAAATGTATAAAGAGCAAGATGAGTTTTTAACTGGAAATCGTGGAGAGAAAAAAGTTAAAGGAGACGAGAGAAGAGAGACGTAATAAGAAAGGGATACATATACATTGCGATATCGTGGCAGGAGCATAAGAGTGGGGGGCGGGGAGAGAGCTCTCACGAGCTCGGTAAATACGACGTATAACGGAAAATCTTAAATACGATAAGTTTTCGCGATGATGTTGAAACAAAATCTATTTTGACGGTATAAAAAGAATCGGATTGTTAAAAGAAAAAGAAAAAGCTTATACTACGTAAATTTGCTCAGGTAAATTAATGTAAATTATACTATTATACTATACCTTTGATGCACTGAAAAGAAATTGTGGAACTAAAATTTAGCTTCCCCATGTTCGCCTTAGTTTTCCTGCCAACGCCGCTGTACTTGAGCTGCACTGCCTTCTCCATCAGCGCAGGCATAATGACTGCAATGTCATCTTTGACCGATTTCGTTCCAACGGTGATAGACCAGAAGAATTGTTTCTGAAATATTAATGAGACATAATAAGGATTGAAGAATTCAGTGATTACACACAGAGTAACAAAACGTATTTGAGATAAAGGTAAATACCAGAGCATTTCTCTTTTCAGCGTCTACCCGTAATTCTTCCTCAAATGCGGATAATTCCTCCAAAGTTTTGATCGGTAAATTTCGACCGATCGTTGTTCGGGCATCTTCTTCTTGATGAATAGCCGCTATTGGCGCTGAAGTAATTAAATTTTTCACTTCATTTGTTTTTTTATCGAAGTCCCAAAGAATGCTTCGTTTTACGGATTCTAATTTCCGATTGAACGAGTATTGCACTTCTTCGAGTTTTCGATCGAAATTCATTTTCAATGAGTCTGGAAAGATATTATTTCCTTACAATATTTTTTAAATTTTTGTGTGCGAAAGGATTTTTCTAAGCTTTTTGTATTAAAAAAATATATACAGTACAGTACTACCTTGTAATAAGGGCCCTCGTTATATACGTGCCTGTTATGTACATCTATATATATATACACATATACGCGTCATGTCATGTATATACCGTTACGAACATACATGTATATATGTACATAACATAAATATATACATGAGAATAATATCTAATGACAATCTCTGGGGTCTAAACACATGTTATTTGCAAATCACTCGTTCGCTTATAACGAAGAGTCCACGCCAAAGTTGAGAGGACCTGACGTACACAGGGGGAAGCGATAAAACGCGCTCGAGTGAAAAGAAGGCGAAATTCTCTTATAACGAGGACTCTTGTAGCGATGTGGTACTGTATATGGTAGAAAGTTCATTAAAAAACGAAAATAATTTTGAAAAATCATTTTTTTTAACAAAAGAAACTTTCATCAAAAACAACTTACCAATCAGAGCTGATTCCCTGTCGACAAACTGGTCTCCATTCCGCACGCAGTTCTTATTGTTTTCAGCACGATCATTGTGCTGATCATTTTCGAGGGCTGTTTTCTCAAATACTTGATCTGTAACAAAAAATATTATTTTACAGAAACTTCTCAAAACGAAGGTAGCAATATAGCATTGTGAATAAACATATTTTAAACAGATTTTTAACGTGATTTGAATACAAATAGCTTACCAAAAACTAAAACGTTTCCCTCATCCAAACTTGTGACTATAACGTCTGCGTCGATAGGAATTTCTGTTAAATTTGTACAAGTAAAAAAGTGAAGTATTTCCTTTAATTATGGTAAACTCGTACTTTTTATCTTTTGGGCGTTTTGTATTTTTTTTTAACTTACTATCTATGTTGGTGAGATCTAAGGTGTAGTTGAGCTCTGGTAGTGGATGTTCCTCGTCTAGCGTCTCCATCAATGACATTTGCATTTTTCCCACATTATCTAGAATGTGTGTACTGGCCTCGCTGTCCTCGCTCTGCAATTCCATTCCTTTGAGAGCTCTTTTCAAACGACGCATCCCTTGGTCATAGTTTTCTGAAATATAGATTTAGAATACTAATGTTGTAAGAGGTAGCGACTATTTAGACATGTGAAAAAAGTGAAAATATCCTACTTCGGCAAGAGTCTACCGCAAGAGCCTGTCACGATGACCGGTCGACCACGATGACAGACTCCTGGAAAAAATGTGTAGAAACACATTAAATATATTTTTATACACTTTTCTCCACCATGACCGACTCTCGCCGAAGCCTATCTCTACATTAGAAAATTTATGTCAAGCATTTTTTATTTTTATTTTATAATTTTATGCTCACTCGCTGTGTTAAGAACGGTGGTTACGACGTGGGAAATCCAGTTATCGCAAGGCTTTTTTTTTCCTTCACCCACTTGGTAAGCGTCGTGGCAGAACATTCCGGGTACCAACAAATCATGTTCCCATTATCGGACTTTGAAATCCACGAGCTCGGAACAAGATCGACAATGGGAACTTTTCTCTTTTTTTCGTCTAACTCGATGATACTAAAACTGTTCATCTCATCAATCGTATTTGAATTATCTGCAGGTTCTGCGCACTCCGTATTTTTTGCTGTCCTGAAAAGAGAGGTTATGTGAAGTTCAAATTACTATAAAATGTATGAAAAAAAATTGATCTCGCTATTTTTTTTATCCACTTACTTTTCTTTTTTTTTCTCTTAATGATGGCATTTTTTTGTCCGTGCTGTCTCAATTCGCTTGCACTAGTCCTGAACGATTTATTCTTAATACGATGAGAACACAACGTGGGTGATTTCTACGCGCGCAAAACCGAGGGGTCACATGACATCTTCACACGTGGCGCCTTCTGTAGGATACCGCGGCGCATTTGAAATAGATTTTTTTTTAATTCGATGAACTGAAAAGAAAACAATAAATAATAAATAATATTAGAAAAACAAAATAATCGAAATGTTAGTAATAATTACTGAAAAAAATTGTACAGAAAACTCTTTAAATAAAGTTAGAAAACAAACTATTTTCGAGAAATTTCTATAAAATTTTATTAGAATTTTTTAATATCATTTGTTACTCACGAGTGAAGCAGTGTGACCGCATATGAAACGCCTTCCAGGTGTAATCTCAGACATTTATTTGAGTATTCCGTAACGGGCACAATTACCGATTCTTGTGATATGTTTTCCATTTGAAATAATCCAAATTTTTTAGAGTCATCCGGAATTGAGAAAATATTTGTTAGCTCCACTGGATATCCTCTCATCATGTATTTTGCCCCTGAATTTTCACCGTAATTTTCATTTTTTAAAATATTCACGACAATTAAAATTTCGTCGTTCTTTAGTTGCACAATATTGTTTGGATATTTCGATTCTATGATTGTGCCGCCTAATTCAAGTTTCTCGGAGACCCCTTCATGAAAAACAGCACTGTCGTTGGTCTGCCGAGGCACTACTTTTGAGTAGTCGAGAGCGTCCAGTTTCGATAAACGATTCACAACTTGAGCCAGAGGGTTTTTCGGAGAGCGAACTAATTTTTTAAATTTGCCCAAAAAATTTTCTGCCCAAAAAGCAGATATTTCACTTAATGGGACCTTGAAATGTCGCACGTCATCCGAAATATGAATCAGATTGTGGATATTCAAAACCTGTGAGTCCACTCCATACAATGCTGGCATGAGAGAAAAAATTTTTCTCAGTAAGGAGTCTGCGTAATCGCAATAAGTGACAGCAAGTTTTTCGCTGTTCAGTAGGCGACATGCCACTGACAACAACACAAAGTGTTTGTAAAGGGTACTCGATAGCACATATTGAAGGATTATCGGCCCACAATATAATAAAAAAAATCGGTATTGAGTGGCTTTCCATTTTGACAGCTCGTCCACATCGAACACCTTTCTTTGAAAATCACTCGGTATCTGCAATTCCAGTGACGCCATTAAACGTCTGAAATACTGCAGTTTTTTAATTTTTATTCGCTGAGGACTCTTTCTTAATATCCACTTTTTCAGTAGGAGCTTCATGACGCCTAGATAAAGCAAATGCATACTGTCCAGCGCAACGGATTTTACGATATTGAATTTTGGCAGTTTTAGAAAAGGTGAAACCAGATCCGGTAGATGATGTTCAGGATCTTTTTTCAAGATGAATGATTTTTTTGTACGCTTTGCACAATGCAGATCCGGATAAACTCTTTTTTTATTCACGGTGATGCCAGGGGTAACACACCTTTCACATGCATGAAAGCCAGTGTGGCCCTTGCAGCATGTTAAGAACGAGCGTGCTGGATTGTCACAAATCACGACTTTGATACGAAAAGAATAATCTTTTCCGCTGATTTCTACACCATTTCTTATTAAGCTTTTAGCTTCTGACACAAAATCGGACAAAAATTCCTTCACATCTTGAGGCTTAGAATCGCCCAAGTACAAAGCGACAAGACGAGGAGCACTCTCGTATTTTGGGTGAAAAACTTTCATGACGATGGGCCAAAATTGTTTATTGGAGTTTCGATACACCTGAACTCCATCGACGTTAACACAAATTTCGATTTTCTCCTCTGTATAATTCTCCGGTGATATCATTTTTTGGAGCTGAATTTCTATTCCCAAGTAGATAAAACTCCCAGCCGTTCCTTTTTTGCTCGTCATGGGCTTTATGTTATTGCATCGCACATTACCTAACAAACCTTGGGCAGTTTGAGGTAAATCAGTGTATCCTTCTGATCTTAAAAGTTTCAAAAAATCGGTGAGAACGTTATGCCTCAAAGTACCAGCATGGCACAATGCAAGTTCTATCAATTTGTCCTTGATCGATTTTTTTTTCAGGATTACTCGTTTGGAGTTCCGAATCATTGGTTTTCTCGACTTCGTCAGATTTATCGAACTGGTTGTCACTGTTGTCCATACTTTGTTCATTTTTTTCAGAAGTGTCACTCTGCTCATTTTCTGCGCACTCCGTACTCTCAGAAATTGTTTCAAAATGAAGTTCACTTGTATCACCACACTCATTTTTTTCTTCATTTTGTTCTATTTCTGCACAAATTCCGTCATTTTCACGGTCACTGTCATCTCGAAATTGACTGATTTGACCATTCTCACACGTTAATTGATGACATGCACTTTTTTCACTCTCGATTGTATCGGGTTTAAAATCGCTCGAATATTTCATTTTTTTTAGAGCACGACTTTTTTTTACATGAAAATATGATCGTTTATGCATGATGATTTTTATATGTTTACGCCGTGCAAAATACGAGGGTTCAAAATCGAAGATTGCCGGAGAGCGCGCGAGGAAGTAAAACAGTGAACAATTTTGTGGAGATTCGCAAAGAGTACGCCGCTGTTACCATAACCATAAATGTGCTCTAAGAAACTAAGCAAGCATATGAGATTTCCGAGACAGCAGCCAACATTTGCCGACCATTCACCGACCATTTGCCGATTGCTGCCTCAGTATTGAATACTGACAGTAGGCCCAACGCTGGGCCAAGATTGAATTCTGACTGTGGGCTTAGCATTGGCACGTAACGGTGAAACGAGCTTGAACGCCCAATCGTCCATCGGGATACGATATATCGTGGGGACTCGCTTTTTATATAAACATATGTATATACATTTATATTTAAATAAAATAATAGATTCTCCATTTATCTTTCGCTACATATATGCTCACTCGCGATCGTTTATTTTATGCTACTAAATTAAAATTTGTTGAGTATTTGTTTGAAAAAGTTTATAAAAAACCCTGTAAATTTATATGTGAGATCGTTTGAAAACATTATTTTTAAATTAATAATAAGAAACGTGTATGAATTTTAAAGCGGTCGGATGACGGCTATTTACCAACATTGGATCAACGTTGGCGATAAGCTACTAAAAATATATTGGCTACATTTATCCGAGAAAAACAATGGCCAATAGTTGGTGATCTTTCTTATGCCAATCATAGGCCATGAATATAGGATTGGTTGGCAATCGGTAAATATGATCAGCCAACCGTAGACCCGGGATTGGAAATCAAACATCGGCTAGGTATCGGGTATACCTCGTGAGGTTTGATTGGCTAAACATCGGGCCAGCATTGGGTGCCAACCATCGGCTCAGAGGGAACTTGTTATTACAAGGTACAAGTTGGCTGTAAGCTGGGCCAGCATTCAGTACCGACTCGCGAATGCCAATGTTCGGCCATGCGTTAGCCTGATTGTCAGCATCGGCGATTCTTTCCTGGGGAGGATGTTTACGTTTCAGCCCTCGGTTCGGGTCCTCTTCAGAAGTTTTTTATTCTATATATATTGTGATACACATTTTTTTTTAATAAAAGAATAAATTACAATAATGTTTGATAAAATTATATATACGAGCGTTTTTGGTCATAATTCCGTTGATTCTCTCATACTAGCAAAACTTACTAAATTAATCAATACAACCAACTCACACGTCAAAGATAGCTTTCACCTAAAACACTCGCTCTCTAACATCTCAGTCCCATTCAACTACAAATTAGTCTCATTTGACGTCGTTTCTCTCTACACTAACATCCCATTGCAACTAGTTATACAAAGCCTACAAAAACGATCAAACTTATTCTCAAAAACATTTCCGTTACATGAAATAATCAAAGCCATTGAATACATCATGTTCTCAACCTTCTTCACATTCAAAAATAAAATCTACCAACAAATCTCTGGATTACCCATGGGTTCACCTTTAGCTCCAATATAATCTAACATTGTCATGATAGATCTCGAAAAAAATTGTCTAGAAAAATTGAAATTCTCATTACCACTATATAAAAGATACGTTGATGATATTATTATTGCTCTGCCAACAAACGAAATTGAATCCACCAAAACTATATTTAACTCTTATAATCCAAAACTACAGTTCACATCCGAAATCGAAATAGACAACAAAATTCCTTTCCTAGATCTACTTTTAAGCCACAAACAAAACGCAATTATAACAAATTGGTATAGGAAACCAACTTGGTCTGGCCGATTCATAAACTTCTTCTCACACCACCCACTCTCTCAAAAAAGCTATAATCTACATGCTAGTTGACAGAGCAATAAAACTATCTCTATCATTCACTATCATTCCATATCTCTATCATCTCTATCATTTCACAAAGATAATTTAAAACTCATCAGTAACACAATGACAAGAAATTGCTACCCAACCTCTTTCGCTGAAAAAATAATAAAACATCGTCTCTCCATAATCAACAACAAAAAGACTAATAACAACAATTTTGATTCTTCCAGAATAATAAACTTTCCCTACACAAAAAACATACACCATCAACTAATTCGTCTCTTTCAACAATACAGCATAACATTGGTCACAAATAACAAACACAATATCTCATCAATCATTGGTTCCACCAAAGACAAAATTTCCAACAACCGAAAATCTAACTTAGTATACCAAATTGACTGTAAAAATTGCAATGCCACATACATTGACCAAACCAAAAGATATCTCGAAACCAGAATAAAAGAACACAAAAATAGCCTAAAACACACCACCACAATACACACAGCTTTAGCTCAACACGCAATAGAACAAAAACACGATTTTGAATTCGACAACGTAAAAATTCTAAACAATGAGAATTGGCTCAAAAAAGACTAATTTTAGAAATGATTCAAAGTAAGGCACACTCCAACGCTATAAATTTTAGAACTGACATCCAAAAATTAAGCTCAATTTACAATTCTACAATATATAAGGAGTACAACTTTACAGTGACCGTTTTTTTCAAAAGTTTAAGACTTTAATATAAAAAAGTGGCTGCATATTTTTTAATCAAAGTACTGCCCGTCGCTAGCTACGACCTCGGCCCATCTTTCAGGTAGCATTCGAATCCCGCGTCGATAAAAGTCTTGGTCCTTGGAGGCAATCCAGGAATCGACCCAATTTTTGACTTCTTCGTAAGTACCGAAGTGCTGGTCAGCCAAATCGTGTGCCATTGACCGGAACAAGTGATAGTCGGAAGGGGCAATGTCTGGAGAGTATGGCGGGTGGGATAAAACCTCCCATTTCAGCGTTTCCAAGTACTTTTTCACGACATTTGCAACATGGGATCGGGCATTGTCATGCTGCAGTATCACCTTGTCATGTCTTTCGTTGAATTGTGGCCGTTTCTCTTTGAGTGCCTTACTCTAGCGCATAAACTGACGTCGGTAGAGTTCCCCTGTGATGGTTTCGGATGGTTTGAGCAGCTCATAGTACACAACGCCCAGCTGGTCCCACCAGATACACAGCATCACTTTGGATCCACCATGCTTGTTCTCGACCTCAAAATCTCCACTTTTGAAGCGTTGAAACCACCGCCGACACGTTTTCTCACTAATAGAATCCTCCCCGTAAGCATCTACGAGCAAACGGTGGGCCTCAACCGCAGATTTCTTGATGTTGAAGAAGTAAATCATAACCTCCCGCAAATGCTGAGAATTCGGTTCGTAGGTTGCCATGTTTGAGTGCCTATAACTTTATAATGCATACACGTATCCGTTAGCTTTTTTAAATTGTTTACATTGGCAGAGCCTCTAGTTTAAAATGCCACTTTTTTATTGAGCTAGGGCCACTACTTCGGCCGCAGTGGCTCTCTCAGTAAAACGGTCACTGCAAAGTTGTACTCCTAATAGTTATTAAAACATTTTACAATATTCACCTCACATAACAACAACAAAAAAAATTTTCTAAATCATTGACATTATAAACTAACGAATACACTGACATGATAAATTTATTTTTTATGACATTATCACTAATCTTAAATATCCCTAACCTGACACATCTATTTTATCTTCCTTGACACGGCACTGCCTAAATCATTTCTCTCCCCCGATTCACCGTAGAGAGACTCGAATATTCTTCAGAAAATTACACACCTCTCAGTTTCTCTCGAACCCTCGTTGACCACAATACTCAACATGTAGGGGAATAAAAATATTGTAAATTTTGAGTTTTTGCTCATTTAATAAGGAAAACAAATTCTTAAAAACTAATCTCAATGGGTAACTATCATAGTCTTCGATTTGTTTTCTTTTTTTACTTATAAAACATAAAACTCTTTTATAATTAATCATCCGTTACAGACAAAGGAAGAAAATCGCCGATAAACGAAAAATCCTTATCGATTGAACACGTTTTCACCAACATTATTTACAAACATAAATAATGATCTTCATAATACCTTCCTAATATGTGCAAAAACTTAAAATATCAACAATATCGAGGTTAGTTAAATCACACATTTCATCTTTTTATTATTTCACAATAGAATATCCCTCTCTTGCACACTTCACACATCTCAAACACTAATACATAATAGCAAATAACTCAATATATTAATATAAGTATAACCTAAACATAACTAACAGCATTGTTTTACAAAAAGACATAAAACTATACAACGGAATTATGACCAAAAACGCTCGTATATGTAATTTTATCAAACATTATTGTAATTTATTCTTTTATTAAAAAAAAAATGTGTATCACAATATATACAGAATAAAAAACTTCCGAAGAGGACCCGAACCGAGGGCCGAAACGTAAACATCCTCTATTTCCATTCTGACTTTGGAATACCCTTCATTGGCCGGACCGAAGCCGAATCCACACGATCAACTTGTTATCCACACGGCCGCACACATCTCTGACGCATTAGAAGTTTATAAATCTGCCAGATCAAGTAGGTTTTCTGTACCAATTTGTGATGATTAAATTTTGATTGCAGATTAAGAGTATATCGAGAAAAGGAATTTTATTATTTCCTTCTATTTCTGATGTAAATTGTAATTTTGAATTATTTGAGTTGAAAATATTGATGGTGGATTCAATTTTGTCTGTTGGCAGAGCAATAATAATGTCATCGACATATCTTTTGTATAGTGGCAATGAAAATTTTAATTTTTCTAAGTAATTTTTTTCTAATTCAATCATAACAATGTTAGATAGTGTCGGAGCAAGAGGTGAACCCATTGGTAATCCAGAAATTTGTTGATAGATTTTGCTTTCCCATATGTAAAATAAGTCGAAAACATGATGTATTCTATGGCTTTAGTTATTTCGTTTAGTGAAAATGTTTCGGAAAATAGATTTGATCTTTTTTGAAGACTTTGAATAACTAGTTGTAGTGGAATGTTGGTGTAGAGGGATACGACATCAAAAGAAACAAGTTTGTAGTTGAGTGGGATTAAGATATTTGAGACTGATTGTTTTAAGTAAAAGCTGTCTTTGACATGTGAGTTTGTTATGTTTATGAGTTTAGACAGTTTTGATTGGATAAATTCAGCTAATTTATATGTTGGGCTATTGATTGATGATGCTATTGGACGAAGTGGAAAGTTTTTTTGTGAATTTTTGGAAGGCAGTAGAGACGAGCTAAGTTGCAATTTTCTGCTTTTAGGTATTTAAATTTTGTTACATCGACGATTTTTAGACTTTTCCATCTGGAGAGAATATTGTTTATGCCTTTTTGTAGGATATTGATAGGATATTTATTTGTTAGTTTGTAAGTTGAGGAATCTGCGAGTAAATTGTATGTTTTTGTAATGTAATCTGATTTGTTTAAAATGACTGTTGAATTTCCTTCATCTGCTCGTGTAATTAAAAGTTGTGGATTGTTTTTTAAGAAAGAAGAAGTGTGATTTATAATTTTAATGGTGTTGGAGAATGATGTTGGTATGTTCATTTTGTCTATGATTTTAGTGAATTCTTTTCTGATTTCATTTTGTCTAGGTTTGTCGAGTAGAAATTCTAGTTTGGATTCAAGTTCTGAGCTAGAATTGTGGATATAGTTTTTTATGTTTGAAGGTTTGAGATAAGGAAAACAAAATGTTTCACCCAGAGATAAGAATGTGGAAATGTGTGATGAAATATCAGTGTTGGAGAGATTTATAAACCATTCTTTTGTGTTGTTTTGTGTAATTGTTGAATTAATATTATTCAGAGGATCGATAAAGGAGTTATTATTTGCATCATGTTGCTTGTTAGTGAAAATTGAGTTTGAGAAACTGTAGTTTTGTGTTGGTTGATTTCTGTTTTGGTGATTCTGGTAATGTGTATTGTTTTGGTTGAGATGCATTTGTGAGCCTATTGTTCTTAAAAATTCATCATGATTGAAAATGTGTTGATGTATATTCGTGGTTCGTTGAAATCTAAGATTTTGGAGTTTTTTTTGGTATTTTTCATACATGAGTAATGATAATCTGTTTAATTTTGTTTTTTAAAATGAGAAAAAATTTTCTTTGTTAGTGTTGTGAGTTTTGTTGATTATTTCGGTGTTTTTTTCTATTTTTTGGTTTAGTATTTTGATTCGAAAATTGAGATAGTCAATTTCAGTATTTAGTAATGATTTGTGAATTTTGTGTTATTTTGTTTAGTTTAAATTTTCCTTTGTTTCCTGAAATTTGAATATTGAAGTTTTTGGAATAAATGTGTTTCGGTATCAATTCGGTATACTATATCACCATGATTGAAATAAAGGAAAAAAACTAACACATAATTTACACAAATCATTAAAACACATTTATAACTTATTCATAACACAAAGTACAATTATACAAAATCTGTAAACTCTATTTATATAATCTGTATCACATAATTTATAGGACAAATAAAGTTTCTGAAGAGGATCCGAACCAAGGATCGAAACGTAACGAAAGAAAACCCCCCTTTTTTTCTTTCTACCGCGACCTTGGAAATCTCACTGGCCGAATCGAAGCCGATTCCTCAACATCACGTATTATCAACACGGCCGCACACTACTCGTACTAATTAAAGAGTATAATGATTGTTATCAAGAACATCAAGATAATTGCAGCGCAAATCTTCCAGGTCCTCCTGAAAAAATGGTAGTCAATGCAGTAGTCGATCTGTTCAAACGTTCGGTGGAAAAATTTGGAGTGCAGTACAGAAATTTCATCGGAGAAGGTGACTCCAAAACGTACTCGGGGATTTTAAAAGCTGCACTTTACGGTGATAAAGAAGTTATGAAGAAGGAATATATTGGATAGGTACAGAAAAGAATGGGCACGCGGCTCCGAGATTGTGTGAACAAAAATGTGGAAACAGTTGAACAATAAGATGAAAAGGCAAGCTCACAGGTAAAATAATCGATAAGTTGACAGTTTACTACGGCTTAGAAATTAGAAGAAATTGTGATTCCGGTGTAAATATGCGTAATGCAATCTGGGCCACATTTTATTATTACTGTCAACAGACAAAAATCCTTAACACAAGAAGTGCCCGATCGGACCGGAGTCATGGTGCTGTTGCCAGCGGACAGTAACTGCGAATGAATTATCCACTTTCAAGCATGATTATCAGTCATTACCACGGGATGATTCTGAGGCCGTGTATCCGATTTATACAGATCTCAGCAATGAAAAATTATTAGAAAGATATGTGGGTGGTTTCACCCAAAACAACAACAAAAGCTACAATCACCTGATATGGAAAAATTTCTCCAAAAATACACTAGGCAAAAGAATTAAAGGATATTGAAAAAGTCCGCCAATTTTAGGGTCATTTTCAAATAGCTGTAACTCCTCAAAAAATGGTCGTACAGCAAAATAAAAAAAAAGCAAATTGAAGGTGTGAATCTCTAGTTTTGAGATATTGAGCTCAAAAATTTTTCGCATTAGCCATTTTTTGGAAGCCATAAAAAAATCAAAGTAAAAAAAAATTTCAAAATTTTTGTTCATCTTTCACAGTCTGCACGGACTTCAATAAATTTTGTTGAATGATTGGATTAAAAGGATCATCTAGCTGGATACTTCCCCTTTAATTTGAGCGGTGAGAGAGCTCTATACGATTTTTTCTCGCTGAGTTATCGATGTTCAAAGCAAAAATGACAGTTTTGACTGATGACTGATTACTCGCAGACTAATGGTCGCACAGAAAAAAACAGAGGGTTTTGGAAACTTTGGAGTATTCTCTATAAGATGCTTTTATCATTTTTTCATCAAGACTTTTGTTTATGCGGAAACATGGATTTTAAAAAACGTGAAAAATGGCATATTTACGAATATTCTTTTAACTACGGATTATTTTGCCAATATCGAATAGATTTTTAAAAAATCGGTTTTTTATGACCTCAAAGTATCCTTAAAAAGCCCTCAAAAGTTCAAACCCCTGCGATTTTTTTTCATTGTGTTCCGAATGATGGAAATTGAGGTTTTTGCCAAAAATCGATTAAAGGCTAAATCTACCACCTTTTATTCGTCTTTTGAGAATCACAATTTTTTTTTGGCAGTGATCCGTATTTCCGGTGCTAAAAATGTTGATTGATGAACAACAGGAACAAATTTTTGTATAATAAAAAAAATTAAAAAAAGTTTTTTTTGACAAAAAAAATTAATTTAAAAAAATCGAAAAAAATTGTTAGATTCTTTTTATAGTGCTGCACTTTTTTCATGATACGACGAGCGATTGGAGTTGTTGGAATTCACAGTTCTTCGAATGTGTGCGCTCGTCGTATCATGAAAAACGTTCAGCGCTATAAAAAAAAATCTGACAATTTTTTTCGATGATTAAATTAATTTTTTTTGTAAAAAAAACTTTTTTTAATTAATTTTTTTTTCATTGAACAAAAATTTGTTCCCGTTGTTCAACAATCAACATTTTTTAGCACCGGAAATTCGGATCAGTGCCAAAAAATATTGTGAACCTCAAAAGACGAATAAAAGCTGGTAGATTTAGCCTTCAATCGAATTTTGGAAAAAACCACAATTTCGATCATTCGGAACACAATGAAAAAAATCGCAGGGGTTTAAACTTTTGAGGGCTTTTTTAGGATACTTTGAGGTCATAAAAAAGGCGATTTTTTTCAAATCTATTCGATATTGGCAAAATAATCCTTAGTTGAAAGAATATTCGTAATGATGAAAAAATGATAAAAGCATCTTATAGAGAATACTTCAAAGTTTCCAAAACCCTCTGGTTTTTTTCTGTGCGAACATTAGTCTCCGAGTAATCAGTCATCAAAGTCAAAAGTGTCATTTTTGCTTTGAACATCGATAACTCAGCGAGAAAAAATCGTATAGAGCTCTCTCACCGCTCAAATTAAAGGGGAAGTATCCAGCTAGATGATCCTTTTAATCCAATCATTCAACAAAATTTATTGAAGTCCGTGCAGACTGTGAAAGATGAACAAAAATGTTGAGCTCAAGATCTCAAAACTAGAGATTCACACCTTCAATTTGCTTTTTTTATTTTGCTGTACGACCATTTTTCGAGGAGTTACAGCTATTTGAAAATGACCCTAAAATTGGCGGACTTTTTCAATATCCTTTAATTCTTTTGCCTAGTGTAGTTCAGTCTTTTTCGAAAACTGTGGAACTGGCTGCATACATAGTTACCGGCATATTCAATAAAGGTACAGCATCACTATTGTAATATATGAATGCGTGACGATCTCCGATCGAAGAGCGCATGAAAGCACACGAGAGGGAAGAATGATCCTTAGACAACAGCAACTG
Source organism: Ophion slaviceki (assembly GCA_944452715.1). Classification (NCBI taxonomy): domain Eukaryota; kingdom Metazoa; phylum Arthropoda; class Insecta; order Hymenoptera; family Ichneumonidae; genus Ophion; species Ophion slaviceki. The sequence continues at coordinate 43,213,970 of OX101788.1, read as the reverse complement.
GAGTTGTTAGAAGCTGATGAAGGGGCAGAGGGTTTATTATATGGCCCTGGAATAGACGAATCGGTGTAAGTTGAAACAAAACAATGTACTATATGCAAAGTGCTTTTGAAACTTTAAACGCGTTTTTCTCAAAACTGCGTTTTTTAAGTCGGCGAGCACGATTTCTCGGAAACGGCTGAACCAATCATTTTCAAATTTTAATACAATCTTTTTAAGTATATTTTTTAGTAATTAATCGAAGTTTTTTTTATCGCCGATAAATATTTTCCATTTCATAAACAATTTAAAGCCTAAATTTTTGTCACAATTCCATTTTTTTCTGAGAAGCTGCCATTTTGTCAAAAATTATTCTTTTGCTTATTCCTTCGATCAATTACAAGATAATCCATTATATTAACGAAATATTTTTGGTTTTTTCATTTAGTCCAGAGATATCGTGCTCACCGCAAAACGCCTTTTTTTAGAGGTGCTCTCGGAGATCAGCTGTAGCAGCTTTCAAAATAATTATTTTTACAAATAAAAAATATTAAAAGACAGTTAAAAGTTACGATAATATGTGTACAAATTTTTACGTTAATAGATTTAAAGGTCTTCTCAAGAAAAATTCGTGAAAAATCCTTCTTTTTGGGCCTCCTGACTGTATATAATCCTTTAAGATTGCCCGTGCGTATGAGTGTATATCGTTAGTGATATTTAAGTGGGAACATTTTACAAATGCTGTCGACCCGGCTGTCCATTTCGCTGGTTTCCTGATGTTTTGAATATCAACACTATTTCTTTTAGCTGCTGACGACGAGAGGCGTGGCGTGTACTGCGCGCCGTAAATTTGTTGGTATCTACGCCGCTATTATTTAACATTGATTTTACGTATCGACTTAGAGTTTGTGATGAGACGGCCCGAAATGGTTTTATAAACGATAAAATAATGACACTGCACAAAACCCCTTATGGACATGGTTTTGTTTAAGTAGCATTGTTACGCTGAGGCGGTGCAAAGTTTTAAATGTTCAGCGTAAATGGGTATAGCCAAAATAGGCGGCTTTCGTTTAAGGCCACTCGTTTTTATGCGATCAGGAATTTTGACCTCAAGGGAGGCAGGAGTTTCCTGAATATTTTTTTTATATTGATTAAGGAGTATATTTGCTTCTGGTGTCCAGTGACCAGAGCCGATAATGTTATCAGTTGCATGGCCCAATCTTTGGGCTTGAGTTCCTCGTTCTTTGGTAATGTCTGGAAGTAGTTGAACACGATTTTTGGTTCCCAAATGGAATCGAATTCCGGACGTGTTGGTCTCAGGCTGTCTACCGCTTCAAAAATCTTTTGATGCGATGATACTGACTAACTTTGGTGATCTTGTCTAACTTGCAGAATACTCTCTACGCGGATAATGGAACATCGGAAAAAATTCTAATGCGAAGTTTGAACTTCTGATTAGGTTTGACGCGAATGAGATGTTTGATTTCCACCATGTAAAATCGGCTGAAAGGTTCTCTGATGTATTCATGTATTCTTTATAATTGACCCCATTGGTTCCGGGAGCCACGCGTTTCTCCCGTTTGAAGGCGTTGGTATGATCCGAAACCATAGTTAACCGCGAAGCAGAACTAAACTAACGTCCCGCGGATTTGCGCAAACGCTCGAATTTTGTATGTTTTTGTGGTACTCAACTGTGTAGCTTTTGTCTTAATATCCGCTTTACTGGTGTTCGTTAACTCAATTACCGAGTGTGCAGAATCAAAGTGAAAACCCGAGGAATCTACATCTTTGAGTTGGTGTAAGTAGACTTTTCTTCTCGTTGGTTATGAATCCTAATTTTCTTGGGAGTTCACACGGCCTTTCGACGTTAGCGAGACATTGATTAAAAGCATTTCCGAAGAGTAGACAATAATCAAGGTATCAGACAGACGAATATTCCTGTCTTCTTAATTGTCTCACAACGGCCTTCATTATTCTTGTAAAAGTGGGGCGACGCTAAGACCAAACGGTAGGCATGTAAACTCGAAATATTGTTGGTTGAATTGAAACCGAAGGTATTTTCTATTCGATTTTGCGAGTAGAATAAGATAATATACGTCTTTAAGAACCAGAGTGATTATAAAACAATCAGGGTTCATGAGTCTTATAACGGTTTTTCGGACCTCTATTTTTAAATATTCGGTTAAAATGAAGGTGTTGAGTTTTAAAAAATGTATAATTATTCTGTTTGATCCACTGGGTTTTGGTCTTGAGAAGACGTTCGATATAACCTGATTTTTTGTCTGATGGAATCGAGCTATAGCTCGTTTCCGAGTAATTCATCGACAAGATCTGACATTTGATATTCTTCCGTGGGGGACCATTTCGTTTTGACACGTACTTTGTTTTGAGTGATTTTGAACGCAAAAGGTATTCTGCAACTTTTGATCCACAAGAGGATTTTCGGATCTGACGTTATCTTTCGCCAATTTTTGTGGAAGAACTGCGGTCTGCCTGACAGTCTACCTACAGGAATCAATGCCGTCGATTCTGATAGTTCTGGTCCATTCGCTGGTATTGTTTTTGGTGGTGTTGACTCTCGTTTGTCTTTTGTGCCGATTATTGTTTCGCAGTCGAGTGGTTCTTCTGTAATTGAGACGAATATTTGTGCCCGCCTGACGCCGTCATCTGTATTTTCTGTGCTTGGTAGCGCGGCGGGGACTTCAAGTTTTTTAAAAAGTTTTTTTGGTGTCTGATTTTTTGTCGCGGATTTAGCTCAGAGACTAAGCGGTCCAGGTTCAGGCGTTATATTATTGTGAGACTTCCGGCACCGCCGTTTCCTTTGACAGCCCTTGATAAGGCCTTGCCTTGTGCGGAAGGACAAGCAACAATTTTTTCTTGTTTTGGTACGATGCAATTATCTCGCTTCAAAACTACTTCTGCCGCTATCGCTTTTAGTTTTGGGTTCAATTTTGGCGGATCAACGAACAGCTAGTTCGGCGGAGGATACTTTTTTATGATATCAGACATTTCCTCTAACGGGAGACCTTGTTTGAGAATTTCTTCCCATCGCACTGCAATGTGTTTTAGGATTATCGGTCTTAAAATTCTGTCAGGTGCAATGCGTTTGCCCATGACTTTGAATGTTCTCTGGCAAGCCGCTGGCGTCATCAAGGTCCACTGTAGCCATTGCTTCAGCTTCAGGAAACGTTCAGGAAACGTTCTGATCGATAATATTTTTCATTTCTGCGTTATTCTCTCGTGTACCAGAATTCGATATGCGTGGTAGCACTTGATCGTCGATCTGTCGAAGGTCAAAGGTTACCTACAATAATTATAGGAATTTCTCAGACGATGCATCATCTGTTGTATGAGAAATTGGAAAGGTTCGTTTTTTTGCAGCGACATCTATTTGTGTTTAAACCTTCTACCAACAAGTTTCGATCATGTTGTACCTTTGCCAAAGCTACAGGTTTCTCGATTAGGCAAGGGCCTAAGGAGAGGCATTATTCCGTTTCTACTTAGATCTGTGCAGCAGCTGAGTTGCAACCCCTCTGAGGGGTGAGAGTGCCGCCTTCGCTATAGCGAATAATCCTTGGTTGATATAGGGCATGTGTCTGTTTCCGTTTACATGGTAACTCAATCTAAAAACTTTCTTAAGTTGAGGATGAGAAAAATTTGTTTACTATTTCTCGTATTATCTTCCGATCCAGGATTTTCAAATTCCGATTTATTTTCAGGTGATTCGTGGTAATGTCTCTTCTTATTTTTGTGTTCGTAGTTGCAACTATGAGTCGAGTTTGAGTCTGAAGACCATGAGGCGTATCTTCTACGATGATGTTTCTTTTTTTACTTATTTTTTGCAAGCTGGCGTTCCAACCGTTGTAATCGTTTCTCCAATTATTCTTCGTTATTTTCCGTGTCTGAATCTTTACTATTATTTCTGTACGCAAACATTGTTCATATTTTTATTCCGTTTAATGGATTTAATAGATTGTGGCTTGTCAGCACTAAGAAAAAGAATTACGTGACGTAAGGATGCTTAGACAGTATAAGCACGGCTAATACTTCAGATTTGATGGTATAGCTTTGAAGTTTGTAGCGAAATTGGTGTAGAGTAGGGGTACTACTACTAGCAGTTGATCATGAGGGAGAGGCGCGAAATGCAATTGATCTTTTTTTATTCAAGTTACCTAAGATTTGCGAAAAATAGAAATTTTCTTGCCGGTTTCGATTGAAAGAATTATTTACTTCAATTGGACTAACTAATGTAAATCAAGACCTCATTAATATCGTTTAGTAAGTGAATATTTCATTTGCTCCTAATAATTCTTGTATTCGGTTTCATGTATTTAATTTAATAGATGAATTCGGTTTACACCCTGCATTTTTAATATACTAACTGTCACAGTAATCAAACCATGAAATGTTGTCGATACTGATAGTGTTCTATAGAATGTTCTATTTATCCCGTTTATCATATAAGTAGGTAATATAGTTATCCATAATCCGTTTTGTACGAGAAAAACGACATGTCACCATAAAATGTTACACTTCTCAGAAATGAAAATGTACTTTTTCCGTTTAATGTACTTTGTTTTTTAATAATAGATTAACAAATCATACGTGAATGTTGTTTATTCATATCACGAAACGTCTCGCTGCCCTCAAGCCAGCATCTACCGAACTATAAAATGTTCGTCGAAAACTTTGCAGTTCGCAGAATGATCGGTACAGCATAGGGCTCGAGTCACTAGTAGGTCGAAAAATGATGATACGTATAGTGGGAGGCAATTCGCTAGTGGTAAACCTAAGGAAAGGTATCGCACATCCCTTGAGCAAAAGAGAAGGGACAGAAAAGAAATGCGAAACTGTAAATTGCGTGTGCGGACAAGTGGTCCCCTGGTGAATATCACCGTGGCATACACGGGAGCCGCTCAGAAACTTGGGGATTTAAATCAGCTCTTGATCGAGTCGAGGGAACCTTGAGGAAAAGTGTCCTATAAGTAAATTCGGTATAAAATCACATGACGTTGACGTTCGGATCATTCAGATATGTGTTGTTGGTATGTAGGGTTATCATTCCCTAGTGAATATGAAGAAAGAATTTTCCGACTTCAGCAATGAATAGTAGTGAAGGGCAAGAACGGATATGGCAAAATAAAAGGTGCGAAATAAAAGGCTGTCTATCATACGAAACATAAAGGTTTCATTACTGGTCGAAGCGCATTGAAATCTTATGACGGCAAGAATTAAACGGAACAATCACTAATGCTAGAATGTGAAGGAATTACAAAAAACAAATGGTTCACAAACCAAATGGTATAGGCATAGAGTATTGCGGAATCTTTTTAATGGAAATACTTTGCTTCACAAACTCTATCAATTACATAATTAAATAAACATCGATAATGAAATAGTCAGTGAATCAATAAACTGGATCTATTTCTTGGTTAATCTGTATCGTTATTCCGAGATATACGAAGCCTGTGTTGAAGCTTGTACTGAAACGATGCGTATGTACAGGCGAACGGACGTAATAGACTGGAAGGCGCGCCGAAATAAAAATACGGGTGCAGATGAGAACCTAATAAATCCCCCCGCCCCCTCGCTCCTTCTGATGTTCAATGCAATTATGCAAGTACACATAAACATAAAATTCATATTGCTGACAGAACTGTAGCAGTTTCAATTAAATAAATAGGAAAATGTTTAAAACCGCGAATAATTAGGATACTGAAGGGGGTGGACCTCTAATACAAAACTTGATAGTTCCGACATAAATAAATATATCATTTTCGAGTTAGTGGGTATATTTTGAACCTGCGGACACATTTAATACACAAGAATCCAAGCAAATGCAGCGCGGTTAAACCCCCTTAAGCTTGTTAACCTCCAGAAATGAGAAAATACTTAAACTTTGATTCTCCCCCCTCCCCCCTCCCCCCTTTAAAGTAGTACCCGTTCCATTACATTTAATACACCTTTTTTGAATATGGGGTGAGAGAAAGAAAAAGGGAGAAGTGATTCACCGCTTTCATTTATTTTCTTTCCATGTTCCCATAGTGGATGTTTCATCGCCTTGCATTACAAGTTTTTTGTCTTTGTTTCACTAAACTCGATGGACTGCTTGTGGGTGAAACTGCAAAATCACCCCTCGCTATGCCTGAGAGGTAGTTCCACCGCTTAAGCTCGTTTTTCGCCGTTAAAAAAACGCATCCAATAGTTTTTAATGCTCTACCACTTACTTAAGTTTCATCAAGATCGAAGGCGGACACTTAAGTAATGTTCCTTGTAATTACTAACTAACTAAAACTTGTAAACTTGTAATTACTAACTAACTAAAACTAACGACCTTGTTGGTCGAGCTTTAAAATTTAAGCTTCTTATCTAATTTTGAGTGTACCGTGGGGCCGTTTACGGATCGAATAGATTTTGCGTGCAAAGCTGCATTTTTTAGTTCTTCGCCGAATAATGAAACGCCACTGCGATGCGTCTAATATCTGAATAATGACTGATCGTATGAACAATGCCCATAGTATAAGATACCAAAAACCTCATGGTGTTAGTACATGTTTCGGTCATCTTTTTTCGCCAGCACGAACTCTGTATCGGCTTATATCTCGAATGAATGTTGCTTTTTCTGATTGAGGTTTTTCAAAGTGAGCCACTTGTTGATATCGTTCCGTAGGTGAATAGCACAGTCGTTGATCTCGTCACTGTCCATAGCGTGCACTAGTAATTTTTTCTCCAAATGAAAGGTGTGCAATCATCTACAAAAACCAAGTAAATTGACTTTCAGTATAATTATTTTGATGTATAAAATTATATAAAATATACGTACCAATCGCATCTGTATTTCTGTGCCGTGTGTTCATTCAATCGTGAGCTAAAGAGCCTCTAGAGAACTTCTTCTATACTAATTTATTAATCCGAGAAATCTCCGAAGCGTTACGATGCGCAGCCCAGAAAGGTGAGACCTGTCGATGTAGAACGCATTTCTTCAGATTGATTGTTGCCGTACTCGTTCGAAAAACGACTTCTACTGCTGTATGCACTGACGTTCGATTCAGGCATTTTTGATAGCACGAAAATGATATCAATGTAGATGGTAACGTTATCCAGATCTCTGAAGATTGAGTCCTTGTATATCTGAAAGGTTTGCCATGCGTTTTAAAATCCAAGCGATTAAGTTATTGCTAATGCCAAGATGTTGCATTATATGATTGATGATGTATTGGTCGTATTTCTGATGTTTTATAATATTTGTTGATGACTTTATAATGTTTTGAACAATATTTTTTATCTATTGAAGCTCTCATTTAAATATTTTGTTATTTGTATCAACAATTTGTGAATACGATTACATTCTATCTCCTCTAATAAAGAGTAACGACCACAAGTAAATAAAAAATAGTTTTGAATTGTGTGCAATACTAACTTTCTATGTTGTTGCTAGATATTGTATCATACATATCTTCATGTGACGGTCCATTAGTATAAGGAAATGATAGTAAGCAGTGTGTATACTATTGCAGATGACGTTGATGTTGCAGCGCACATGTTGAGCGCAGCATACAGTCAGGAATGTATAGGTGCAGGTTCGTTATTTTATTTCGAATCAGCCTTTCCAGAGCGTGGGTACACTTGCACGACGGCATGAAGTCGGATAGTGAATACAGTGCAACAGTATTATCTGTTAACAGTGCTGGATGAATGCCTGTGAAAGAAACGTAAAATGTTAGTGATACTGTGATGATGGTAATATGGTGAGTGGCGCAGCCAGAAAAGGGGCAAGATGGGTACCCTCCCCCCCCAAATCCCAGTGTAACGCCAGAAAAAAAATCGATCCAATAATTACGTTCAAACAATCGATTCATTTTATTTTTTTCACCCAAGCAAGTGTAAAGAAATCATTTGATAAAACTTCAATTATATTCCCCGTCATAATTTCGTAACATGAATAAAAAGTAGCTATTTCGTTACGTAGATTAAATAGATATTCAAATTTCACCATTTCGTCAACTGTGGACAAAATTAGATTTGCATTAAGATTAAACATTAAATTGTCCGGCCAATACACAACCAGAGGAATACTGGAAGATCAACGTTGACTACCAAGCAATAGATACTATTATTCCAAATCTAAAACGCCGATTTAAGGCCTTAGGCCACTCTAGAGGCCGAAAAAATAGGCTTTTTGGGGATTTTTTTTTTCAGAAAAACTACAAATAAATTGAGATTACACAAAAGGGTGTGTATCATCCATATCAGTGACTGTATACAATAATTTTTTTGAAGCGATTAATTTCAAAATAGCGGCTGTGCAGCGTTTATCTCAAAACTGCATTTTTTCTGTGGAAGTACGTAGGATTTGTTTATATTGCATAGTTCATTTGTTATTAACGATGTTTTAGGCAAATTTTTGGAAAGTGAATCACTTGCCTAAAAAATCGTCAGATAATTGTCAATAACAAATGAACTATGCAATATAAAAGAAAAATCTTACATACTTCCATAAACAATGTATTTTTCAAGATATATTCAACATTTCAAGTGAATCGGTTGAAAAGTGTCTGAGTTATGTTTTCGGCCAACTTAAAAAATGCAGTTTTTTTAGATAAACGCTGCACAGCCGCCATTTTGAAATTAATCGCTCCAAAAAACTTATCGTATACAGTCACTGATATGTATGATAAACACCCTTTTTTGTAATCTAGATTTATTTTGTAGTTTTTCTGAAAAAAATTACCAAAAGCCTATTTTTTCGGCCACTACAGGAGCCTAACCCCTTAAGAATCTACCCTTAGCTCGTGTAGTTAACGCATTTCTTAAATTAAATATGAAGAACAGAGAGAATTTCATCAATAGTTATTTTTTAATCTTAATAATTGATGCGTCAGCCTTAGAAGCTGAATCGATGATCATGAAATACATACTTTCGTTCAAAAATGATGAAGTAAATGCTGGAAATTTGAGAACGTATATTACAAAAGAATTATTGCCCTAATTTATGAAAATTTTTCAAGCAGCCTCCGCATTAGTCTTTCAGCATTAGTCCTCCCAATGAGCTCCGCCGGCTGTCAGAGGAGTTTTCCTGCCATGAGGCGAATAAAAACATGGCTTAGAAGCACAATGCTTCGGGAACAATTCTCTCATATATCATTGCTGAACAAAGAAAATTACATTGGTAAGAAAAATCCCAACTAAAAAAGTGCTGGGCCGGCTTTCACAAAAAAAATAGGAAACTAAATCTTATATAGATGAGTGCTTGCTGAGGTGAATTTCGAAGGCTGGTAACTGGATTAAAGAATGATGAAAAGTTAGTAAATTAACTTTTAAGCTGTTGCATGAATTCGTCATTAATGTTGCTAACAAGATACGTGTGAATAAAGCTTCCTATTTTATGTGTGTTTTGTGATTATATACGTTATAGTAGTGAAGTACGTCAAGGGAGAGACGCCGGTGACGTCACAGGTGTGGTGTAGTGGGTATCGTGCGGCGGCGCGTGGTGGGGGTGTCTGGCGGTCGCGGTTGCGTCGCTGTGACATGTATGGGGAATTAGTGGTGGGGGAGTCTGTGGTGTCGGAGGGGTAGGGGGATTGGGCCCTTTTTCAGGAGCTCGTGGCTAAGTGGGGCAAAGTGGTTTCGAGGTGTTTTTCCGAATAGACCGACTGGTGGTGTCTTCTGCATGTATCGAGGACCTGTTTACCGCTAGAGCAAGTAGTCCAAGAGCCCCAACCAAAAAAGTAGGTTTGGCTAGAAAAGTTCGGGAACAGGTATTTTTTTTGGAATATGTTCAGGGGTGTCCCCTGAATGTAAATCCAAGCGGGCGTCGTGGCTTAAGGTTCACTTCAGCCGCCATCTTGAAGAACACGTTTTATTAAATATCTCGCGAACCGCGCATCGTACGACAAAAATTGTAGAGATTATTATTGTAGATAATAATATTTGCCATATTTTTTATTTGAAACTTTTTTTTATATAACGCATAGATTTTTAATTATAGCGCTCCAAACTTTTTTCAATATGGTTTTTGCTAAATATTTAGTTAATGGTCAATGATAAATTACAAATGGTGGCAACTAATTTGTAGAGCATGAAATTTCCTATAAATTTCATTGGAAACTTTTCCCGTAGTATTTATAGTTTAGGAGCTATTACGCTGTAAATGAGATTATAACGAAATATAATGCTGTATATTCAATTATGCGCCTATGAGTGTAGTATATATTTCGGGCCGTTCGAAATTTCCCCCTCTTAACATTCCAACAGTATTCAGGTATAAATCCTAACGGTTTTTGTCCCCTCGTGACGCTAGGGTCGTTCCCTCGCCTGTTTGTGTATTGAAATTTTCGTAGACGCGTCAGTTCTGTACTACAGCTTGTAGAGAATACTTATGCGCTGTGTCAAGATTTTTATTTTTGTAATGCTATTTTAACAAAAACCGTGGAAAATGAGTTCGTGTTTTATATGTGGGAACTCTTTGAGTGATGGGACTATAGTGACAGTGCAAGAAAAAGGTGTGCAGACTCTGCTAAAAGCGAGCATTCAAAGAGAAGAAAAAGAGCATGAGCTCCTGCTACGAAACTCGAAAACCATAAGGTAATAATATGCAAAAATATTAAAACTGTATTTTGCAAACACCCTGCACTGTGTAGTACTGATAGTTTAGGTAATAAAGTTTTTATTTATATAATATATCCGGATGTGCGAGTGTGTGCGTGCGTGCGTGCGTGTGTCTGCGTTTATTCATTTTCTTTTTTCCATTTCCTAGACCTGTGTATAATATACAGACTTGTACATATATTTGCACCCACCCACACACACACACATACACATTTTTTTACATTTTTTTTACTTTCTTTTTCTCTCTCTCTCTCTGCCAGGGCCAGGGATGGACAGCAGAGAGAGAAATTTACATTTACATATATATTTACATATAATAAGAGATGCTGTGGGACTCGCTGTGTGTGTGTGTGTGTGTGTGTGTGTGTGTGTGTGTGTGTGTGTGTGTGTGCGTGTGTGTGTGTGTGTGTGTGTGTGTGTGTTTGGGAAATATCGATCGGACGGTTCAGATTTCATTACATTTATATAGGAGTTACAAATCGCTCGTATTCTTGTCAATGTTGAGACATCGTGCTGATTTTGTAACGTTCAATTTTGACGAAATTGCTGGAGGAAAAATGTGAATTTTTAAAATTCCAAAATCATGACACTGGGGGGGGGGAGGTTATTTCGCTCCGAATAAGAAGAATGTCTGAAAATATTTGCTGTTACTGGCTCATTTCTGCACAATTACTAATGAAAATTTTGCAGAATATTCTTCCAATGTCCTTTAGTATATACTTCTTACATACATAAATATATATAAACTGTGTCGTTGAAAGCAAAATCGTAAACATTTTTCATTTTTGGTGCGAAATAACCTTACGCCCTCCTTTTTACAAAAAACTCGAGTTTACATTGAAACGGAAGCTAAATTACATAGAAATCTTACTCTACACGGTGCAGGGTGCATTTTTTTTTACTTGTGTTTAATACAATTATTTTATGTTTTCCATCAGTGTGCACAAGGCGTGTCAAAAGAATTATGCCGATGAGCGAAGAGCTGCAAGTGCCGCTCGTAGACGTCTGTCGCAGCCAACGTCGTCGCAGTCAACGTCGTCGCAATCAACGTCATCGCAATCGCCTACGCCATCGCAGCCACCTGATGTTGAAAAATTCGATTTTGCGAACAGATGTTTCATTTGTACGGAAACAATACCGAGCGATGTTGAGGCGTACAATAAGAAGAAGCATGTACATCGACGGATTCGTGTATCGTCCGTGCAGAGATTTTCTACAGTCAAGAGCACCATTCTCAAGTGGCTAGAAAATCGAGATGACGACAGTGCTCAGGAGATAGTGAAGCGCATTGAAGGCGTTTCCGACACTGATGGCGCTGGAGCTAAATATCACAGAGAGTGCTTCACCAAATTAAGCAAGCCACTGCCAACCGGACGAAAGAGATCGTTATCACGTGTAGATGATGCGATGGAATTGGTCTACACTTATATCTCGGAGTCGGACGAGTGTCAGTTTAAACTTTCTGAGCTCGCCAATGTAATTGAGGAGGATCAGCGACCGGTTCTGAGTACCATAAAGACGCATTTGAAACAAAAATACGGAGAAGACATTTGCATTTTCGATTCTACAGGCCACAACACATTCGTCTGCTTGAAGAGTCGAGGATACAAAATTTTGTCTTCAGCTTGGTACGAAGCAAAAGAAAAGAATAAAGAAGAGGAAAGATTGCGGGTCATCAGAGAAGCTGCTGCTATTCTTTTGGAGGATATACGGTCCCAATGTTATGACACCGAAGCATATCCAGCTTCAGACGATTTCATGAAAGACGTCGATTCAGCAGTTCCGGAGTCACTTCGTCTTCTCTTAACGGAAATGATAACAAAATCGAAACGCAGTTCGTCAGATAATTGGAAAAATAAATGTACCAGCATCGCACATACCATTATAGCTGCGGTAAGACCTCGCTTACCGCGACAGATTCAAGAGACAGCTTCACAAGGCGATGAGTGTCTTCCGTCAACATCGAAAAAAAATAAGACTCGCCCCGTAAAATAATGCGCCACTTTTTATATAACAAATGTGTGAGTCCGTTTTTTTGAAGTAGCATTCGTAAAATTCTTTTTATTTCAGTGATTTCGACAACAATTTTCGAAAGAGAAAATATAGTGCTGAGGAATATACACAGTATTTTACAAAATTTGCAACAATTAAAACGGTTTAGCGATTTTCCGAAAAACTCAGATTCACGTTGAATTCAAAAAAATAAAAAATTCAAATTGAATACCAACCTTCATATTCTTCTATTAAAAAAGAAATCATTATTAATATTACAACACATTACAATATACAATATAAAATAGCATTATACAAGCATAACGTTAATTAATAATAATAATATTAATAATAACAATAACAATTCTTACGACGTAGCGTTATGTACTATTGTTTTTTGCCACATGGACATTCTTGTATGATTATACCGGTTTAAGTAACAATAAAGATCGATAAATTATTAGTTGTTCTTCACACTATTTATAATTTTAATTCATTCGCTACACAGCTGCATTGACATTTTTTTGAACACTTAATGCCATTTTATGCGTTATGAAATTTTTTTCGAATACAACGAGCAATATTGCCACTGATAATGTACGAGGTGCAAGTTTTACCAAGCTGTAGCTCCTAAACTATAAATACTACGGGAAAAGTTTCAAATTAAATTTATAGGAAATGTCATGCTCTACAATTCAGTTACCACCATCTTTAATTTATCATTGACCATTAACTAAATATTTAGCAAAAACCATATTGAAAAAAGTTTGGAACGCTATATTTAAAAATCTATGCGTTATACAAAAAAAAAGTTTCAAATAAAAAAGATGGAAAATATTATTATCTACAATAATTATATCTACAATTTTTGTCGTACGATGCGCGGTTCGCGAGATATTTAATAAAACGTGTTTTTCAAGATGGCGGCTGAAGTGAACCTTAAGCCACGACGCCCACTTGGATTTACATTCAGGGGACACCCCTGAATATATTCCAAAAAAAAAATACCTGTTCCCGAACGTTTTAAACCAAAAAGAATCCGGCGCTTGGCCTAAAGCGCGTGGGGGGCTACGCCGCGCGGATCGTATGGGGGAGGAAGGGCTTACACCGTGGGGATGGGGAACTTCGGGTAAAGAAAGAACGCGATGATTTACGTGTATACATGTATCGAAGTTTTTATTCAAAATTTTGTCCGTTCGCACAGATTGTATGTATGTGTGCGCGGGCGTGTGCGTGTGTAGGCGCGCGCGCGCGTGTGTGTGTATGTGTGCGCGTACATGCAGATGTGAAAGTCGGCATCTATCACACATACATGAAAAATGAATACAGCAGAAATGCTGGATGTGAAATAAAGTCCTCACCCATAAAACTTATTTTATGCAGCTGTAGTAACAAAGAGGCGCGCTCTTATAAAATGTCACTACATCCGGGTTTTGTTTTCATTTCCACAGGTAATACCGAGGTATTTATATATGCAAAGTACTCAATAATGCGTGGATGCCACCGCACGATTTTTTTTGTAAAAACCCCCGATCTTCCACGCTTATACTCCCTTTTAACTGGTTCATTTCGTTTCCATGCCTCCCCACTATTCTTATAGTATTACAATATAAGAACACTATAGTATGGAACTATAGTGCACTCCTAAGATAGAGGAAAAATATAGGAAAAAGATGCCCGAATGAAAAGTACTTCTACCACCGCAGGCTTCACACTACGAATCGAGCAGTCACTTTTACCGACATCACCTCTTGGAACTTCCGTTGTCAACTCACGTAAAACTGGCTGAGAAAATTCCACAATTTGAACAAAATCTGCGCGATCAAGCCGCACTTATAAATTCCGTAGAAGAGTATATAGTATGGGAGCAACAAAGTGCTGAGTGTGTGGAGTCGTTGGAAACGAAAAGCCGAATTAAACGACCACGATTATCACTCGGAAATCCGCAATCGTTGATAGCAGGAATCGCTCTCTTAGAAGGGTTAAAGAATATTCTACGCTGACGATTTTACATGCGGGTGCGGGAAACAGTGATCGTAGTTTGATTTGACGAGAAATTGATACGGCGTTCGAAAATCGTGTCCTGACTGGCTGCATCATCAATAACAACCATATTGAACCTCGTCAGTTTCTCGAAGAAGCATGTGATATGATGCTTTCACATGTGCAAGACATTACTAACAAACAAATAAGTGTAAAAGTGAATACAGGTTTCAATGGTGAATTTGAGGCAGGTGACAAACGCGCAAATAAAAGTATCAACACGAAAAATTTTGAACTTTTTACCACATGCAATTTACGTGGGTGGTATACATAACGAGTTGTCGAACCTACTCTGGCATCTCTCGAATATTTTCAAAATCGTGATAGCGAATGGAGATTGTCGCAGATACTGGACATAACATTAAATATCAACAAATACAATCCAATGCGTGCCGGATGTCACACTGTTTTGTCGCAGGAAATAATCCTGAAGAAAGCGGTGGTGAATGTAAAGTCAAAGGATAACGGATGTTTCGCGTCGGCAGTGGTGGCTGCTCTTTATCCAGTGGAAACAAACGTGCATCGAGTAACTTCATATCGACACTATTCAACTGTACTGCAGCTTCAGGGAATTACTTTTCCAATGACTCTCAATTAAATAAAAAAATTTGAATCGCAAAACAATGATTCGCTTAATGTATTTACAACGGAAAAGAAAGGCATCGTCCCAATTCGAATATGCGCCCAAAAACTGGTTAAACACGTCAATTTATTGTACGTGGAGGATTCGTCGGACCACAGCGTGGGACACTTTGTATGGATAAAAATTTATCCCGGTTTAAAACAAGCAGGAAAAAAACACATCTGCGATCGGTGAGTAACAAGAAGCATACTCGAGAATACACATATGAGCAATCATGTACTTCAATAATATAATTCTTTCCATCGTTTTGTTATACGTGTTTGCACTACTTTTACACGGAGGCTCAATTACGATCGCATGAGATGGATTGTGGCAAATCAAACGATTGTGCCATTCGATTACTTGGTGAAACGGACAAATGGCTAGCGTTCGAAAACATTCCACGAAAAGAGCGGCTTCCATTTGTGATTTATGCGGATCTGGAGTGCGTTTTGGCAAATGTTGACAACAAAAATATACAGCAACAGCACCAAGTGTTAAACGTAGCGTACTTCGTGCATTGCTCGTATGACCATTCGTTATCGGGATACTACTCGCGGCGCGATGCCAATCGCATCCCATGGTTTGTTGAGAACCTTAAAAATTTAGCTTTGCGCATCAACGATATTTTATCGGATAGTGTTCCCGTGGTACTTCTAACTCCGGATGAGCGGGAAAAATTTCGAAGCGCTGGTCAGTGCCATATATGTAAGAAACCATTTGCCGAAAACGACATACGTGTTCGTGATCATTGCCTACTGACCGGACGTTATAGAGGTCCCGCCCATTCTAACTGCAATTTGAATTACCAGCGGTATTTTTTCATTCCCGTATTTTTTCATAATTTATCCGGCTATGGTGCACAGCTCATCATCGAGGAACTAGCCACAGCATTCGAGGGAAAACCACTGTGCTGCCCTTAACTAAAGAGGAACATATTTCTTTTACAAAAACCTTTCGAACAGCAGACAAGTCACATTCGATTCAATTACGCTTCGTCGATCCATACAAATTTCTCAATGAAAGTCTGCATGAACTGGCCTCATTTTTGACAATGGACAAACTAAAAATTTTACGTTCGCAATTTCGTGACATAACGAGCAATAGTTTCATCCTATTAACTCGAAAGGGCGTCTTCCCCAATGAATATATCGATAGTGTAAACCGATTGAAAGACAATCACCTACCACCACGAGGCGCATTCTACAGTACTTTGACTGGTAACATTGTAAGTGAGAACGAATACGCTCACGCCAAGAATGTATGGGAACGGTTTTCTATACAAACGTTAGGTGAATACAGTGACTTGTATTTGGAGACCGAAGTTTTGTTGCTGGCCGACGTTTTTGAGAATTTTCGCAATAGCTGTATGGAGAGTTACAGGCTCGACCCCGCTTATTACTATACTCTCCCCGGCTATACATGGGATGCAATGTTAAAATATACATGCGTTAACTTCGAATTGTTCACCGACATTGACATGGTATTATTTGTTGAACGGGGTATACGCGGTGGCCTGAGTCAGTGCTCAAATAGGTATGCGCGCGCCAATAACAAATACATGGAATCATTCGATCCATCAAGGTCCTCATCATATTTGATGTATTTCGATGTGAATAATTCATATGGATGGGCAATGTGTCAACCATTGCCCTATGCTGATTTTCGATGGGTCGATGAGTTGTCGACATTCGATTTATTATCTATCACGCTAGATTCACCGACCGGATACATTTTTGACGTTGACTTAGAGTACCCGGAATGTCTACACGATGCACACACGGACTTACCGTTTTGTTCAACACATGGTAAACTACCTGGTGGACAATACGAAAAACTCCTTGCAACCGTGCACAACAAGAAACGGTATGTTATTTATTATCGCAATCTGCAGCAGTGTGTACGGCACGGTCTCAAAATCACAAAAATTCATCGAATACTCCAATTCTCCCAATCGCCCTGGCTACGAACATATATCGAGCTGAACGTGCAGTTCCGAACCCAAGCAAAAAATAATTTTGAAAAAAAATCTCTATAAATTGATGAATAATGCGGTGTTTTGGAAAACAATAGAAAATGTACGAAATCACGTAGACGTCAAGATTTTAACACGGTGGGAGGACAGGTACGGTGCAGAGGCAATGATTGCAAAACCGAATTTTCATAGCCTGAGTCTTTTTTTTTTCAGAAAACCTCATTGCTGTCGAATGACGCAAGCTCGAGGTGAAATTCAATAAACCAATATATGTGGGTATGTGCAAACTCGACATATCGAAGACTTATCGACATATTATATGACTTTCATTATGAGTACATGGTGCCTCTGTATAAAGAGAAATGTACAGTGTTGTACACCGATACGGATAGTCTAATATACAACATTGAGTGTGAGGATGTGTATGACTACATGTAGCGTAATATCCATCGTTTCGATACAAGCGAGTACCCGGCGAGCAATGGTTATGATATACCGATTGTCAACAAAAATGCTCCCGGACTTATGAAAGACGAAAATAATGGTCGGATAATGACGGAATTTGTCGGGCTTAGAGCAAAAATGTATGCAGTGCGAGTCGATGGTAAAGACGTTACGAAGAAAGTGAAGCGCGATAAGAGTAATATCGGGGCAAGAAAGATCTCCTTCGACGATTACACAAATGCTTATATGACCAGATCGAAATGACTGGTCAGCAAGCATGCATACGATCGATGCTGCATGAAGTGTACACCACCAACGAGACAAAATTGCTCTAAGTCCGCATATTGACAAATGGTATATCATACCTGGAACCACGAAAACGTTGCCATGGGGGCATTATAGGATACAATCGTAGGGTGTATTTTATTAATTGTAGATAATCTTGTAAAATAATTGTAAAAAAACTTGTTCTGCAAATAATCAACTCTGTGAGAAACGACGTTTGTAAATTATCGCGTTTGTCTGTTGTATATAATAAATTGGTTCATGAATTTTTCAATTGAGAAAATGAAAAAGGGCCCGTTGTAGTTTGGCGAATCACCTAATTTTTCCTCACACTCTCCTGACACGCTTCTACGGGAGAGAGAGAAAGAGAGAGACGTCATAAAATGTAAAAAAAAATTATTGTCCGCTCCACATCAGGTTCGTTATTCAGTTATTATGAGTATTGTCGAAAGCCAACCCCATTACAAACATTCGATTGTTACGCTGCTACAATACTTTTTCAATGAGATCAATTTCGACATATTGAACTATAAGTAGCTCCTGATCATACAAATCAACTGCAACGGCTCCATCGTTATAGCCCGTCAGATGAAATGCTACAGACTTCGTGATTTTCTCTCGATATATGGCAAATATTTTCGCTGCCCAGTTCGGTGCGTAATCCTTTCAGAATACACTCTTAAATTTACTGATTCTTAACGCTCTTTATTGTCAATTTTTTACTTACATAATGATGCGGTTTACATTTTTTTAAATGGGGTCCTATGAAAAACATGTTGTGGCAGCTTCTCATTTTCAACGTTGATGCTGCTCAGTTTCACCTGCCTTATCGTATAGTGTACAGATTCATCAGACGCGTCTACTAGGTTATCAAGAATACCGATCGACCTATAATTACTACGTAGGGTAAATTGCATTCACATCTTATTCCTCACTGCCCGATTAAAATACTCGCAAATGGATGCTTTTAAATTGCTATACCCAGAATACAGCCGAAAAGTATACGTTTTTTATTAGGGTTTTAAAGCGACCATTATAAAATTATTTTCCCTGATCCTTTTAGATCCTCATAGGGTTGAGGTATGGTGGGGATGCGAAATCTTGGAAAGTTGATTTGTTCTACACTTCCCGACTAATTCCTACATGTTGAATAGGAAAACCGTGTACACGTCCTATTGGCCATCCCCACCATACATCAATCCTATGAGGATCCAAAAACCGAAATTTCAATAAGTATCGTGAACGCAGTTTTCACCATTCCAGTCTCCAACCTCCGAGGTGTCATTTTGAAACGAAAGAGTCGCAGAATGAAGAAAAGTGAAATAATGGTTAGCCAAATTCGTGAAGTGATCGATCTAGTCATTGATAATGAAATGGAGGTGGTGGATATCGACGATAATGACGACAAAGTACAAGCTGTTGATATCGTCGATGATAACGACGTACAAATTGTTGCTATCGCCGTTGATGGTGTATAGCAATTTAAAAGCATCCGTTTGCGAGTATTTTAATCGTGCAGTAAGGAATAAGATATGAATACGATTTAGCCTACGTAGTAATTATAGGTCGATCGGTATTCTTGATAACCTAGTAGACGCGTCTGATGAATCTGTACACTATACGATAAGGCAGGTGAAACTGAGTAGCATCAACGTTGAAAATGAGAAGCTGCGACAACATGATTTTCATAGGACCCCATTTCAAAGAATTTAAACCGCATCATTATGTAAGTAGAAAATTGACAATTAAGAGCGTTGAGAATCAGTAAATTTAAGAGTGTATTCTGAAAGGATTACGCACCGAACTGGACAGCGAAAATATTTGCCATATATCGAGAGAAAATCACGAAGTCTGTAGCATTTCATCTGACGGGCTATAACGATGGAGCCGTCGCAAGTGATTTGTACGACCAGGAGCTACTTATAGTTCAATATGTCGAAATTGATCTCATTGAAAAAGTATTGTCGCAGTGTAATAATCGAATGTTTGTAATGAGGTTGGTTTTCGACAATACTCACAATAGCTGAATAAGCAAACCTGATGTGGAGCGGACAATGAGAATGTTTTACTTTTTATGACGCCTCTCTCTTTCTCTCTCTCCCGTAGAAGCGTGTCAGGAGAGTGTGAGGAAAAATTAGGTGATTCGCCAAACTACAACGGGCCCTTCTTCATTTTCTCAGTTGAAAAATTCATGAACCAATTTATTATATACAACAGACAAACGCGATACTTTATAAACGTCGTTTCTCACAGAGTTGATTATTTGCAGAACAAGCTTTTTTACAATTATTTTACAAGATTATCTACAATTAATAAAATACACCCTACGATTGTATCCTATAATGCCCCCATGGCAACGTTTTCGTGGTTCCAGGTATGATATACCATTTGTCAATATGCGGACTTAGAGCAATTTTGTCTCGTTGGTGGTGTACACTTCATGCAGCATCGATCGTATGCATGCTTGCTGACCAGTCATTTCTATCTGGTCATATAAGCATTTCGTGTAATCCTCGAAGGAGATCTTTCTCGCCCCGATGTTACTCTTATCGCGCTTCACTTTCTTCGTAACGACCATCGACTCGCACTGCATACATTTTTGCTCTAACCCCAACAAATTCCGTCATTATCCGACCATTATTTTCGGTCCATAAGTCCGGGAGCATTTTTGTTGACAAGCGGTATATCATACCCATTGCTCACCGGGTACTCGCTCGTATCGAAACGATGGATATGACGCTTCATGTAGTCATACACATCCTCACACTCAATATTGTATATTAGACTATTCGTATCGGTGTACAACACTGTACATTTTTCTTTATACAGAGGCACCATGTACTCATAATGAAAGTCATATAAACATGTCGTCCATATGTCGAGTATGCACATACCCACATATATTGGTTTATTGAATTTCACCTCGAGCTTGCATAATTCGACAGCAATAAGGTTTTCTGAAAAAACACTCCGGCTATGAAAATTTGGTTTTGCAATCATTGCCTCTGCACCGTACCTGCCCCCCTACCGTGTTAAAATCTTGACGTCTACGTTATTGCGCACATTTTCTATTGTTTTCCCAAACACCGCATTATTCATCTATTTATAGAGATTTTTTCAAAATTATTCTTTACTTGGGTTCGGAACTGCGCGTTCAGCTCGATATATGTTCGTAGCCAGGACGATTGGGAGAATAGGAGTATTCGATGAATTTTTGTGATTTTGAGACCATGCCATACACACTGCTGCAGATTGCGATAATGAATAACATACCGTTCCTTATTATGCACGGTTGCAAGTTTTTCGTATTGTCCACCAGGTGTGTGCATGGTGTACCATGTGTGCATCGTGTAGACATTCCGGGTCCTTTAAGTCAACGTCAAAAATGTAACCGATCGGTGAATCTAGTGCGATGGATAATAAATCGAATGTCGACAACTCATGGACCCATCGAAAATCAGCATAGGGCAATCGTTGACACATTGCCCATCCATACGAATTATTCACATCGAAATACATCAAGTATGATGACGACCTTGATGGATCGAATGATTCCATGTATTTGTTATTGGCGCGCGCATACCGATTTGAGCACTGACTCAGGCCACCACGTATACCCCGTTCAACAAATAATACCATGTCAATGTCGGTGAACAATTCGAAGTTAACGCATGTATGTTTTAACATTGCATCCCATGCATAGCCGGAGAGAGTATAGTAATAAGCGGGGTCGAGCCTGTAACTCTCCATACAGCTATTGCGAAAGTTCTCAAAAACGTCGGCCAGCAACAAAACTTCGTTCTCCAAATACAAGTCACTATATTCACCTAACGTTTGAATAGAAAACCGTTCCCATACATTCTTGGCGTGAGCGTATTCGTTCTCACTTACAATGTCACCAGTCAAAGTACTGTAGAATGCGTCTCGTGGTGGTAGGTGATAGTCTTCCAATCGGTTTACACTATCGATATATGCATTGGGGAAGACGCCCTTTCGAGTTAATAGGATGAAACTATCGCTCATTATGTCACGAAATTGCGAAAGTAAAATTTTTAGTTTGTCCATTGTCAAAAATGAGGCCAGTTCATCCAGACTTTCATTGAGAAATTTGTATGCATCGACGAAGCGTAATTGAATCGGATGTGACTTATCTGCCTTTCGAAATGTTTTTGTAAAAGAAATGTATTCCTCTTTAGTTATGGGCAGCACAGTGGTTTTCCCCTCGAATGCTGTGGCTAGTTCCTCGATGATGAGCTGTGCACCATAGCCGGACAAATTGTGAAAATATACGGGAATGAAAAAATACCGCTGGTAATTCAAATTGCAGTTAGAATGGGCGGGACCTCTATAACGTCCGGTCAGAAGGCAATGATCACGAACACGTATGTCGTCTTCGGCAAATGGTTTTTCACATAGATGGCACTGAGCAGCGCTTCAAAATTTTGCCCACTCATCCGGAGTTAGAAGTATCACGGGAACACTATCTGATAGAATATCGTTGATGCGCAAAGCTACATTTTTAAGGTTCTTAACAAACCATGGGATGCGAGTGGCATCGCGCCGCGAGTAGTATCCCGATAACGAATGGTCATACGACCAATGCACGTAGTACGCTACGTTTAACACTTCGTGCTGTTGCTGTATATTTTTGTTGTCAACATTTGCCAAAACGCACTCGAGATCCGCATGAATCACAAATGGAAGTCGCTCTTTTCGCTGAAAGTTTTCGAACGCTAGCCATTTGTCCATTTCACCAGGTAATCGAATGGCACAATTGTTTGATTTTCCAGAATCCATCTCGTGCGATCGTAATTCAGCCTCCGTGTAAAAGTAGTGCAAACACCTATAACACAACGATGGAAAGAATTATATTATTGAAGTACATAATTGCTCATATGTGTATTCTCGAGTATGCTTCTTGTTACTCACCGATCGCAGATGTGTTTTTTTCCTGCTTGTTTTGTTCTACGGCGTGCTTACGAACTGGGATAAATTTTTATCCATACAAAGTGTCCCACGCTGTGGTCCGACGAATCCTTCACGTACAATAAATTGACGTGTTTAACCAGTTTTTGGGCGCATATTCGAATTGGGACGATGCCTTTCTTTTCCGTTGTAAATACATTAAGCGAATCATTGTTTTGCGATTCATATTTTTTTATTTGATTGAGAGTCATTGGAAAAGTAATTCCCTGAAGCTGCAGTACAGTTGAATAGTGTGGATATGAAGTTACTTGATGCACGTTTGTTTCCACTGGATAAAGAGCAGCCACCACTGCCGACGCGAAACATCCGTTATCCTTTGACTTTACATTCACCACCGCTTTCTTCAGGATGATTTCCCGCGACAAAACAGTTTGACATCCGGCACGCATTGGATTGTATTTGTTGGTATTTAATGTTATGTCCAGTATCCGCGACAATCTCCATTCGCTATCACGATTTTGAAAAAATTCGAGAGATGCCCGAGTAGGTTCGACAACTCGTTGTGTATACCACCCTCGTAAATTGCATGTGGTAAAAAGTTCAAAGTTTTTCGTGTTGATTCTTTCGTGATTCTTGCTACCAACGATTGCTGATTTCCGAGTGATAATCGCGATCGTTTAATTCGGCTTTTCGTTTCCAACGACTCCACACACTGATCACATTGTTGCTCCCATACTATATACTCTTCCACGGAATTTATAAGTGTGGCTTGATCGCGCAGATTTTGTTCAAATTGTGGAATTTTCTCAGCTATTTTCACGTGAGTTGGCGACGGAAGTTCCAAGAGATGATGTCGGCAAAAGTGACTGCTCGATTCGTAGTGTGAAGCCTGCGGTGGTAGAAGTACTTTTCATTCGGGCATCTTTTTCCCATATTTTTCCTCTATCTTAGGAGTGCACTGTAGTTCCATACTATAGTGTTCTTATATTGTAATACTATAAGAATAGTGGGGAGGCATGGAAACGAAATGAACCAGTTAAAAGGGAGTATAAGCATGGAAGATTGGGGGTTTTTACAAAAAAATCGTGCGGTGGCATCCACGCATTATTGAGTACTTTGCATATATAAATACCTCGGTATTACCTGTGGAAATGAAAACAAAACCTGGATGTAGTGACATTTTCTAAGAGCGCGCCTCTTTGTTACTACAGCTGCATAAAATAGGTTTTATGAGTGAGGACTTTATTTCACATCCAGCATTTCTACTGCATTCATTTTTCACGTAGGTGTGATAGACGCCGACTTTCACATCTGCATGTACACACACACACACACACACACACACACACACACACACACACACACACACACACACACACACACACACACACACACACACACACACGCACGCACGCACGCACGCACGCACGCACGCACGCACGCACGCACGCACGCACGCACGCACGCACGCACACACACACACACAATCTGTGCGAACAGATAAAATTTTGAATAAAAACTTCGATACATGTATACACGTAAATCATCACGTTTTTTCTTTACCCGAAGTTCCCCATCTCCACGGTATAAGACCTTTCCCCATACGATCCGCGCGGCGTAGCCCCCCACGCGCTTGCTCTAGCGGTAAACAGGTCCTCGATATATGCATAAGATACCACCAGTCGGTCTATTCGGAAAAATACCTCGAAACCACCCCCATTTAGCCAGGAGCTCCCGAAAAAGGGCCCAATCCCCCCACCCCTCCGACACCGCAGACTTCCCCACCACTAATTCCTCCTATATGTCACAGAGACGCAAGCGCGACCGCCAGACACCCCCACCACACGCCGCCGCACGATACCCACTACACCACACCTGTGACGTTACCGACGACTCTCCCTTGACGTACATCACTACTCGTTATTATTGACTATCATGTAAATTTTATTTAGAAATAAAGATTATTGTGCAAAATACCACGTTTGGTAGGGCCGGCCTCCACCATGAAAGCCTCAGAAAAACATCCTGGCTGCGCCAATGAATATGATATAATAATGGTTTCTTTTTTCCCAAGCCAACTTATTAAGAATTTTAACCTTGTTTCATTAATTATTTGTGTATGTATTATCTTCATAACGAACTACACGATGACTGCTAAAATGATCACCTGATTTTAGAAACCTTTTTTTATTCCATTCCTAATCGTAGCCGCTATTGCGAGTACTAGCATTATCAATTCAAGGCCACCCTGGGATGTATTTTAACGGGTCGGATTTCGTTACAAATAAATTTATTGGTTCGGGACTCGACCAGGGTATAAATTAGTCGCGACTCGGGTGTTTTGGTATTTTACAATAAAAAAACAATTTATTCAGTTTTAATGTCTCGATACAATGGCAAAGACTGCCTTGTGTAGGTGTAATGTGTTGTTTGTGCTGTTCTTGTAATTTCCGCAATGTTTTCCTCCGTCGGTAAATGTTCACTTCGCGTGATTACTCGGATGGTAAGCCCTTCCAGGCGCGACCCGCATTGATTATCACGCGTTGATAATCTTTCCCCCCTCCCTCACTCGCTCCATCGATCGCGGCGCGGTGGATCGTGATGCGCTGGCTCGCTCAATGTTTACGTCGTTTCGGTGTAGGTGTGCGTGTGTGTTGTTTTTTTATGAGTATCGTGACGCTCATAAAAGGTTAAATACCAAAAGTTAAAGTTAAAAATCATCAAATTAAAATACCTCTTCGCCCTTTATGCTTTCCTAATACAATTTTTCTATTTACCTTGTAATTTATTTCCTTTTCCTTATTTTTAATTGTTCCCTTTTTTCGTTGATCCTTATCCTAATCCTTTCATTTTACCCTACAACCCTTCTTTTCATAAGTTTCTCTATTTTATATTTTCAACCCTTCTTTATTTTCTCTTTCCTTAGCTTTCCTCCCACCGCACTTTCCTTCCCCTAAGGTCAGTCTTCATGTGCTGTGTACTAGTCGACTTCCCAGCCGAAAGACGAAGCGCCTTTCCTCCAAAACTCGCGTCCTATACACCGATTTTACTACCTTTTCTTTCCCCTTCTCTTACTTGTTACCCATAATTCCCTTTATTGTTAACTTTTTTCTTTCTAAATAAATTTTACCTCTACTCTGTTTTTGTGGTTTTTTTTTGTTTTCGTTTTAGTGTTTTCCTTTTCGCTTTGTTGTGCCGCCTTTACTTTCCCCCTTCCTTACCCTTTGTTATTGTTAACTTTCGCCTCGTTGTTTTTGTTTCTTTTCTGGTTTTTTTGTCTCGTCCTTCTTCCCGCTTATAATTTTGTTTTTCTGTGATAATTTCTATGAGTCTGTTATTCCTTTTGATTCTCACGATTTTCTCTATTATTGTTAGTTTTAGTGTTGATACATTCTTTTTCTCTCGTGACGTCGTTTGTTTTGGTTATGTGGTGGGGGTTATTTGTTAATGAGACGGACCTGTACGTCTCGGTATATTTTCTGTATATATGCTGTATATTTTAATGAATAAATACCTCCCTGACACAGGCTTTTCGTTTGCAACTTTATATTCAAACTCTTTTTTCAACGTGGTGAAAGTCCAATAAAAGTTGTTCGTTAAAAATCTTTTTATGCAGTCGGAAAGCAGTATCGGCTACTTTATGTCCGACCCTGGCTAGGTTTGCCTCGTCTGATTCACCTGACCGGACTTTCATGACAGAAACCGAGGAGACCACAAAATCTTTTTTTACGGCTTGCACTCTAAGTTTGGAAATGACAACGTTCTGACCAGGATACATGGCAATCAAGTAAACTTCCACGTAACGTATTTACAGTCAAAACATTGACGTTTCCTGAAAAGTGGACCCTGACTTCAAGAACTCTGTCTAGCTGCTTCCCGTGTAGAAATTTGAGTCGGGACGAAGTCCTGCCCCTGATCCGCCTTTCCAAAATGATGTCAGGCCATGGTTAGGCCGTCCAGCGTGGATCAGGTTCGCCATTCAACAGGTCTTAGGTCAGGCCACCGTTCCACCCATCCACCGTTTTCTTTTTCCGGAACTGATTAGGAACTGGACAGGGAAACCATCAAGTACTGGAAGGGGTTTTAGCTATCTATCGGAGTAAAATAGGTCTTATGCTGATACTTATCCGTTTGTAAACAAAAAAAGACTTCGAGTGCAAAGGGTTATTTCACACGTGTCGCAAAATCATAAGCGTAAGTGCACGCTGTGAGCATAGCACTTCTGTACATGGTACAACGTACAGGACGAACTTTTATCCTCGTGCGATGGTACTTTGCTTGCGAGCGCTGCGCTCGTAGCCACCTGGCAGATTGTTGGCGAAATACATTCAGGTAAGGGAGCGTACACAAATTACGTAACGTCAAATTTTCCAATTTTTGACCCCTCCCCCTCCCCCACGTGACAGGACCGAAACGTCTGGACGGACCCCCTCCCCCCATTCCGTTACGTAACGGGTGCTTCAACGTCAATATTCGCGATTTTTTCATAGACATAACTAATTATTAAAGAATCGGGTTTATACTCACTTTATGAAGTATATATTCATCTAGTTTTATAAAAAAAATTATGAAAAAATCTTTAACATGGACCGACATATACGCCTTGATTTGATGACGAAAAAAAAATTCTCTTTATTGTCCCATCGATATCTTTGTCAAAGGTATCTGTAAATAAAAGTCAACAATCTATTTATATCTATACAAATGTAGCTATCGTTATGCGTAGCCGTTTTTTTATTCCGGTTTTTCTTTTACAAAATGACGACAGTTTGGACATTTTTTCTATTCTCAAGGCCCTTTTTGTATTCAAACAGTCTTTAAGAATAGTAATTATCAACTTTTTCAAAATCGGCTACGTACAACCTCAGTCACTGCGATTACAAAAATGTCAAACAAAAAAATTGAAAATCGGTTAATAAGTTTTTGAGTATTCGCTGGCGCAAGGTCAAACAAAGTAGTTTCAAGAAAAACACGTTCAAAATTTTCGTTCCGTTTTTCTTGATATGAAGTTATGTTTTTTTCTCGAATATTGATACTTACATTACAGTATCTAGTCGTGGGCGATATGACGGTTCTTCATCTTTAATATATTTTACAAAATAATAAGAGCCTGCACCTTATTAATTGTGAACGATGCCACATCTGTAGGGATTGCGGGCACTAACCGGTCGCGCTACCTGTTCTCACTAAAATGACTGTAATTCCGGCAATTTTCGGACTTTTGAATAAAAACGTTGCCAACATATTTTTGATTATATGTACTGTCAAGAATTATAAAAAACAAACCTTTTTTCGAATTTTGCTTGGGAAAAGTGGGAAAGGAAGTCACTGTGCAAGTTCTTGCACAGTCACTTCCCCCTTACCTGACATTACGTGTAAAAAGCTGTCAACATTCCACGGTAAAATTGCGCCCGAGTTTTAAATTCAAAATTGAACATGCAGAAATGTTGCTATTTCTGGCAGTTCCAAAATCGTTACGCAACGCAAAGCTTGACACCCTTGCGTTACGTAATTTGCGTACGCCCCCTAATGTCTTCCCGGCCAGAACATTGATATTTCCCATCATGGCGTCAAGGCGTTCAAAAACCACAAATGACCTGCTTCACTGTTTTGCCTCATTAAACAATTCGGCTATTCGTTATGCTCAACTTATTAGTTATGGTAATCCCGGTATTTATGATACGTATCCTTATCGTCGTCGATTATTATTGATGAAATGAATGCTTTTAATGGCAAATAGAATTACAACAGATCTATTAGTTTAATCCTAATCAAGTATAAATATCTTTGATGAGGCAAATTGAGAAGTAGCTTTACACGGTCCTTGAAGACAGGCTCCACTTTTCATGGCATGTCAATGTTCTGGCCGGGTAGACATTACGCGAAGATGTACTTGCTTACAGTGTATCCCGGTCAGAAGATTGTAATTTCTAGGGGTATGTGGGTACTCGATTCACTCGGGTACCCGATGTTCGGGTCGGGTCGGTTACCCGACGGGTTGCGTTTTTGCATTACTCGCCAGTATCGGGTAACCGAATTTGGTCATCGGGTACTCCCTAATTTCGGGTACTCGTAAACGTCGAATACTCGTGAAGTTCGAGCGCTTTTAAACTTCGGGTATTCGTAAACTTTGAGTATTCGTAAACGACTCGGAGATCCGTATCTATTATTTATATTTACATTTTATATGTATCTAGGTGTATCGATCGAATAATGGGAGAACACGAAAACTCAAAGAAGGCGATAAATCGAATAAATGATAATACTGTAAAAATCTTTTTTCGTTTCACTTTTCTATTCTGTGCGTGTGCGTGTGCGTGTGCGTGTGCGTGGGCGTGTGCGTGCGCGTGCGTGTGCGTGTGCGTGTGCGTGTGCGTGCGTGCGTGCGTGCGTGCGTGCGTGTGTGTGTGTGTGTGTGTGTGTGTGTTAGGGCTTAGTGAAAAAGGTCCATTTTCGCGTATCGTATCGTAATAGCGCGGAAATGTTGCGTTTTGGCATCACTAAAAAGTGCACGAAAAAAAAAATTTACAATAAATATGTTCTGTTCCGGCAAACGCCTTAAAGTTTTGATTTTTTTAACGTAGGTTTAAAATGGAAAAAAAACCCAAAAAAATCGGTTGGCACTGAAAAATTCAGAAAAACTCACCAAGTGGGTCAATCTCAACGCCTTGCGTTTATTCGAAGCGAGAAGAATGTAGCTTTTATTTGACGTTGCAAAAATGAATATATCTTGATTAGTTTCAGAGATATAGGCGTTTGAAAACAAGTTTTTCTGGGGAAAAAATGACAAAAAAATTAAATGAAGAAGAAATAATCACCGAAATTCATAGTGAGCACTAGAAAGAATTAATGAAAATTCGACGAAGAATCTTTCTTCTATTCAGTTTTCCAACGAATTTTGAAATTTTGTTCCGGTAACACGGCTTATCGAGTACCCGATGCGAGACAAGTACTTGAAAAACTCGGGTACTCGATAAAGTTCGACTATACCCGTCCGATCACGGGTACTCGAAAAATTCGGGTACTTGATCCGAATCATAGTCCAATTACCCGACCCAACCCGACCCGACCCGACCAATTCTGCTACCCGCACACCCCTAGTAATTCCCAAAAGTAGAGGGTAGGTCGTAAAAATCAATTCTGCGATTTTCCCGGTTTGCTCTTTGGGGGGGGGGGGGGCAGGTCAGGTGAATCAGACAAGGTAAGTCTGGTCTGGGCCCGATACAAAGTAGGCAATGCCCAGTCACATTTCTGTACGGGTTTGCTTTTCATCCCATCACAGATATTTATAATTGATAAGGATGAAATTAATACATCTGTTATAATTTTACTCACCATTGTACGCATGTTCTATCAGTAATAATAATATACGTTAATAAAAATGCTCACAATAAATAACGGCATTACAATGAGTATTCATTTGAACATCGCGAATTACCAAATCATTAAATGAGGCCAAGAAGTTAGGCAAGTAGTACGTGGTTTTTAAAAACCACGTACTACTTGCTTGTCGAGGAATATCAACGTTCTGGCCGGTAAGATATTTTATCTAAATGTATTTCACTAAGAATCTGCGAGATGGCTTCAAGCGAAGCGCTTCGCGTAACGAACGTAGCATCGTGCAACAATAAGACTCCGACCTGTCGATGTACTACATACAGGAGTGCTATGCTTACAGCGTGTACCCACACTTATGATTGTATGATACTTGTGAAATAATGAGTATCAGTGGCACTCGGGTGTATCGCCAAAAGCCCTTCCATCAGCATCACCTTTCTCATTACTTCCCGGCAATTCCCGAATCATTTTCGTTGTCAGTTCCTGGTTATTACTCGAACTTTTTTCGGCCAGTTCCGAAAAAGGAAACGGTGTAACAGGAGCTTGGCCCAAGACCTGTTACGTGGCAAACCTAATCCACGCTGGAAGGCGTGACCATTCCCTGCTATTATGTAGGAAAAGCAGATAAGTGAGACAGAGACCGAGTTTGAAAAAAAAAGCAAAAAGTTAATTGAACAAAATTTAATAAGCATTCAAGTAAAACTAGATTACACGCGATCGCTAGAGCCGATTGGTCGGCTGCGTCAATTTTATGTGAATAGATGCCAATCGGGAATATGCAAACACTTTGAGTTATTATATTAGATGCTCTTACACCCCTTAATGACTTATGTCAATCGGCATAAACTCCCGTGGCAGTAAAGAAGCACCACTTATGAATCTCAATCGGATAATTTCAAGAGAAATTATGCGCTCAAAAACCTGAAATCAATTATCGTCGATAATTAACACGCTAAAGAATGTATGCTCATCTGGTACCACAAATCGAACACGTATGGTCCTTCAAGTCGAATGAGGCAAATTTTACAGGAACTGTGGAAATAAGATAGACCCTGACTATCAATGTAAAACAAGGATGAACGGCAATGACAATAAAATCGAAATAGTGCGTACAGAGAGCGAAACATTAATACGGAAGGGAAACACGCATACTTCAAGAGAGAGACAACAAGTGGCAGTAAACCTTGAATCCCTAAGAAGTAGGGGCGCGGTAGGGGCAGTCCTATTTCGCTTAGGTTCACGGCAGGGACAAAGAAACAAATTTCGATCCATAAATGCAAATGACAATCGACTTTGATCACGCGCAAAAATTACCAGATGTCTACAAAGATGAAACCATGAGGTTTCTGAAGAGTGCGAAATGGCAAATTTGGCTTAAACAGAAGATCCTGTAACTCCGCAGGATATAAAAAGACAGATATTTGGCGCAAATACTCAACACTACATGGGTGCCTACGTGTTCCGTATTAGAGACGATGGTGTTCAAGGGAGAAAATGAAACTATCTCTCCGAATAAAGGGTTGGTCGCACGCCCAAGGGACGGTTTCCGCAAGACGTTTCCGAAAGGCCAACTCTCAAGTATAATACAATATGGCTTTTATTAACGTTAACAGTGAAAATGGACCAGGAGCTCCATCAAATAGATGTCGTAACAGCACATCTGAATAGCCATCATGAATAGGAATTATGTATGAACATTTCCGGGCCGCTACTAACAGTCCTGAATAAGCGTGTGGGAACAAGTACATTGGTGACCCGTGATGACAGAAAACAGAACAGAGCTGCTCATTGTCATGAAGCAATGAATACAAGCACAATATTGTATGGCTGTTACAAAAATACGGATATGTACTTAATACGGATTACGACAATCCGAATTAAGATGGTGTCAATCGCTCACGATAAAGTTAAATTATCTTGAAAGGAATAACTTACGAATTATTATTTGTGTTGGCGAATTATTACGGGCGTCAAATGACACGGAATAGGTACGGGAAATTAAAGCGTCATTGGTCGAATCTTATGAAACAATAGATTTCGGCCCTACAAAGCGTTGTTTAGCACTTCCATTTGATCATAATTTAAATTCCCTTTAACTTCTCGTATCACAACATTATTATTGAAACAATTTGGTATGATCGGTTGGAATCCGACGCAACATTTTTTTAAATTATCTAGTATTAGCGACTGCAAGCCAACACAAATACCAATTGAAAGTTACTGTAGGCTATGAAAATCGGCGTGTGCTGATAAAAGCGCCATAAAAAGTACCCGTATTAACGATTGACCGGAGCGCTAATGTATTTTTGCGCGATCAGAAATTAAAGTCACGGAGGCCAAAGCCGCAAGAAGAATTTTAAGACGAATAAAAGCTACCGCAAATAATGGCCTGTTATACAAAAGTGCAAACATGGCTTTGTTGGTATCACAGATGTGGGGTTTATAGTTCTTTCGGAATATTCTTGCCACTGAAAGTTCACTTGCAACAGTCGCCGCCGGCTTTGCAGTTGTACTTAAGATACTTTACGATTGCTTCATCCTTACAATTCTGGCAAGCATAAAATGTATCTATCTCAGAAGTTCTTTTCTTGCTTCATAACACGAGATTGAGTAGGTGGCGACACACAAGCGTAGGACGTTGTGAGAAATTGGCATTGCCACAGAGCTGGTGGTTCCGTTAGTTTCCTACAGAAGCAACCTTAGATCGAGGTTGCCGAGTTCTGAAAGGCTTCGATCGTATTGCACTCACTCGCGGCTACTGTTGCTGCAGGTGCTGTAATTCGGGAATCTCGACAAGAAACTAAGGAATCCGACAATCGTCGTACGACAATTCGAACTTGTCCCAACAATTCTTAGCACTTCCTATCGTTGCTTCTCTTTTTTTCGCCAACCTCCCACCGATCTATACAAGTCCCTCTGCCGCTCATCTGTTGCGGTAAGGGTTCCTCCCATCCCCTTATCCCGTACAACTGCCTCAGCACAGTTATTAAAAGTGATGTCTTTTGAACTGGATACATTTTGCGCTTCGAATAAATAAAAATGAATGATCTAGGTAGTCAATTCCGATTCACGACAAGAACATAATGTTAAGTTTATTTATGGCAAAGGCTTCTTAATATAAGTGGATTCGGTGTGCTCTCTTCAGCATAACTCCATGTATCTGGAGCTTGTATATCCTATCAGGGTTATATATAAATGACAAAGAATGTTACAAAAAAAGCGATTGGATATCTAAAATTAACTCTCATTCGTAGACGCACATGAGAAAGATGTTTTTAGCTCATATAGTAGTGGGTGCGAAGGTCTGAATGCTGCCGCATCGATCCGATACATCACAGGGCCATTTACATCCCGCCTATCCCCCCACCCTACATTTTAGTCGTCCTTTCACTATTTCCATCTTACTCTAACTTGTCCGGTGCTCATTCTTCCCTTTTTCGCACGGCCTTTCTACCCCTTAGTCAAGCGCGTGCGCGGATTACGAGACCTTTTGTTCTTTTTTCGTCCTTCCGTCCATATCTTCACAGACAACTTCAATGCCGCCATTAGATCTGCCATTGTATGCGCATCAAATTTAGACCCCACCCCGGTCCTCCTTGCCAGGAGAAAGTGGTTTAGCACACAGGCAACCAAAATACTCGAAAATGTTCTTACATTATTGTAATTCTTAATTTTTTTTGCTGGTTGTTGTCGATCCATCGTAGTAAAAATGTCCAGCGAACTGATTAGTAGTCACAGTAATTGAGAAATAAAGTCTTTATCTTTTTCGATACACAGATGGTATCCAAATGATCCCGATTTATTTTCTTTAAGTTTATGTGTAAATCAAGCACGTTGTTAATATTTAAAAGACCAAGTTTTACATCCCGCAGCATATAAACTGAGCGCCCCGGTTCTGCGATTGAAATCTTTAACCTTCCGTGTGTGTGTGTGTATGTGTGGGTGTGAGTTTGTTTTAGTTTCTGTAATTCGATAAGCCAAGCAAACCTAAATAAGGATTCGATAGTAGTTCGATAACCCAAGCAAACCTAAATAAGGATTCACTCTCTGCGACTCGTCACTTCCGTTATCAAACAAACCCAAACAAACTCACATGCATTCCCACTAGGGTTTGTTTGATAACGGAAGTGACGAACCGCAGAGACCTCATCCTTGTTTGGGTTATCAAACAAACCCAAATAAACCCAAACGAACTCATACCCATACACGCATTCACACTTACACTGGGAATGTTAAGGCGTTATCTCCACGTGGTCCATTCTGGACAGTGCTAAAATAGTAAAAAATGGAGCTACCTAAATCTTTTTATCTTTATAAAAAAAAATCCCGCAAAAGTCGTTAGCCTGACAAATTTGTTGGTGAAAAGAAAAAGTCATGTTCCCATTTTGAAAAAAAATGTCGGCCATCTTAACATCGCCATTTTGAATTTTGGACCAAAAAATATTTTTGTTTAACGTTTTTTTAACTTTAACCCTAAAAGTTTTACTATATTTGATATTTGATTGGAGTCATATTTTTCGGGATAAATCAGGTGTAAGATGAAAATGGGATACCCGGTATATACAGGGTGAGGAACATAAAGCGTTACAGAGCAATAGCAATCAAACTATTCATCATATCGAAAAATGTTTCAGACAAAAGTTTCAGTGTTCGAGAAGGCCGTAATAATGGACCACCTAATTTTTTTTATTGGTGGAGGCGCTGAAGCTACGTCAAGGTCAACTCCATTTTTTTAAATGGAATGGTACATTTTTTTTCAACCAACTTGTGGAGAACCTCAAGCCGCATAAAAAACATTAGGAGGTCAAAGTCCTTCAAGGTCATTCAAGTTCAGTATGGATTATACAAATCTAAATATCTCGGATCACTACCAAATATTTGGTAGTGATCCGAGGTATATGGATTGGTATTTCATTTTAATGGGTGACGTTGAATGACCTTGAACGACCTTGACCCCCTTTTTTTTAAGCGGCTTGAGGTGCTCCACAAGACAGTTGAAAAAAATGTATCATTCTATTTAAAAAAAGTGTAGTTAACCTTGACGTAGGTTCAGCGCCTCTACCGATAAAAAATAGGGTTGTCCAATATGACGGCTTTCTCGAACACTGAAACTTTTGTCTGAAACATTTTTGGATATGATCAATAGTTTGAGTGCTATTGCCCTGTAACACTTTATGTGCCTTACCCTGTGTATATATATGTATATATTGTAACGGGTCGTAAACTCGTTACAATCTATTTGTTTCTTCAAGACTCGATCAGGGAATAAATTAATTTAGGCTTAGGTATTTTGGGTGGTGATTTACAATAAAAATAATTTATTCACATTTATGGATGCGATATGATATAATTTAACGTCGTGTATGAGTGTAATGTTTTGTTTTTCGTGTAATGCGTCACGAGCTGATACTTCGGTCGGTAAAGGTTTGATTCACGGGGTTACCCGAGTGGTAAAAGTTTCCGAACGCGACCGGTATCGGTAACCATGCGTTGGTAACCGTCACTCCTTCCTTACTCGCACTGGCACTTAGGGCGTGATGGATCGTGACGTGGTGGATCGCGGTGCGCTGGCTCGTCACGGTCGGTCCCGCTCTCTTTTTATGTTCTCGTTGTACGCGTGTCTTATAATTTCGCTGGCGGATATCCTTTTTTTGTTTCTTGCCTTTTAGAACTCCCTAATCAAATTTTGATATCGGTGTGTTTGCTTATGTGTGTGTGTGATTTCGCACCTCCTGTTACCTGCTGTCCCTTTATTTTTTCCTGATATATTTTTTCTATTTAAATTACAATAAATCGCTCCCTTTCGCTATTAATTAATTATTCGATAATCTTTTTAATCAACTCGTTGTTTTCTTGATCCGCGGGTCGGTATACGCGAGAGGTTCCCTATTTTCACTCCACAAATTATTCTCTTCCTGTGCTTTT
Source organism: Ophion slaviceki (assembly GCA_944452715.1). NCBI lineage: Eukaryota > Metazoa > Arthropoda > Insecta > Hymenoptera > Ichneumonidae > Ophion > Ophion slaviceki. The sequence continues at coordinate 43,177,836 of OX101788.1, read as the reverse complement.
ATGTAATATTCCTTTCATGCTCCCTCTCCCTTGGACCAGTAATCGTGCGAAGTTGAACAAATTAATTAACTTTTTTCTTTTTTTATTCACTTATTTTTGAATATTCTTGATCCTTTCAGATTCTCTTTGTTTTTTTTTCTTTCGGCGGCGCTTTCCTTTACCCCTTTTGGGAGGTAGTATTCGTGTCGCCAGTACTTCTCGATTTGCCAAAAAAAGCAGGAGTGCCTTGCCTCCAAATTTCCCGTCCTTATATACTATGATTTTACCGCTTTTTCTTTCCCCTTCCCTTCCTTCTTACCTGGCATTCCCTTTATTGTTAACTTTTTCTCTTTTATTAAATAAATTTCACTTCTCATCTGTTTTTGTGTTTTTATTTGTTTTCTTTTCCCTGTTTGATTTCTTGCTTTGTTTCGCTGCCTTTCCCCTTTCCTTACGCTTTGTTATTGTTAGCTATTTTCTTTTAGTTAAATAAATTTTTACTCCTCATCTGTTTTTGTATTTTCCTTTGTTTTCTTTTCCCTGTATCCCTTTTTGCTTTGTTGTGCCGACTTTACATTCCCCTTCCTTTGGGTAAGGCGTTTGTTATTGTTAACTACTTCCTACTGTTTATAAATCTTACTGTTTTTGTTCCTTTTCCTGTTTTTCTCTTCACCGTCTTTCTGTTCGCTTATGGTTTTGTTTTTCTGTGGGTCTTCTAATTGCCTTTGAGTTTTTGTCTTGGTCAGTTATTTCCCCCTCTCCTGCTCCTCTGACGGAGTCGGATATTTTTGACTACGTAGTGGGGTTATTTATTTATGAAACGGACCGATACGTCTCAATATGTGTGTGTGTGTGTGTGTGTGTGTGTGTGTGTGTGTGTGTGCGTGTGTGCGTGCGTGCGTGCGTGCGTGCGTGCGTGCGTGCGTGTGTGCGTGCGTGTGGGTGTGCGTGTGCGTGTGCGTGCGTGCGTGCGCGCGTGCGTGCGTGCGTGCGTGTGTGTGTGTGTGTGTGTGTGTGTGTGTGTGTGTGTGTGTGTGTGTGTGTGTGTGTGTGTGTGTGTGTGTGTGTGTGTGTGTGTGTGTGTGTGTGTGTGTGTGTGTGTGTGTGTGTGTGTGTGTGTGTGTGTGTGTGTGTAAAGGAGGGGATGGTAAAAGGTGAAGGACCCCGTACCTCTGAGGAATACATATGTATATACAGGGTGAGGCACATAAAGGGTTACAGAGCAATAGCACTCAAACTATTGATCAGAACCAAAAATGTTTCAGACAAAAGTTTCAGTGTTGGAGAAGGCCGGTCATACTGGACCACCCTATTTTTATATCGGTGGAGACGCTGAAGCTACGTCAAGGTCAACTCCACTTTTTTAAATGGAATGCTACATTTTTTTCTTCAACCATCTTGTGAACACCTCAAGCCGCATAAAAATCATTAGGAGGTCAAAGTCGTTCAAGGTAATTCAAGGTCAGTATGGATGATACAAATTTAAATATCTCGGATTACTACCAAATATTTGGTAGTGATCCGAGATATTTAGTTTTGTGCTTCATTTTAATAGGTGACCTTGTCTTTCATTTTAATAGGTGACCTTGAACGACTTTGACCCCCTAATGTTTTTTATGCGGCTTGAGGTGCTCCACAAGATGGTTGAAGAAAAAATGTAATATTCCATTAAAAAGAAGTGGAGTTGACCTTGACGTAGCTTCAGCGCCTTCACCGATAAAAAATAGGGTGGTCCAGTATGACGGCCTTCTCGAACACTGAAACTTTTGTCTGAATATTTTTGGATATCATCAATAGTTTGAGTGCTATTGCTCTGTAACACTTTATGTGCCTCACCTTGTAGATACAAACAGGATACTGGACCACCCTATTTTTTTCGGTGCAGGTGCTGAAGCTACGTCAAGGTCAACTCTACTTTTTTAAATGGGATGGTACATTTTTTTTCAACCATCTTGTGGAGCACTTCAAGCCGCATAAAGAACCTCAGGAGGTCCAACTCGTTCAAGGTCATTCAAGGTCAGTATCGATGATACAAATCTGAATATCGCGGATCACTACCAAATATTTGGTAGTGATCCGAGATATTTAGATTTGATATTTCATTTTAATGGGTGACCTTGAATGACCTTAAATGACCTTGAACGACTTTGACCACCGAATGTTTTTTATGCGGCCTGAGGTGCTCTACAAGATGGTTAAAAAAATGTACCATTCCATTTAAAAAAGTGAAGTTGACCTTGACGTAGCTTCAGCGCCCCACCGATAAAAAAATTGGGTGGTCCAGTATGACGGCCTTATAAACACTGAAACTTTTGTGTGAAACATTTTTGGATATGATCAATATTTTGAGTGCTATTGCTCTGTATGCACTTTATGTGCCTCACCTTGAAGAAACAAACCCAAACAAACTATTGATCATATCCAAAAATGTTTCAGACAAAAGTATCAGTGTTCGAGAAGGCCGTCATACTGGACCACCCTATTTTTTTATTGGTAGAGGCGCTGAAGATACGTCTTGGTCAACTCAACTTTAAATTTTTTAAAATAATACTTTGCGTGATACTACTAGGACAGTGTTTGTCAACCTTTTTTATAAGGCGGCACACTTGAATCTCTGTAAAATTCTTACGGCGCACCTTCGTATTGGACTAGGACCCGCGCCACCCGCCCCGCGAATCGACACTCGTGACGATCGGTGCCCGGGTATTATCACGTGATACATACATCCGCCTATTTTTTGGCGGCACACAAGAAATACACTCACGGCACACCAGTGTGCCGCGGCACACCGGTTGAAATTCACTGTACTAGGATGACCTTGTGTTGTCGGTCTCTGAATTGGTCTTAAAATCGGTAATAATGTCATCGAAAGAAAATAATGGTTCCATTTTGAAAAGTGGAATTGACCTTGACGTAGCTTCAGCGCCTCCACCGACAAAACAAGGATGGTCCAGTATGACGGGCTTCTCGAATACTGAAACTTTTGTCTGAAACATTTTTGGATAAGATCACTAGTTTGAGTACTATTGCTCTGTAACACTTTATGTGCCTCACCCTGTATACAGGGTGCCCCTCTTATCTCTGCCACTCGAAATAATTCGGTAATTATCGACATCACAAAAAAGTGTTCGAGACAAAAGTTGTACGGTTGAAGGGGGCCATCAAATGCGACCATTTTTTTTTATTTTGGTGGAGGTGCTGACGCACAATGAAGGTCACCTCCATTTTTTTAAATGGAATGGTACATTTTTTCACTTCTTAAAAATACCAAAAATATTTGGTAGTGTTCCGAGATATTTAGATTTGTATAATCGATACTGACCTTGAATGTTCTTGAACGACTTTGACCCCCTAATACTTTTTAAGCGGCTTGAGGTGCTCTACAAGATGGTTGAACAAAACATGTATCATTCCATTTAAAAAAGTGGAGGTGACCTTCACTGTGCGTCAGCGCCTCCAGCGAAATAAAAAAATTGGTCACTTTTGACGGCCCCCTTCACACCGTGTAACTTTTGTCTGGAACATTTTTTTGTGAAGTCGATAATTACCGAGTTACTTCGGGTGGCAGAGATAAGAGAGACACCCTGTACACACATACACACACACACACTCCAGGGGGATGAAGTCCTTTTTAGGACGGCTCCTCCACAGAGAAACCCAACTCCGACTGGAGCGCGTCCCCGGGTGGAAAGGACACCCCTAACACAAACCTAGGGTAAAGAATCCCGAAAATAAACCAACTGTGTATAGCAATTAAAGTAAAAAAAATAACCCAAGTGGGGACCAGCCCCGCCATCGGTTCCGATCGGGTGCAAACCTCGATGGCCGGTGCAGGCTCCATGGATTCTGGGAGGAGCCGCAAGACAACAGCGCGAATTGCCGCAAGACAACAGCGATAAAGGCGTGGATCATTTGGCCCCCACTGCCACAAGTGAATGTCAGAAGGAAATTATGAAGTTGGTGGAGAGGCACGGAAAGACACTGGAGAGCCTAGCCTGTTTTATTCAGCAGAAGAAAAACCTCCCTAAAGAGATCCAGCGGTGGGTTCCTATGCTCACCAGTACTTGGAAAGGTATAGAAGAGCTGGTAACGTGGAGTGCAAAGCCACAGGCGGCAACGTCGACTGGAGGTACGCAAACCACGTCGACCATAAGCCAAGCGAAATCGATTCTCCCTAGCAAGGAGAGGAACGATGAAGTCATGGACGTGGACGGTACCTCGACGCGAGAGCGAGTAAGCAAGGCGAAGAGGAGAAAGCGGGGTACACCGACGTCGACCGAGGGAAAGGAGCAGAAGAAGAGGAAGCAGCTGGAGAAGCCATTGTCTGGTCAACTCGAGGAGAAGGGAGGCGATCGATCAAAGCAGAAGTGGCGGACTGCGAGAAAGAAGAAAAGATCTCGCAATATATCCCAGAAGCAGCCTCAGAACAAGCCGCAGAAACCTCGCGAACGGCCGACTCTGCCCAACACTCTCGTCATCCACAAAAAGGGTAACTTGAGCTATGCGGAGATCTTGAGTAGTATAAAGAAGGATCGGTGCTCAAGGATGCAGGTGAATGCGTCCGAAAGGTACGCAGAATGAACATGGGAGATCTGCTGATCGTTCTGAATAAGGAGAGCTCAGCCAAAGCACCGGAATTGTGAAACCAATTTGAAGGTGTTCTTGGCGAATCAGCAACAGTCCAGAGTAAAGTCCTGGACGTTGATCTGGAGATCAAGGACCTGGAAGAGGACGCGACGAAGGAGGAGATATCGGTAACCCTGCAGAGAGTCTTGGATCCGGATTATCCAGCTACGGAACACTCTCTTAAGTCTCTGCATAAAGCATATGGCGGTACTCAGACCGCGGTAATACGACCCAAGGTGGTGAGACCACTAAAGTGTTTCAAGTGCTGGAGATTTGGACACTTATCACCGAACTTCAAGAGCAGCGTCGACCGGGCTACAGACTGCATCAAGTGCGGTAACACTGGTCACAAAGTTGCCGAATGCACAGCAAGCGCAAAGTTTGTCATATGTGCAGAAGCGGGAGTTGGGGTACCCACATCGCAGGCAGCAGCCGATGCAGGCAGCAGCGTATACGCGGGCTCTCCAGGCTCTCCAGGCGATCCAAAAACGATGCTAATGAGAGTACTCCAGCTCAACCTCAACCATTGTGAGGCTGCACAGGACCTGCTAATGCAGACTGTGCGCGAGCTGAAGCCTGACTTGGCGATACTCTCGGAACCATATAGACATCTAGACACGCAACCCTGCGAATCTGCCGCAAGTGGGAAGGCCGCAATTTGGTCCTGCGGAAAGCTTCCATTTCAGGATCTTGCGAGTCGGATGGAAACTGGTTTCGCGAGTATAAAAGCCAAAGGAGTTCATTTCTACAGTTGTTACGCACCGCCTAGCCTGACGACTGATGAGTTTGAGAATTCTCTCGACAACTCAGTCACAGACGTTAAACAACGCTTCCTGGTAGCCATAGTCGGAGATTACAACGCGTAGGCTGTGGAATGGGGTAGTAAAGTGACGAACAGGAAGGGCCAAGCCCTGCTTGAGGCTACGTCCTTATTAGATGCAGTACTACTCAATGCAGGTACAAAGCCCACTTTTGTTAAAGGTAAAGCCTCCTCTATAGTGGACCTCACTTTTGTGAGAAGTAGCTTGGCGAGAGGAAATCAGTGCCACTGGGTAGTCAGTGATATCTACACTCACAGTGATAATCAAGCGATTCTCTGGGAGATTCGCGGATACTTCAGCAGAACAGCGAAGGCACCGAAGACAAACGAGAAGGGCTGGAAAGCGAAAATGTTTGACGCAGACTTGTTTCGTGAGACTTTTGACACCAGCCCCCTCGCAGTGGAAAGTGCAACCGAGAAGGTCGAGGTAGTCATGCAGAGGGTAACCGAAGTATGCGATGCCACAATGCCACGGAAATGTGATGTCGACTTCCGACCGATGTTACACTGGTGAACCGAGCAAATGGCCGGCCTCTGAAGGGAGTGTCATCGAACTCGCCGCCTACCGCAACGAGCTCGAGGCAAACGCTCGTTCCCCGATTTGGCAGAACAGCACAGGAAGGCGCGCTTGAAGCTTAAAAAGGCTATCAAGCAGAGTAAACCTGTAAGCTGGGGCGAACTGCTTAGCGAGATGGAAAATGCTCCCTGGGGCAGGCCGTACAAAGTGGTAATGACTCGGCTGAAAAGCCAGCCAATGCCATCACCTGCGGCCGCAGCCCTGCTGGAAAAGATTGTCACACATCTGTTCCCTGAGCAACTCGAGGAGGACTACCAGCTTGAGGAGGACGTCGATGAGGACATCCACCCATTACTGAAGAAGCGCTTCTTACGGCGACTGCCAGGGTGGACAACAATAAAGCCCCCGGCATGGATGGGATACCGAACATCGCACTCAAAGCAGCGATCAAGTTGGCGTCGGCAATATTCCTGGGCATGTACAATGCATGTGTTAAAAAAGGAATTTTCCCGGACAAGTGGAAGTGGCAGAGGCTAGTGCTCCTTCCGAAAGGGAAGCAGCCACCCGACGAACCTTCATCCTATCTTCCGCTCTGTATGCTGGATACCGCCGGAAAGATCTTCGCGCGGATCATCCATAACAGGATTGAGAAGGTCGTCGACCCTCTACTGGCGGAGGGCCAGTTTGGCTTCAGAATGGAGCGCTCTACTCTGGATGCCATTAACATCGCCCCATTCCTGGAGCAAATTGCCGCACTCTTCGGCGAAGCTTTCTCCAAGATAAAGGAATGGATGTCTTCTGTTGGACTGCAGCTTGCAGCCCACAAAACAGAATTACTCCTCGTATCCAGCAGGAAGGTGATGGAAACGGCGACGCTCAGCGTTGGAGACGCCGAAATCACATCCCAACCGTTCATTCGGTACCTGGGTGTGATTCTCGACGCGAGCCTGAACTTTAAAGAGCAAACCGAGCAGATCAGCAGAAAGTGTAGTAGCCTCTGTGGTGGCTACTACACTGGCGCGGCTCACGATTAATGCCGGTGGTCCCAGACAGAACAGGAGGGAACTGCTATCATCAGTGACGACCTCAGTGCTCGCCTATGGCACACCCATTTGGGCTGACGCACTGAAAATCCAGGAGTACCGCAGGAAGGGTGCAGCAGCGTATCGCGTCAACGCCTTGAGGGTAGCCTGTGCATTTCGCACTGTCTCCGAGGACGCTATCAACGTTATCGCAGGAATGCCGCCCATTGAGGTGCTCGCTGAGGAGCGTAGGTCGATGTACCAGCAGAAGGGAGCAAGAAACCCCAGCTGTGCAAGGACCGAAGCAACCAGTCTCAACCAGTGGCAGACGATGTGGGGCGCCTCTACCAAGGGAAGGTGGACACACCGACTAATCCCGAAGGTGGCGATATGGGTGAACCGCCCACACGGGGAGCTCAACTATTATTTCACTCAAGTGATCTCAGGACACGGCTGCTTCCGGGCTTTTCTCTATAAGTTTAATTATGAAGATTCCCCGGACTGCCCAGCATGTGTCGATTTTTTAGATCCGTTGGTAGCATCAACATTTTATAGTATCGTAAAGTTTCTATGTTTACAATATTTCGGTGCGAAAACAATTTTGATAATTGCTGGGATAAGTTAAAAAGCGTTAAGACCAATAATTTGGATTATTCAAATTAGGAAAACGAGTGCACACTTCGGTGGAACGTTCCGGGTCTGATTTCGACAAAATGTATCTTTTTTAATATTCTCAAGAAAATATATGCACTCACCTTTCTTAATTGAGAGCTAGGCAACAAAGAAAAAAAAATAATAATCAATGAGTTTAAAAAATTCTCTATAAATCATATATTTATAAATCTACTAAAGTGTGCTTCTAATGCTTGAAAACTACATCGTTTTACTTGGCGCCAATTTAAATTTTCGCGCGCTCTTGCCACTGACAGAAAAATTCTATTGATATTAACTAACCACCTCTATTTGATTTTTGTTTATTTGAATTAACTCGATTTGTCGTGGAATTACACTTTTTTTTATTGAATCCATCATTGGAATTATTGATTTTAAAAATATTTATTTATTCAAATCAAAATATATTTAATATCGTCCAATCACTAAATATTCTATTGATTACCAATAAATCTGTGATTCGGTTTCATCTGTTCAAAAAAAGTTTAGTTGAATCCACTAAATGGATCTATTTCATTTTAAAAAAAATGTAATTAAATCGAATTTTCGCAGAGTCAATCTTTTCCTATTTGATTGAACTAATGGCCTGTCTTTATTACAACGCACATATCAAAGAGGTATGGGGGTAGAGAGGGTGGAGAGAGAAAGGAATTATATATATATATATATATATATATATATATATATATATATATATATATATATTGAGACGTACAGGTCCGTCTCATCAACGAATAACACCACCACAATTTCAAAGAGTTAACCGATTTCAGGAGACAGAAGAGAAGGGGAAAGAAAAACCGGTAAAATCAGGATAAGCCCGCTAATTGAATTACAGGAATACAGAAGATAAGGGGAAGAACAAGCGGTAAAATCAGAATAACGCACTAATCTAATTAAGAGAAGACGGAAAAGAAGGGGAAAGAAAAAGCATTAAAATCAGAGTATAAAAGGACGGGAATTTTGGAGGAATGGCACTTCTTGAATCTCTCGTGGATCGACTAGAGTAGTAGAGCTAGGCCGATTCTAACCCAGAGATCTCAGGGGGGAGCGGGGCGGGGGAGTCGAGCGCGGGGAAGCCGGGGTATGCCTGGTGGGGGTGGGGGGAATCCTGCATGCGGCAGCCGAGTGCGGGGTTGCGGCGGAGGGAAAGGGGAGGGGTGTTAGAGAGTGGGGAGGCTAGTTTTTGGTGACGGTGTCTTCCAGGTGATAGCTGGACCCGCGGGCGAGAGGGGGAAGCCGCTGTCGACTCTGTGGGGGAGGGGGCATTATAGAGTCGCGGGTCCTTGAAAACCCATAAAATCTGATAATTTATTATCAACATTATAGATGTAAGCGGAGCATTTTTGTCTAGACTATGCACAAGAGTTTATATATATAAAAAAAAACAACTTAGACAAATGTTTGTGTGTGTGTGTGTGTGTAACGTTGTCTCTTAAAAAGTTACGTAGAGGGCTAAGAAAAGGTTCATGAATTTATCCAGATGTTCTTTTTTTTCAACTATCTGGACAGAGGCTCATGTCCGAGACACTGTTATACACTGCAACGTTTCAACCACCTCGTCGGAAAGTCTCAAATTTTACGACAGGGACCGTCATACCCTATCGCTTCGCATGTGCAACTCGAGCCTCATCATTCCATAGGTCCACACTTGAAAACCCATAAAATTTTACGACAGCATGCGACGAAGACAGTGATCCGGGGAAAAAAATGCATTTCCATTTTACAGGGCTTTAGTTTTTCATCTCTGAATGATAATATATACAGAGAGTGCAACGTCAAGCCTTGATGCCGACACTTGAGATCATGCAGGTCTGGACAAGTTAGCCCCATGGTTAAGAATTTTTTCTTCGTTGACACCACTCTCCAAGCTATTAGAATTTTTTTATTGCTCCGCTATTCAGAGCATATATGATAACGGGGTGTTTATTTTGAAAAACTATAAACTTTCGGAGATCTATGGATAAAGACCTTTTTTAGGCTTCAACCGTGGACCACTTGAGCACCGATGGAGAGCCCATGAATTTTTTTTTTCACTACACGTATCTCGACTGAGATGCTCTTTTATTTTTCCCGGCAATCCAATGCGATATTAGAAAATTCTCGTGGGTTGGTGATATTTTCCGAGATGGTAGGGAAAGACGAAAAATGTCTAAAGGGGAAAACCATTTTTAATGATCTGCTGCGCTCAATAGTGTTCGCACTTTGGATCGAGCAGTCAGTAGTTAGTGAACATCATCTCTTTTGGGAAGCCTCGTTTCATCAAATATGGAGGGCAACGCGGAGAAGTCAGAACAAATCTTGCACGACCAAGCCGCGCTCCTAAGTTCATTCGAAGATTTTGCTGTGTGGGAACAACGGTGCGTTGAGTTTATCGAAGAATTGGAAACGCCAAGCCGGATTAAGCGCCCGCGACTATCAATTGGACTTCAACAGTCATTGATAGCCCAAATAGCGCGGCTGGAAGGGTTGAGGAATTCTGTGCGTAATTATTTTATACACACGGGTGCAGGACAGAGTCATCATAGGCTAATCTGGCGAGAGATTGACACATCCTTCAATAGTCGAATATTGACCGGTTCCGTAATCAATCGCAACCACATCGAACCACGGCAATTTCTCAACGATGCTCGTGACCTAGTGCTTCAACATGTGCAAAATACTATCTGCAAACACAACAGTATCAAAGTTAATGCATTGTTCAATGGCGAATTCGCGAGTGGAGACAAACATGCTAATAAAAGTGTCAACACGCGAAACTGTGAACTCTTTAACACAAGCGATTTGAATGAGTGGTACCAGCAACGCGTTATGGAGCCCACTTTAAGCTTACTCGACGAATTTCAAGAACGGGATAGTGGCTGGGCTCTACGGAAAATACTTAACCTCACGATAAATGTGAATAAGTATAATCCGATGCGTGCTGGGTGCTCCATATCATTACCGCGGGAAATAATGATGAAGAGAGCTGTGATCAACGTCAAATCCAACGATAACGCATGTTTCGCGTGGGCAGTTGTCGCTGCTTTATACCCAGCCGAACGACACAGTGACCGTCCGCCATCTTACCCACATTACTCAAGCGTACTGAATCTACAGGACATTCAATTCCCGGTAACCATACACCAAATAAAAAAATTTGAGCTGCAAAACAATTTATCCATCAACGTGTACACCATCACCACCACCGCCAAAAAGGACATCGTTCCAATACGCGTGACTCAAAATAAGAAGGAAAAGCACATCAATTTGCTGTACATGCAAGATACTGAGGACAACAATGTGGGGCACTTCGTATGCATCAAGAATCTGTCGAGAGTCGTGACGAAGCAACTGAGCAAAAAGGGACATAAAAAATATATCTGTGATCGGTATGTAGTTACCATTATATATATATATATAGGTAATTATATATGCTAGACGAATTAAACAAAAACAATCTTTTTTTTTTGCAGGTGTTTGCATCACTTCGGATCCGAGGAAAAATTGCAATCGCACGAGGTCGATTGTGGAGCAATAAACGACTGCGCGATCCGACTACCGAATGACACCAACAAGTGGCTCCAGTTCAGCAACTTTAGCCGGAAAGAGCGACATACTTTCATCGTATATGCTGATTTGGAGTGTGTGCTGGCAAAGACCGATGAAAAGACCCAAGCGAAAGATATGTATCAACACCATGAAGTGTTTAGTATTAGATATTACGTGCGTTGTTCGTATGACGATTCATTGTCTTCATATCACTCGCGTCGCAGTGCTGATTGTGTATCGTGGTTTGTCAAAGAACTGAAAAATCTAGCATTGCGCATAAAAGAAATTTTCTGCGACAATGTCCCAATGATTTATCTGACACCGAGCGAGTGGACAAGTTTTCGCAAAGCGACCCAATGTCATATATGCAGGAAACCATTCGCGCAAGACGATATACACGTTCGAGATCATTGCCATCTGACTGGACGCTATAGAGGCCCTGCCCATTCTAATTGCAATTTAAACTACAAACAGTCATTCTTCATTCCAGTAGTTTTTCACAATTTATCGGGTTACGATGCACATTTTATCATCAAGGAAGTAGCCACAGCGTTCGAAGGAAAGACCGATGTGCTTCCAATCACAAAAGAGAAATACCATAAACAGAAAATCCAATTCCGCTTTATCGATTCATACAAATTCCTCAATACCAGTCTCGACAAATTAGTCTCATTTTTGACCGAGGACAAACTCAAAATTTTACGCATGCAATTTTCAACTCTATCGACAGACAATTTCAATTTGCTGACGCGAAAAGGGGTCTTCCCTTATGAATATATTGACAAAGTAAGCAGGTTGGACGCCACTTGCTTACCACCACGTGACGCATTTTATAGTTCCCTGACAGATGCTACAATATCCGAGAGCGAGTACGCACATGCGGAGAACGTTTGGGAGCGGTTCTCCATTCGAAGGCTGGGTGACTATAGCGATTTGTACATGAAGACAGATGTCTTGTTATTAGCTGATATTTTCGAAAACTTTCGGAATACGTGCATTGAGAGCTATGGCCTAGATCCCGCATATTACTACACATTGCCGGGGTATACCTGGGATGCAATGTTAAAACACTCGAATGTCAAGTTTGAACTACTAACTGACATCGACATGGTTTTATTCGTTGAGCGGGCTATACACGGTGGTCTCAGTCAATGCTCAAACCGATATGCACACGCTAATAATAAGTACATGGAGTCGTTTGATCCATCGAAAGCATTATCATACTTGATGTATTTTGACGTCAACAATTTGTATGGATGGGCAATGTGTCAACCCTTGCCATATGCAGATTTTCGATGCGTCAACGACGTGTCCAAGTTTGATCCATTATCCATCGCGCTAGACTCACCTATAGGCTACATCCTTGAGGTCGACTTGGAATATCCCCAATCTCTACATGATGCGCACAAAGACCTACCGTTTTGCCCAATACACGAAAAACCACTGGGTAAGTAGCAGGAAACGCTGCTAGCAACCGTCTGCGATAAAAAAACACTACCTCATACACTACAGAAATTTACAACAATGTTTACGTCATGGACTTTGCCTCACGAAAATCCATAGGGTATTACAATTCACACAATCCCCATGGCTACGTTCATATATCGAGTTAAATACTCAGTTTCGAACGCTGGCCAAAAACGATTTTGAAAAGAATTTATTCAATTTGATGAATAATGCTGTGTTTGGCAAAACGATGGAGAATGTGCGCAATCATGTAGATGTAAAGCTTTTGACAAAATGGGAGGGCCGGTATGGCGCGGAGGCAATGATTGCGAAGCCAAACTTCCACAGCCGAAGCGTTGTTTCCGAAAACCTCGTTGCTGTAGAATTGCGCAATCTCGAGGTGAAGTTCAACAAGCCGATATGTGTGGGAATGTGCACACTCGACATATCCAAAACGTGCTTGTATGGATTTCATCACGTGTATATGGTACCATTGCATCGGAATAAATGTAAAGTGATGTATACCGATACAGATAGCCTCATATATGCAATTGAGAGCGAAGATGTATATGCAGACATGAAGTGTGACATTGAAAAATTTGATACGAGCGACTATTCAGCGGAAAATAGGTATGATATGCCGCTTGTCAACAAGAAGGTACCCGGTCTCATGAAAGACGAATGCAATGGTGCAATTATGACCGAGTTCATTGGACTTCGATCGAAAATGTACGGGACACGTGTAGAGGGTAAGAAGGACACGAAAAAAGTTAAAGGTGTCAAGAGCAGTGTTGTGGCGAGGACAATCACGTTTGATGATTATGCTCAATGCTTGAAGGAAAATATTGAAATGGAGCGTAGTCAAACGTGTATTCGATCGAAGTTGCACAAGGTCTACACTATTCGTGAGACGAAAATCGCTCTAAGTCCTCATGATGATAAGCGGTATATCATACCGGGGACTTCTGATACCCTACCACGGGGGCATTACAGAATACCATCGTGAAAAGTTTTGTAATTTTTTTTCCACAACCTTGATGTAAAATTGTGTATATTTTTGTGAATATTGATGTATAAAACTTGTAAAAATTATGTATATATTTTGTTCACTCGATGTTAAAATTATGTTTGTTGTATATATTTAATTGTGCAAGAATGGATTTATTATTTTCCGTAAATAAAGAAGCGGACTTTTTATAATCACATGTGTTTATTCACTCTATCCATCTCCTCACGTTCCACGAAAAAGGGCGACGGCGAGAAGGGGGGAAGCAAGCCTGCTGTGGAGTCAGTCGGAGGCCTTGGAGGGATGCGCGGACGACCAGCAGGTCAAGAGTCATAAAACACACATATTTTTCCACTTTCTTTATTACCGACTACAAATCGGATTTACTTATCCAACTATTGTGGCTATTGTCGAAACCTATCCACTTTACAAACATTCGATTACCGCGCTTCTTCCATACCGCTTCGATGGGATAGATATCGGGGTGCTTGAGCCTGAGAAGCTCTTGTTCGTAGAAACCACCGGCGATCGGTTCATCTTTATGGTCCTTCAAGTGGTACGTCACGGGATGAGTTTTTTTCACACGATAGATTGTAAATATTTCCGTTGTCCAGTTTGGGGTGTAACCTTTTTCGAAAACAGTCTTAAATTTGCTGACTCTCACTTTATCACCAACGGCGAATTTCGGCGATCTTTTCATTGGAGGCTTATTGAAAATCTGCTGCAATTGCTTCTCATTTTCCGCGTTGACATTTCTCGGCTTCATCTTAATGGTGCGGTGTACAGAATCGTTGTACTCGGCTACTAGATTATCAAGAATATCGATCCACTTATAATTACCACGAAGACTAAATTGCATCCACATCTTGTTCTTCAATGTACGATTGAAACGCTCACAAATGGATGCCTTCAAGTTGCTATACGTTGAATACATGTGAATATTGTACTTTTTCACGATGGCCTTAAAGTCACAATTGTAGAATTCTTTTCCCCGATCAACGTGTAAGTTCTGCGGTATGCGTCCCTTAACGAGGATCGACTTCATTGCTGCTGCTGCATCTTTACCACTCTTACTCAGCATTGGCATGGCCCAGGCGAATTTTGAGAAGGTATCGATGGCGGTGAGGAGATATTTGTGTTTCGTCGAGCAGGCTCCAGCACGAGAGTGCCCCTTTTTTCGTTCATTTTCCAGTCCACTCAGTCGTGCGTCCAATTCAGCAATGATGTTTGAATTACGAATCACCAAATCTTGTAGAGTTTTGACATCGGCCTCGAGTGTCCTTGCAATGTCTCGTATCGTAGCTTCAAGTCCATTAACCAACAACTGACTACTCTCATTCATTTCTTTGCGTATGTTTTTAATGATAGCTCGAGATTTCTTTTGTAACGTACTTAGAGTGATGGCGTCATCTTCTCCTTCCGGATTTGCAATGTTACACAATCGTTTCTGCCCCAAGTCATAATGACCATCTGCGGTAATTCTAAAGCCAATCCCTGGTCGACCTGGAGGACCTTGCTTACTGTGGAGTACACTCCTACTTGAATGACGTCCAAACACATAGACACTCATGATGAGAATGCGTAAATTCTCCGATGTCGAGTTAATAAATGATTTCAACTTCGCGCAATTCCTCAATAATCGATATAATTTCATTCGCATGTGATGAATTTCCGGCTGCTTGTGATGCCAGAAGTAAGCGAAGACGATCCACTAGCTCGTTTGGATTGTCCCAATAAATATAGTCCAATTGGATGTTTTTTCTAGCTAGCTTATACTTTGGCATGCCCTGTCCCACATGATGATCGACTATATTTGCAATATATGTGTTAAATTTGTGGCTGGTGTTACGTCGTATAGCCTCATTAGGCTTATACAATTTTTTGTGCGCATTCGTCGATATTACAATCTTTTCATAGTTTTTCAAATCGTCCGGTGTGAGAGTTTCGACATTAGGCACTTTTTTAAACAACAGCTCCGTTAATCCAACAGTTTTCGCATAACTCGCATCTCCCACACGAATATGTTCAGAGTCGAAAATTATCGGAGAATTGCCAATCATTAATTTGTTGTTAGCGAGATTTCGTACACCATATAATACATCCAAGCTTGCCTTTCTATTTGTTTGTAATAACAGGAGATATTCGCTGATCAGCTCATCGACATTTTGCGAGTCATCATCATCCTCATATATCAATTTAAACGAATCTTGTGTTTCACTCTTCAAGGAATCATGTGCCACATTTTGATTTTTCACACTATTTAACGCATCTTCTTTTTCTTCTTCAACATTATCACCCACTTTTTCATCCTTAATTTCCTCCTTCACCGCCAACACCTCACCGTTTTTATACGACACTAATTTCTCCAATGGCCCCACTATAGGCTTAAAGACATCCTGAATTCTCTGCTGATCGTTATCTTTCTCAATTTTCATCATGCGATGCTTTCGTCTGATTGCATCGCTCGCCTTGGCAATTTCACGCAATACATCCTTTTCACGCAACAATTGTTCGCTCTTCATGTTGTCACTACCATGGCATGCGCAATACTGTCTCTTCAACTACCAGCGACGAGTCATTTATCAATGGTGAGAAAATAATCAAAACCTTGTCTATATCGATCATCATTAATACCGCTATCCTTGTCAATCGTGATAAATGCATACTTGTCGGAATTCCAGCATTTCAAGCACATGTTTTTAAAGCACGTATAAGTCATATCCGTATTAACATGATCATTGTACACGCGTTTGAGATTCATATCATCCTGCTTGAAAAGCACCACGAAATTTGCATTATCCCTCACGAGATGTTTGGGAATACGAGTGTACGTCTGACAAAGATAAAAACTGTCAACAATCTCGTGTCGTCCCATGGAAAAGAAGGCCCGAACATTATCCTGCTTTTCGCATGCTATGTCATCAAAGATGAATATAGAGTTGGATCGTGCATCACTCCGTGCTATCACTTGTTCATGCGTCTCGAATGGATGATATTCAACTCCACTCACAGGTTCGAGTAGATGTTCGAGCAACTTATACTTTGGCTGCTTGAGCGATTTGGAATACAAGTAAATGTTCTCAAATCTCAAACCATTCGGATGGATGATGAGGGTGAGCAAAGCGTTGGTTTTCCCACAATTCGATGGACCGCAAAACAGTGCACGTATGCTATCCGGCAATAAATTCCCATGGCGTTTTTGTTTCTTTTTCCCTCCACGGTCTTCGATAAACCCGTCGAAATTTATCACGGGAAGTCCGCCTCCGATAGTTTGCTTTCTGGACGTCATCTCACACACGACTAATGGCGAAATCATATAAATAGGCTTCTTATACGGATTATCCGTCAGTCGCGTATTGTCTTTAGACATGATTGTGCATGGGAAGAGTGGTAAAGGTTTGGTCAACCGCCTAATCAACAAACTCCCCGTTGAACTACATTTGCCTGGATTTCAGTATTGTGGACCAGGCACAATGTTGGCCAAGCGCCTTGCTCGTGGTGATCCGGGCATTAATCCATTGAATATGGCTTGCAAACAACACGATATTGCGTATTCGAAAAATCCGGATAATCTCGAGGCGAGACATTTGGCGGATAAAGTGTTGGCTGAACAGGCTAGGCAACGTGTTACCGCGAGAGACGCTAGTATCGGTGAAAAAGTCAGTGCTTGGGGTGTGGTAAATATTATGAAGACAAAGAGAAAATTTGGCATGGGAATGAAGGCCCGCAAGGGTGGCGTTTGTTTGAAAAAGATAATTGGCGCTGCAAAGAAGACAATGATTCAAAGTAATGATCCGCATGAGATTATCAAATCAGCTCTAAAGGGTGCTCGTGCAGCGGTAAAGTTGCAAGGTGGTAAAGTGCGCACACCTCGCGTTCTACCTGTAGCCCATAAAATTGGTGGTTCATTACCCTTCCTCGTGCCCATTTTTGCGGGTTTTAGCGCTGCGGGTACTTTGTCGGGTGGTGCGGCTAGTATAGTTAAAGCTGTAAATGCTGCTCAAGCAGCTAAGCGTGAATTGGATGAAAGTAAGCGTCATAATCGAACAATTGAAGCAATTGCATTAGGTCGGGGTCTACATCTGAAACCATAAAAGCAGGGATTGGGTCTTCATATTAAGCCAAAAAACTAGAAGTAACGCTACCACACCAACCCCTCACCGACCGTGACCTACTCAAATATGTAAAAATCCTAAAGATTCCACATTTTCGTGGAGTTTACATGCGCGATACATTGCCAGCGAGTGGACCTCTTAAATGTGAAGCAGCAATTGTAAATTTGGATGAAAATGTCGGTCCTGGAGCACACTGGGTCGCTTACAAAGAGACCGGATCAAAAGTCATGTACTTTGATAGTTTCGGCAATCTTCCACCACCATCCGAGCTCATGAGATATTTCCGTGTCGGTAGCGTTCATTATAATTATACTAGATATCAGGAATATGATACGATTGAATGTGGACATTTGTGCCTCAAGTTTCTTTGTCGGCAGCTGCAGCACAAAGACAAATATACACTATATATAGGAGAGAAATGACGTGCAGAATTCAGTTGTCAATTTACCAGCATCATGGATGATAGTTTAACATTGACCATATCTGGCTCATCGTCCATACTTGAGGTGCAATACTTTCCTCCCATCGAACTCTCACCACACAAAAATTATACCCTCGGTCTCGTGGAATTGATAACCTTCAACTCTATTCCCAATATCGACGTTGACCACGATAAACTTTACGTGGGAGATGAGGTGTTAACGATACCTATGGGCAGTTATGAAATAGAGGACATTGAGACGTTTGTACAAGCAGAGCTCGCACGTAAAAACATCAGCATCAGCATTAAACCCAACAATAACACGCTACGCAGTGAGATCGAGTGTGATCGTGATGTCAATTTTGAGCCAAAAGATTCTATTGGTCATCTGCTAGGCTTCACCGCACGCAAATTAGAAAGGTAAAAAAAGACACGGATCCGATCTTCCAGTAGCCATTCTCAAAGTGAACGCCCTACGCGTTGAGTGCAACATTACCGCTGGCGCCTATATTAACGGACAAAAAGTACACACAATTCACGAATTTTTTCCATCTGTGCCGCCGGGCTATAAGATCATTGAAGTTCCCTCCCATGTAATTTATCTGCCAATCACGAGCCGGACGATTTACACCATACAGCTTCGCATAGCGGATCAAGACGGTGATTTAGTAAATTTGCGCGGTGAAGTAATCACCATACGCCTGCATATAAAGTCGTGATGGGCATTGTTTTCAACAGATCTTCCAATAACAATAAACGGTCATGGATAAAAACAATCAGTCGTCGGCCAGCGCCCAAAGTGCTAACACCTCAAAACGTGCTACTCTTGAAGAGTTTGGGTCTCAAAGTGCGTGGCGAAAGCGTGTAAAAAATTATTTCGTCTGTGCTCTGTGCATCTGTTGCGTGAAATGGAAGAAGAAATCGTAAACATTCAGACACCCGTGGTCTCTGATGAATCCATCATCCATTGTGAGATTCACGCTCATCAGCCATATGCATCTTCAACCTTCAATAACAGCGATGAAATCCGTATTGCCATCCAACATCAAGACCTCTCCATCCTGCCAAGCAAGAGTTCGCTACACATATGTGGAAAATTATCCAAGCGTGATGGGGCGCCAACCACTGCTACAAATCTCGTCAATAATGCCATTTGTCATTTGTTTGAGGAAGTGCGATATGAATTGAATGCCATAGAAATCGATCGTAATAATAATGTCGGCATTACGAGTGTAATTAAGGGATATTCATTTCTCTCACCGGCCAAAAGTTCTATGCTCGAGAACACTGGATGGCTCGATGTCGAAGAGACCAAGCAGATTGTAGATGTATCGGGAAACTTTGATGCCTGTATACCGCTCAGCATGCTCCTCGGATTTGCCGAAGATTATCGGAAAATTGTCGTAAATGCCAAGCACGAGTTGATTCTCACGAGATCAAAGAGCGATGACAATGCCATTGTACAAACAGCGCCCGAAGACTACAAACTCGTATTGCATAAAATAGAATGGCTCGTGCCGTATGTGACAGTCTCGGATCAGCGAAAAATTCAACTGTTAAAGTTTCTCGCCAAAGACGCACCAATCTCCATGAGTTTCCGAATATGGGAACTGTATGAATATCCATTGCTGCCTGCCACCTCCAAGCACGTGTGGTCTGTGAAAACTTCGAATCAGCTGGAGAAGCCACGATATGTGATACTCGCGTTGCAGACGGAACGGAAAAATAAGCAACAACACAATCCGAGCCACTTTGATCATTGTAACCTGAGCGACGTCAAACTATACCTTAACTCGCAATGTTATCCATATGGAAATTTGAATTTGAACATTGATCAAAATCAATATGCTCTTCTCTACGAGATGTATGCAAACTTTCAACCGACCTATTACAACAAAGAGGCTGAACCATGGCTGAGTAGGATGGAATTTTTAGAAAAAGCCCCCCTCGTTGTCATTGACTACTCAAAACAAAACGATTCGCTCAAGTCCGGTCCTGTTGATGTGCGCCTTGAGTTTGAATTGAAAAACAATATTCCACCGCAAACTTCAGCGTACTGCATGATCCTCCATGATCGTATTGTCGAGTACAATCCAATCAGTGGTGGGATTAAAAAATTGGTATAAAATCATGCCAATGATCCGCGCCCACTTCAGTCAACATGGAGCTTATTGTTGACGTGCAAAGGTTCAAGAGACCCGTCAACGAATTTGTCCTAAAGGAAATGTCCATCGTCAAACTCCATGAGAAGAACGCTGAACCGCTGACATTCTTCTTCGATGCACCATTCGCCTGAGACGCTTTACCGGCCAAGTACAAAATGACAAACAAGTGGCTGGAACGCAATTATCATGGAATACGATGGGAACACAGCGGCATACTATACGAGGCAGCTAGAACGACAATTCGAGGAATCTTGGAAGGAGCTCCTACGATCTATGCCAAGGAATTCGAGAAGTGCTCATGGCTATCGAGATTCACAGATTCAGCAACAAAAGTCATCGATCTGGAGACTCTGGACTGTCCATCGCTGCAGAAGTTGCCGAAAATCGCAAACGTTAAGGGCCGGGTAAAGTTAATTCGGCGAAAAAAGGCATGTTTTTAAGATTTTTTTGGCGTAACGAATAGTGTTCGTTTATTGAAAAATTTACATATAATAAAGTAACATTTGAACAACATTCTCCTAAATTTCCATTGCAAAATATTCAAAATTGAGCGAGTGAAAATTAAACCCCGGAGGCGCCTCGAAAAAAAGTTGGTTTGCGGTGTGCACCATAACTCGCAACAGAATCATCTGAAACAAAAAATCAAAATGCATTTGTTAAAGGAGATGTTTCTCGAGGTAATGACGGGAGGATTTTTTTTTTCGATTTTTCGTAGCACTTGGGAGCCAAAAACCCGATTTTCGCTAAAAAAAATCGGCTAATTTGTTGTTGAAAAATTAGTAATTATTTAAAAAAAAAACAAAAAAGCTCTCGACAATACCTGGTGAATTATGTGAAGAAGTACTGTGCAAAATTTCAAAGCGATTGGTTCAGTAGATTTTGAGTTATCGTGCACACGGACTTCAAATATGACAAGTCTCAGAAAAACGGTTTGAAAAACGCAGAAGAGTTTGGTCGCTTAGCGCTCATTGCACATAAATTTGAGAACACTTCTCGATTGCATAAAAATCTGAGAAAATTCATGCATATTAAAGGTACTCAAAAGATTAATTTTGCATAATAATAATTCCAAAATGTTATTAACAAAATGATGAAAAAAAAATTAGTCAACAAATTTCCCTGCAACCCAATTTTTTTTCGTGATTCGTTCATTTTTCTGAATACGTATGAATTTTTTCAGATTTTTCAATTATCTTTGAATTTTTAGAAATTAAAAATAAAACTCGATAATTTTCTTATACTCACTCAAAGTCGTCGATGCCAGGTCCGTAGAGCAAAAGGCTTCCATCAAGATGATCGAGAGCATCTTTTTGCGTTTGTCTACGCAAAACTCTTTCTTCTTTACAGCGGGCAACTGATGTACAGACTAATATGTATACTAATATACACCGGAACAGGCCCGTTTATCAAGAAATTTATTCGGGGTCGAAAAATACAATAGCGCGCCGCGCAGCTGCCGCCCAGGTATAAAACCCGGCATGGAGCAATACACGCTCAAATACTCATAACGTCGTCAATTTTACTCCGATCGACTTGAAATTTTAACACAATATTCTTGATATATTATGCATTCATTTAAAAAATAAAAAAAAATGAAAAAAAATTTAAATACTTTACCCCGCCCTTAAATGTCCCCATCATTCCTTCAATACAAAATACAATTGCGCCAAAGCGAATGTAAAGTTGTTGAAAAGCTGGCTCTCTGTGTACGAAGCGTTGTGTGAGCGAGGGATTTCTTTTAAATGAATAAAAACATTTTGAACTAATATCGTTCTCTATTTATTTCCTAAATCTACGGCGAATACAGTTTGAAGACACTTTTTTTTACATTATATTCGATGAAAAAGTTTTTTATATATTTTTACATAGCACCAAGCGTTGAAAACTCTACTATGATCACTGTGATGCAAACAGTCGTTGCACTCTACGATGGTGACGATGCCAGCTGCCGCTGAACTCGTTGTTTCCACCGGGCCTTCACGAGCGTTCTTTTCCACCATACTCAGACTCGATGGAACTCGACGCTGTTGTATTTTCCACCAATGTACTTCATGTAGAGTTGACCATTGTGCGCCAGTTGCAGCATACTCTCGAACATTTTCAGATCTTGATCGAAGGCCTTTACCAGCCGCGCTGGCAAGAAGACGGCAAACTCATTTGCAACGTCCACGATGTAGCGTTTTCCAAACTTGGTCAGTACAGCTCTCATGTCCATGATTTGATGATCCGAATGGATGTGGAGTTCTAACAGCTTCTTCGTTGGGAGGAATGCCGCCATCAGGCTGACTGTTGATATTTGAGAGATCCATTTTCACTCTTTTTCAAAGTTCTTTTCGGAGAAGTTGATGGTGCGGTGGAATAGTGCAGTCTAAACTTGGTCCACGAAATCATAAGCTCCCTCGTAACCCCTCCACTCAGATTTTAAAAACTTCTCCCCACCTATCCAATCATAGGCATGTGTAACAGGTTCAAACACGTTCGAAGAACCGCCCCCCCCCCCCCCCCCCCCCACGTAGAGAATTTCCTCCCTTGCAACACTTTTCACAGTCCCGTGAAAAGTGTTGGGGTGGCATTGGGGTGGGAGACCATCAATGTGATCCTTCATCTGTGGCGTATTATAATGCTCCATGCATGGAAGATGCGATATCACTTCACTATCGTTCCGATGATGCTCCGGCAAACGATCCCACAGTAAACCAATAAAGTTACCTCAATACTTCAGGAGGACCCCAAGACCTTTGGAACCTGTTCGAGCTCGTTTTTGGTCAAGTCCAGGGGGTGCTTGGCCGGATGCACTGCGTACATACTCGCACATCTGAACATCTTGACGTAATCTTGTGGAATGAAACCTCAACGGGTTGAAACTTGTTTTGGAATAACGCTGCAGCTGCATGCAATAAATAAAGCATTTTATGGGCTTTGAAGGGCCACCCTTCATATGGGAACTATCGTTGTCTCACTCCCGAAAATTTTCCTAACCATAAGTGGGAGTTTCCCACACACACACACACACACACACACACACACACACACACACACACGCACGCACGCACGCACGCACGCACGCACGCACGCACGCACGCACGCACGCACGCACGCACGCACGCACGCACGCACGCACGCACGCACGCACGCACGCACGCACGCACGCACGCACGCACGCACGCACGCACGCACGCACGCACGCACGCACGCACGCACGCACGCACGCACGCACGCACGCACGCACGCACGCACGCACGCACGCACGCACGCACGCACGCACGCACGCACGCACGCACGCACGCACGCACGCACGCACGCACGCACGCACGCACGCACACACACACACACACACACACACACACACATGCACACATTTGTCTAAGTTGTTTTTTTTTATATATATAAACTCCTGTGAATAGTCTAGACAAAAATGCTCCGCTTACATCTATAATGTTGATAATAAATTATCAGATTTTATGGGTTTTCAAGGACCCGCGACTCTATAATGCCCCCTCCCCCACAGAGTCGACAGCGGCTTCCCCGCCCGCGGGTCCAGCTATCGTCTGGAAGACACCGTCACCAAAAACTAGCCTCCCCACTCTCTAACACCCCTCCCCTTTCCCTCCGCCGCAACCCCGCACTCGGCTGCCACATCGGGATTCCCTCCACCCCCACCACGCATACCACGGCTCCCCCGCGCTCGACTCCCCCACCCCGCTTCCCCCTGAGATCCCGGGGTTAGAATCGGCCTAGCTGTACTACTGACTAGTACTGCTTGGCAAAGTACATCCCTAGTGGACAGGAAACGCTGAGAACACGGAACGTTGAGAAACAAGAGAAACAAGGAGTCGCGCCTAAAAAGCATTAGATCTTTTATTTCTTTTCTGGAAAATTAACTAGTACTGCTGGGCCTAGTAAATCCCTAGTGGACAGGAAACGCTGAGAACACGGAACGTTGAGAAACAAGAGAAACAAGGAGTCGCGCCTAAAAAGCATTAGAAAGCACTTCTTGAATCCCTCGTGGATCGACTAGTACTGCTTGGCAAAGTACATCCCTAGTGGACAGGAAACGCTGAGAACACGGAACGTTGAGAAACAAGAGAAACGAGGAGTCGCGCCTAAAAAGCATTAGAAAACACTTCTTTCAATCCCTCGTGGACGGACTAGTACTGCTTGGCAAAGTACATCCCTAGTGGACAGCAAACGCTGAGAACACGGAACGTTGAGACACAAGGAAAAAAGGAGTCGTGCCTAAAACGCATTAGAAAGCTCTCTTCGTTTTTGGAAATTAATTAGCACTGCTGGACCAAGTACATTCCTCGTGGCTCGGAAACGTCTGGAACACGGAACATTAAGGAACAAAAAAGAAAAAGAATTGAAATAAATTTATTTCAGTAAGAGAATATTGAAAAATCAAAGAAAAACTAAAAAGAGCAATAAGGAACGTTAATAAATTAAAGGTAGCGAACAATTAGCGCTAAATAGGTAGGAAAAGTATAGTAGGAGAAAATAGAAAGCGCGAAGGTATCATAACGAGCGAGCGTTACGGATAGGTATAACAGAAAAATATTAAATTTGGAGAATACAAGAAACATTATATTAGGAGATAAGAAAGCGCATATTTAAATATTGTACGCGACAGTCATACGAAACACACGCACGCACGAACACACCGTGATTATCGATTAATACGGATCAGGATCGCAGAAAGGGCAAGGAGATATCCCGAAATAACGAGAGCACCGAAATCTATGCAAAAAAAGGTCAGTCGAGTGCTCGGGGTGAATCGCCCGAATAGACTATCGTAGACCAGTAGGTGGCGACATCGCACGCCAAGATCGAAGATCGGGCAGATAAATTATCGACGCGCGATAATTGATCGGGAGAGAGCGTCGATCACTCCGACGCGAAGGGCAGGCCTAGGGTAGGGGAATAGATCTCGACGCGTGACGAGAGAGCGCACGCGCCTACGGCCCATAGATCGCGAGTCCTAGCGCCACGAGTGAGAGCGCGCCGCGACTCGACGCGCCCTAAGGGAAAGATACAAGGGAAAGTGCCGCGTCGCTCTAGGCCAAGCCTCGCTACCTATCGCGCCGCCAGCGAGAGCGCGTCGCAACTCAGGCCGACTGAAGCCACAGGACTAGGGAAGAGGGGGTAAAAGATGTCGATCTATGATAAATTATCCCGCCCGATCTAATTGTACCATGCGAGTAATGAATATTTGATCGACCGAGAAAGATATTGCGAAACGTACCAAAACAACACGAACAACACATTATTCTTATACACAGCGTTATTTTAGATTATATCGAGCCATAAAAAAACTGAATAAATCATATTTTTTGTTAAAAAATACCCAAAACACCTGAGTTTATATTAATTTCTTCCCTGTTCGAGTCCCGAACCTATAAATTTATTTGTAACGAATTAAGACCTGTTACAATATAGTGAGACCTACAGGTCTGTCTCAAGCGCGATACCCCCATCACAAATTCAAACAGAGAAACCGACCCATGATAGGAGCAAGGGGGGGAACAAATCCTAACAACTCAAAATACAAGGTCACAAAACAATAAGCAGGAAGATAGCCGATGGAGAGAAGAAACAGGAAAGAAACAAAAACAGTATAAACGTTATCAATAAAGGGAATGATAGGTAATAACAAAGGCAAGGGGAAAAAGACGTTGGAAAGAAAATAGAGAAAGCAACAAAAAAAGGAAACGTAAAATGTATTTAATTTAACAAGGAGACGGCACGACCGTGGGGTCGGGGATGTTGCCGAATTTTTCGTGGTGAAAAAGGACCCCTAGCACCTCACGTGGTTAAAGTAGTAGGACGCACTACTCGGAATATTCCGAGAAAAATCGATTCAAAGTTTCTTAGGCGTCTTATGAGTTCAAAATGTCAGGCACTTGTCGAGCCGCCGTCTAGTCTAAACGGTTAGGGCTCGGTCTTTTGCGCCGGAGGCCTCGCGTTCGATTCCTCCTTCGCATCTTATTTTTTTTTTGTTATCCCAACAATTATTCAAAACGTTCCTCATCCCTACATTATTTTTAAAAATTTATTTACATTATTATTTTTTTAATTATGTTAATTTTTTAAAAATTATTTTCTTTTTTTAAATAGAACAATTCATAACGGTGGGTTTTTTATTTTTCATTGTAAAGTATATGAGGAGGAACATTAGGTTTTTAACGAGAATAAGAAAGTCGATTAGAAAAAATTTAATTTTTATTCATATAATAATTGTATACAAGAACCGCTGTGGTAATTATCGTAGAAACAAACAAAGCAATAATTTTTTAGACATCTTGCGCAACATATAAAAGCGATTTTTTACAATCGGACGATAATTGATGGTGAATTATTGAATGGAATTTTATACAATCTTCCCGGGAATTAATTTCACGATTCTGCTCTAACAATTCGCTGCAATTTTGCAAACGCTTTATGACATTTTTAACTTGTCTGTAAAAGTAAACGTCACAAGGTTGCACCAAGGGAGTGCATTTTGGAGGAATTACTTTTACAGAGCAAGTTGGCATATTTTCGTCATCTTGGAAGATTTCATCATACATCTCTGGATTTGTTTGACCCCCCCCCCCCCCTCCCCCAAGAGTCAATGAGAAGTAAACATTTATTCTTCCCGGCGTAAGTTTTTCAACATTTCTGGAGAAAATCCGTGTATAATCCACTAATTTTTGAATACGAGGTCCGAAATGAGCGATCGCCTCCTGCAAACATACGAAGACATGTGGGAGCACTTTTCCAAATCTTCCAAGATGACGCAATATGCCAACTTGCTCTGTAAAAGTAATTCCTCCAAAATGCACTCCCTTGGTGCAACCTTGTCACGTTTACTTTTACAGACAAGTTAAAAATTTCATAAAGCGCTTGCAAAATTGCAGCGAATTGTTAGAGCAGAATCGTGAAATTAATTCCCGGGAAGATTGTGTAAAAATCCATTCAATAATTCACCAATATTCCAAGACATGGTTCAATACGCCTGGTTTGGCTAAAAATTATCAGTTACTAAAATCATTTTCATGAATGTTAATGGGACATGTTTTTGTACGCATGTATTGCAAAGTCCCTGCGATTGTAAAAAATCCGCTTTTATATGTTGCACAAGATGTCGCAAAAATTTTTGCTTTGATGGTTTCTACGATAATTACCACTGCGGTTTTTGTATATAATTATTATATTAATAAAAATTGAATTTTTCCTAATAGACTTTGTTGTTCTCATTAAAAATCGAATGTTCCTCCTCACATACTTTTAAATGAAAAATAAAAAAACCCATCGTTATGAATTGTTTTATTGGAAAACAAAAGAAAATAATAAAAAAAATAATGTAAATACTTTTTTTTAAATAATGTAGGGATGAGAAACGTTTTGAATGATTGTTGGCATAACAAAAAAAAATAAGGTCCGAAGGAAGAATCGAACGCGAGACCTCCGGCGCAAAAGACCGAAACCTAGCCGTCTAGACTAGACGGCGGCTCGACAAGTGCCTGACATTTTAAACTCGTAAGGCGCCTAAAAACCTTTGAATCGATTTGTCCCGGAATTTTCCGAGTAGTGCGTTCTACTACTTTAACCACGTGAGGTGCTAGGGGTCCTTTTTCACCACAAAAAAATTCGGCCAAATCCCCGACCCCACGGTCGTGCCGTCTCCTTGTAAGAAAAAATGTAACAATAAAGGGGCTGATAAATAATTGGCAAGTGAAGGGGAACAGAAAACGGTAAAACATGGGTATAAAAAAGACGGAATTTTTTAGGAACGGCACTTCTTTCCTTGTGGATCGACAAGTACGGCTCAGCAAAGTACATCCGTCTCGAAGAGGAAAGCTGAAAGAGGGGAACATTGAAAAACAGGAGAAGTAAGGAGGCGCCACACTAGAATCTGATTTTTTTGCGTGGATTAAAAAGTACCGCTCAGCAGAATACATCCGTGCTGGATGGAAAAGGCTGAGAGGGGGAAACGTAATAAACAAAAAAGGAAGAATTGAGACATAGTTTTTTAGTCTGTAAGTAAGAAAATGGAGAAAGTCACAAGAATAAAAAAGACATCACGAGAGGTCATTAAGAATAAAAGAGGAGGAATAAATTACTGTAGGGGAGATAGAAAAATTGTATTAGGGGAGTATAAAGGATAAGGAGGTATCGGAATTACCAAGCGACAAACACATGCACACACACACACACACACACACGTTCCACATGGGGAGTCTGAAACCCCTACGTGGCGCGTCCCCAGGCGGCGGATAGGGGGAGGCACTCGTATATAAATATAGACATAGATGTAGAAATATCTATATAGATATAGATATACATATAGAGATATCTATCTGGATATAGATATGGATATTGAAATGTCTATATAGATATACAGGGCAGGAGGCAATTAAAATACCTCCCGTGGACCAACAGACACGGGGAACAAACCTCGATAGCCAGTGATTATGGGAAGTCCAATAAAGGATATACCGATTAGGGTGCAGGGGCACGGAACTCCAGTACCGGCGCCTTCAGGGAGTGACCAAGCGGGCTCCCGGGCGTCGTCATTGAACAACCGCAGTACCATGGAGGTGGGCCACTTGGCCTCCATGGCGCACAATATTTCAAGTGAAGAAAAGGAAGAGACAGGTGGAAATCGAAAGGAGATTTTGAAGTTGGTGGAGAGGCACGGAAAGACGCTGGAGAGCCTAGCCTCTTTTATCCAGCAGAAGAAAAACCTCCACAAAGAGATACAGCGGTGGGATCCTATGCTTACCAGTACTTGGAAAGGTATAGAGGGCCTGGTAACGTGGAGTGCAAAGCCACAGGCGGCAACGTCGACTGGAGGAACGCAAACCACGCCGACCATAAGCCAAGCGAAATCGACTCTCCCTAACAAGGAGAGGAACGATGAAGGCATGGACGTGGGCGGTACCTCGACGCATTGGCTGGTCAATCTGAGGATAAGGGCGAGAGATCAGAGCAGAAGTGGCAGACTGTGCGAAAGAAGAAAAGATCGCACAAGATATCACAGAAGCAGCCTCAGAAGAAGGCGCAGAAACCTCGCGAACGGCCGACTCTGCCCAACGCTCTCGTCATCCACAAAAAGGGTGACTTGAGCTATGCGGAGATCTTGAGTCGTATAAAGAAGGATCCGGCGCTCAAGGATGCAGGTGAATGCGTCCAAAAGGTACGCAGAACGAACGCGGGAGATCTACTGATCGTTCTGAATAAGGAGAGCTCAGCCAAAGCACCGGAATTGCGAAACCAATTCGAAGGTGTTCTTGATGAATCAGCAACGGTCCAGAGTAGAGTCCAGGAAGTTGATCTGGAGATCAAGGACCTGGAAGAGGACGCGACGAAGGAGGAGATATCGGCAGCCCTGCAGAGAGTCTTGGGACCGGACTATCCAGTCACGGAATACTCTCTTAAGTCTCTGCGTAAAGCATATGGCAGGACTCAGACCGCGGTAATACGACTCATGGTGCCTGCTGCCCGGAAACTTCTGGATACAGGAATCATCCGAGTCGGCTGGTGTAATTGCAGAATCCGAGAGGTGGTGAGACCACTAAAGTGTTTCAAGTGCTGGAAATTTGGACACTTATCACGAAACTGCAAGAGCAACGTCGACCGGGCTAAAGACTGCATCAAGTGCGGTAACACTGGCCACAAAGTTGCCGAATGCACAGCAAGCGCAAAGTGTGTCATATGTGCAGGAGCAGGAGATGGGGCACCCACAGCCCACATAGCAGGTAGCAGCCGATGTCCAGCGTATACGCGGGCTCTCCAGGCTCTCCAGGCACTCCAAAAACGATGCAAATGAGAGTACTCCAGCTCAACCTCAACCATTGTGAAGCAGCACAGGACCTGCTCATGCAGACTGTGCGCGAGCTGAAGCCTGACGTGGCGATACTCTCGGAACCATATAGACATCTAGACACGCAACCTTGGGAATCTGACGCAAGTGGGAAGGCCGCAATTTGGTCCTGCGGAAAGCTTCCATTTCAGAATCTTGCGAGTCGGATGGAAACTGGTTTTGTGAGAATAAAAGCCAAAGGAGTTCATTTCTACAGTTGTTACGCACCGCCTAGCCTGACGACTAATGAGTTTGAGAATTTTCTCGACAACTTAGTCGCAGACGCTAAACAACGCTTCCCGGTAGCCATAGCCGGAGATTACAACGCATGGGCTGTGGAATGGGGTAGTAAAGTGACGAACAGGAAGGGCCAAGCCCTGCTTGGGGCTATGTCCTTATTGGATGTAGTACTTCTTAATGCAGGTACAAAGCCCACTTTTGTTAAAGGTGAAGCCTCCTCTATAGTGGACCTCACTTCTGTGAGTAGTAGCCTGGCCAGAGGAAACCAGTGCCACTGGGCAGTCAGTGATATCTACACTCACAGTGATCATCAAGCGATTCTCTGGGAGATTCGTGGAGACTTCAGCAGAACAGCGAAGGCACCGAAGACAAACGGGAAGGGCTGGAAAGCGAAAATGTTTGACGCGGACTTGTTTCGTGAAACTTTTGACACCAGCCCCCTCGCAGCGGAAAGTGCAACCGAGAAGGTCAAGGTGGTCATGCAGAGGGTCACCGAAGCATGCGATGCCACAATGCCACGGAAGCGTAATGTCGACTTCCGACCGGCGGTACACTGGTGAAGCGAACAAATTGCCGGCCTCCGAAGGGAGTGTCATCGAACTCGCCGCCTAGCGCAACGAGCTAGAGGCAAACGCTCGTTCCTTGATCTGGAAGAACAGCACAAGAAGGCGCGCTTGAAGCTTAAAAAGGCTATCAAGCAGAGGAAAGCTGAAAGCTGGGGCGAACTGCTCAGCGAGGTGGAAGATGCTCCCTGGGGCAGGCCGTACAAAGTAGTAATGACTCGGCTGAAATGCCAGCCAATGCCATCGCCTGTGGACGTAGCCCTGCTGGAAAAGATTGTTACACATCTGTTCCCTGAGCAACCCGAGGAGGACTACCAACTCGAGGAGGACGTCGATGAGGACATCCCAGCCATTACTGAAGAAGAGCTCCTTATGGCATTGCCAGGGTGGGCAACAATAAAGCCCCCGGCATGGATGGGATACCCAACATCGCACTCAAGGCAGCGATCAAGTTGGCACCGGCAATATTCCTGGGCATGTACAATGCGTGTCTCAAGGAAGGAATCTTCCCGGACAAGTGGAAATGGCAGAAGCTAGTGCTCCTCCCGAAAGGGAAGAAGCCACCGGACGAACCTTCATCCTATCGTCCGCTCTGTATGCTGGATACCGCCGAAAAGATCTTCGAGCGCATCATCCATAACAGGATTGAGAAAGTCGTGGACCCTCTACTGGCGGAAGGCCAGTTTGGCTTCAGAAAGGAGCACTCTACTCTGGATGCCATTAACACAGTGGTGAAGCAGGCGCAGGAGTCGACTGCGGGGAAACGATGGGCAAGAGGGTCCAAGAAGTACTGCGCAGTTGTCGCTCTCGACGTCAAAAACGCTTTCAACTCGGCGATATGGAAGTGTATCATGGATGCCCTAAAAACATTAGGTGTACCATGGTACCTACGGAGAATAGTGGCGAGTTACCTATGTAATAGGTGGCTCATGTACGACACAGAGGATGGACCGAAGACGTATAGGGTGACTGGAGGCGTTCCTCAGGGCTCTGTACTTGGACCGCTTCTGTGGATCATCATGTATAAGGATCTGCTGCTATTACAATTGCCGAAAGCAGTGTCCATCGTAGCGTTCGCAGATGACGCGGCGCTGATTGTCATCGCCAAATTCCTGGAGCAAATCACCGCACTCTTCGGCGAAGCTTTCGCCAAGATAAGGGAATGGATGTCTTCTGTTGGACTGCAGCTTGCAGCCCACAAAACAGAAGTACTCCTCGTATCCAGCAGGAAGGTGATGGAAACGGTGACGCTCAGGGTTGGAAACGCCGAAATCTGAACTTCAAAGAGCAAACCGAGCAGATCAGCAGAAAGGCCGCTGGGGTGGCTACCACACTGGCGCGACTCATGCCTAATGTTGGTGGCCCCAGACAGAAGAGGAGGCAACTGCTGTCATCAGTGACGACCTCAGTGCTCACCTATGGCATACCCATATGGGCTGATGCACTGAAAATCCAGGAGTACCGCAAGAAGGCTGCAGCAACATATCGCGTCAGCGCCTTGAAGGTAGCTTGTGCGTTTCGCACTGTCTCCGAGGACGCTATCAACGTCATCGCGGGAATGCTGCCCATTGAAATGCTCGCCGAGGGGCGTAGATCGATGTACCAGCAGAAGGGAGCTAGAAACCCCAATTATGCAAGGACAGAAGCGAGAGTAACCAGTTTTAACCAGTGGCAGACGATGTGGGATGCTTCTACCAAGGGAAGGTGGACACATCGACTAATCCCGAAGGTGGAGATATGGGTGAACCGTCTACACGGGGAGCTCAACTATTATCTCACTCAAGTGATCTCAGGACACGGCTGTTTCCGGGCTTATCTCTATAAGTTTAATTATGAAGATTCCCCGGACTGCCCAGCATGTGTAGCAGTCGAGGAGAACGCTGAACATGCATTGTTCCAATGCCCACGTTTTAGTGCCTCCCGCGCGATAGTCGACGATCAGCTGGAGACACGCATCACCCCGGACAACCTGGTTGAGATGATGCTGAAGTCAGCAGACGCATGGACAGCGGTATCGGCTTATGCTGCCGCAGTGATGAAGGAGTTGCGACGTGCAGAACGTGCGAGGAAGAAGACGACGCCGGAAGACCAGGCAGTCATAGATTAAATCAGCGACACGAACCCCTAAACCACTCATACCATCTCGAGTGGAACGGGGGATGTAAGGTCGTCTGACAACACTGCAGGAAGAGCTACGGCTAAGGCCTCTCCCGCGATGTAATACCTAGCGGTCGTCCTGCGGGAGAATTTGTAAGGCCACAGAGGAACGGGGGTTTTTAGTCGGTGCAAGCCCGACGCACGACAATTATTTGCTACGGTGCGGAAGCATTTTCCCGCTAAACCTTCTAAAAAACACACACACACACACCGCCTTTGTTGGAGCAACCAAAGGGTACTTTCTTAATCAAGAAACTACCCTTACGGCGCAGGGGAGGGATACCCCAGTGTCGGCGAACGGGAGTGCCAAGGCAGGCTCCTGTTCTTCGTCATCCAACGACTGTAGCTTCAGGGAGGTGGACCGCTTGGCCTCCGCGAAGTATGAAGCCCCAAGTGAAGACACGAAGACAAGGCATGACCAATTTTAGAGACTGGGCGAACAAATTAAAGCCCTACTGAACTTTGTCACGCCAAGGAATAACATCCATGGTGTAGTCAAAACAATGATAAACGGTATGAGGAGTACATTCAACAGACTGCGCAAACTGGAAGAGCACTTTGTGGTGGCAACACCCTTGCCACGGAAGTCTTCAGCGGTAACGCAGACGTCGCCAAAGATGCTCCTCGGAGAACCACGCACGCCTGCTCACCCAACTCAAGAAGATGGCGGAAAGAGGAAAACGATCTCTCCGCTCGAAGAGACGAGCCGTGAAGCCAAGAAAGCCAAGCGTAAAGGAAGTAAAGCCCGAGATGCTATACCAGCCGCAACCAGGCCGACCCAACCTAACCTGGAAGACAAGAGGGAAAGGGAGTGGGAAAGCGCTCAAGGGAGGAAACACCGCAAGAAACGTGGTGCAAGAGGGTTGCCCAACGCTGTCATAATCCAGAAGAGGAGATAATCGAGCTATGCGGATATACTATGCAGAGTAAAGAAGGACGCCACGCTGAAGGAGTTCGGAGAAGCGTATCTAAGATACGCAGGACTGCGGCTGGTGACATGATACTGGTCTTCGATAAAACCAGTGAGGAGCAGGTAGTGCAGTTCTGCAAGACAATCGGCAGCTCGCTGGGTGACCAAGCAGCCATCAAGAGCCGGGTGCAGATGACGTCAATGGAGATCAGGGCCCTCGAAGAAACCACTACGAAGGAGAAAATACACGAGGTGCTGAAAAACTCGCTAGGCGAACAGACCAAAATTGAGTTACAGGCCATAAAGTCACTACGCAAGGCGTTCGGCGGCACCCAGACAGCGGTTGTGACCATCCCTACGGTGGTAGCCGCAAAGATTACTGAGACAGGGAAACTGCGAGTGGGCTGGGTCGTCTGCCGAGTCCGTGAACTTGTGCAACCAACCAAATGCTTTAAGTGCTGGCAGTACGGACACCCGGCCGGAAACTGTAAGAGCACAATGGACAGGATAAAGTGTTGCATTCAATGCAGTACTGAAGGTCACAAAGCCGTGGACTGCGAGATGGAACCGTGCTGTGCACTATGCAGCGCAAGGGAAAATGAAGAGAGCACCAAGCACGCGGCTGGAAACAGCAAATGTGCTATCTTCAGAAAAGCCTACCAGGAGCTTATCCAAAAACGTGGATAAGAATACTGCAGGTGAATCTCAACCACTGCGAAGCAACATAGGATCTACTCGCGCAAACCGTGCGCGAGTAGATCCTGTGTAGAAGAAAGTGGACGTGGAGATCATATCGGAGCCGTACCGAATCCCCGACCAGCAGTCCTGGGTGGTGTACCCCTCTGTGTACCCCTTCCAGGAGATCGTGGGAGTACGTCAGGACGGTTTCGTCGGGACCAAGGTAAATGGAATTTACCTGTATAGCTGCTACACCCCACCAAGCTTGATGCAGGAACAGTTGAAGGGAACATTGAACCGGCTGGTCACTGATATAGCAGACCGGAATCCACGAGTAATAGCCGGTGACTTCAAAGCCTGAGCGATCGACTGGGACAGCAGAAGGACTGACAAAAGAGGGCAGGCGCTCTTATAAACCTTGGCTGTGCTCAACCTCGTCCTGCTAAATGCTGTCAAGGCACCAACGTATGTAAAGGGCGAAGCGAGCTCCATTATAGATCTCACCTTTGTCAGTGGCGGCTTTGCGAAAGGGAACACAGACTGGCAGGTGACCGAAGTTTATACTCATAGCAACCACCGGGCTATCACCTGGAACATCGCGAAACAACAGAGGTGTAATGCACCATCACCGAACAAGCCAAATACCAGGGGCTGGAGGGCAGAAACATTCGACGAGAATGTGTTCCGACTAGCCATGGAGAATGGAGAGATCGAAGAAGAAACGGCTGAAAGGAAAGTGAAAAAAGTGATGCGAAGGGTAGACAGAGCGTGCGACACCACGATGCCAAGAAGAGGACAGGGGAACCCACGTACTCCGGTATACTGGTGGAATGATGAGATGGCCGCGCTCCGCAGGGTAAGCAACCATACCAGGAGACTAGCCCAGCGTGCTAGATGTAAACCCGCATACTCACGATTGGAGGCAAACTTCAAGAAGGCGAGGGCCCGACTGACTAAGGCCGTTGAGCGCAGCAAGCGACAAACCTGGAAAGAGTTGATCCTTGAGGTGGACGGCGACCCATGGGGGAGACCATACAGGTTGGTCATGACCAAGCTGAGGAAGCAGTCGAGGCAACAACCAACTTGCCCTGACCAGCTGAAGGGAATAGTCACGACGCTGTTCCCCCAACAGGAAGATCTTGACTACCTGATAGAAGACGAAGATGGCAAAGCCATACCTCTCGTCCCTAAAGACGAACTCGTTCGTCCGAACGTATTCAGTTCGGAAGTAAGGTATTACAAGTTGTTCGGCCTTGTGGCGAAGGTCGTGCCGTGTCTGGGGCGATTTGAGTTGAGAACGCTGTGCAGTAGACAAAGAGCATTGAGTTTACGTCTGACATCTAACTTTGACCATTTTAGTTGATCCCAGAAAGGCCCAATGTGTTGATCCCATCGGACATCAAAGATGAAATCGACGCAAGAGTTGAGAACGACTTTAAGTACTTCAAGTAATCAAAGAGCGGCATTATAAGCGTATTCACTAGTTTGGCTCTAATTGGTCGTGGCAGCGAATTGCGACGAGTCTTTAGTTGATGCAGCTGCGAATGAGAGACTTTAGCGATGTGTATTGCGTGCTCCTTCCATCGGAGTACGTCGTCAACCCATGCACCTGGTATTTTGACTGATGAAGTGTACTTGATCGGGGTTGGACCATTTAGTATGCCAGGCAGTGCTGATAGGTCAAGGGCTCTGATGAATGATCTACTACCGACGATAATGGCCTGAGTCTTGTCCGGGTTGAACGAGAGCAGGTCGAGGGCGGCCCACACTCTAATCAGGACGATATCCTTGTTGATTTTTGTGATATTCTTCTCAAGGTCATGAACTGGAGTGCGAAGGAAAATCTGAAGATCGTAGGAGCGGGACGAAGAGAAACGGCGAACGAGGAAACGTTTAATATCAGCCAAGACACGTTGGACACTGATGGGATGGGCATTGAGGACAGCGAAATCACAAAGGCCCTCATAAAAGCCATGAACAATTTACGTAACGAGCAATGACGAGAACGTATCACCACAAAAATGGAAATTAAGTAACAGGATGACCGATGCATCGTGAGACCACGGCAACTATATGACGAGACAAACAAGAAACTCACAAATGAAATCCAAAAAATCGAAGAACGCACCGAACTAAAATTCGTTATTGCTCAGAAATTAAGGGGTTACCCCCACTTGCGATTTTGAAAATTGCGATTTTGATTCTGTATGGGCCCCGAATAGATGACTCTATGTAAGTTTACAAAAAAAAATATTTTCTTCGTGTAAACTGAAATTGAAACTTTAAACGCGTTTTTCTCAAAATGGCATTTCTGAAGTCGGTGACCAAGATTACTCGAACACTAATGAACCGATCTTCTTGAAATTTTGCAGGCTTATTTAATACATAAAAATGTAGTCTTTAATCGTTCGATTTTTTTTTTCGAAAAAAATTGCCGTTTTATAGCCAAAAAACGGCCGTTTTTTTTCGTTAAAATCGAACCATTAACTTTGACTGTCCGCCATTTTGTGAAAAATGAATATTTTTAAAATCCTTCGTTTAAAGACTAGTTTATACTTATATTTGACTAAATCCATCCGCATTTTTTTTTCAGATGATCCACTTCGCCGCAATGTTGGTCACCGCAAACCGTGTATATAAAAACATTATTTCATTGACGGCCATTTGCCACTAAACAATGTAATATTTTTCAATAAAAAAATTACTGAAAGTTCTTCAAGATGTGTTCTTTAAGATGGTATATTGATCGATTAAAAAAGTTTTGTAGTTTTCTTTAAAAAAATTCATGAAAAAAAACTTTTTTGCGCTACAAGTGGGGGTATCGCCTTAATAGAGCAAAGCCACAATCAGGTTCGAAAGGAAAACAACGAGAAAATTGAGGATTTCAACACCCGGATGGAAGCCATCAGACGGACGATATCCCAGCATCTCCGGTCATCGCAGGATGTGGGACAGGTCGTCACGGACCACTTCAAGCGAATCACGGAGTGTGAGAAGAATATCCAGTCCCAAAACTCGGCCACAATGAGCAACACAACATGGGGAACGGGACTCAACGTCAGCCAGATCTACGCTGCCAAACAAAAACCACCTACATACAATGGCGACGGCAGGGAAAGACCTATGAGGTTCCTGAAAGACTTCAAGAAATTCTGGCGAATCACTGGAACTACGGATCTTCAATTCTTGATCAGTCAGTCACTAAAGGACACTGCCAAGGACCGGTGGAGAATAGTCGAGGACAGGATCCAGACGATAGACGATTTCGAGGAACAATTCCGGGCGCGTTACTGGAGCCAAGAAATCCAGGACAAGATTCGCCGAAATCTCGAATTCGGGGCATATGAATAGGACGGGCACTGTATGACCCGAACCGAGTATGCCACCCAAATATTCGGGAATGCAAAAGACTTGAGTGAGGGGCCAGCAGAGGACCAAATCATCGGGAAACTAGCCAATCATTTTGACGAGTCAATAAGAATGGCAGTACGGGTTAGTGGCATTAAAAACTTCGAACTCTGGAGAGTATGGATGGGGCAGGACCACTGAAGCCAGAGATCCCTTCCACTGCGGCAGGAGCCCACCGTCTCAACAAGGCAGCAAAATAATAAAGGAGAGAACGATAAATAATTTGGGATTTTTCAAATTTGGAGGCACCGAGCGAATGTTTTTTTTTTCGTATTGCCGCTATCGTGAAGATTCGATCTGGACGTTTCCATATCCAATAACAAATGAATTATTTAATTTTTATTACGACTCTGATTAAATTTTAAATTCTTAATTGTTGCGGCGGTGGTAACAATTATCACGCCCGATGATATTATTCAATAAGAGTTTGTGTTATGATTTTTATCGCAAGAAATAAAAATTAACAGATTCGGGAACAACCCAATATGTCTGAAGTTTCAAGTACCGAGGTACAGCACGTTTTTTTTATTCGTTTTTTTGCAAGCT
Source organism: Ophion slaviceki (assembly GCA_944452715.1). NCBI lineage: Eukaryota > Metazoa > Arthropoda > Insecta > Hymenoptera > Ichneumonidae > Ophion > Ophion slaviceki. Next base: position 43,139,173 of record OX101788.1, on the reverse strand, counting down.
TTTATTTAACTTGACTTGGCGTTAGATGCGAAACAGAAAATCGATATTTCACCCACTTCCCAACTACTCAGAGCTCGGAAATTTTTCCAACGTGCATTTGAGGCGCGACAATACATCATTCAACGTTAAAAAAAATAGAAAACCACTTTCTGTGAAATGCAAAATGGAAAATCGACATTTCATCTACTTCCCGACTACTTAGAGCTCTGCAATTTTGAAACCATATACAGTAGAACCTCGATTATCCGAACCAATTGGGACGGGAGCTAGTTCGGATAATCAAAACTTCGGATAATCGAAACGTGGGTTTTTTGGGACGAGATCATAAACACCACCTATTTACATAAAAACAGTACATACATGTATATTAAAATTTGACATACATATTAACGTTGAAAGATATATATACCAGGTGTGTAAGTATGAAACCGGAATTTTTGTACAGAAAAACACGTTTAGTGTAATGATATGATACAAATAACTGGAGATGGCTTCTCGGGTCACCTTTAACTGATCCGCCAGTTGTTGTTGTGTTTGAGCGTCGTCTTCGTCCAACAAGGCTTGCAGGTCAGCGTCTTCAAACTTTTTCGGTGGTCTTCCACGTTCTTCGTTCCTCACGTCAAAATCGCCACTTTTGAACCGTTTGAACCACTCGAAACACTGTGTTTTACCGAGAGCATGCTCACCAAACGCCTCCACAAGCATTCGATGCGATTCGGCTGCGGTTTTCTTTAGATGAAAACAGAAAAGTAGTGCTGTCCGCAAATCGTAATTTGTTGGCACAAAACTCGACATGTTTATCTCTAATAAACTAATGCTACTGAATGAAACTCGTGTTATTGTGAGTTGGAAATCTTTGTCGGATATCAATACAATAACAAGACACCGCTGACGTGATGTGTCGGTAACTGCATCGACATCTAGCGCCACCTATGGGCAAATTCCGGTTTCATACTTACACACCTGGTATGTGCGTGCGTGCGTGCGTGCGTGTGCGTGTGTGCGTGCGTGCGCGCGCGCGCGCGCGCATGTGTGTGTGTGTGTGTGTGTGTGTGTGTGTGTGTTTAAATACTTGAAAAAGGCCTTTTTTCATATTTAAAAAATTAAGTCTACCATTTTTAATTGACGAAAGGCTATAACGCGTTTTTGAGCGGCTAAGTCTCGCAGCCGTTTGAGAAGGAGAAGTTGCGTTGGGTTGCTTATTGTTACTCACGGCGGTGGCAGTGAGCAACAATGTATCTTTCGCGCCAACGTTCGGATAATTAAGCGTTCGGATAAACTAAGTCATCGTTTGGATAATTGAGGGTTCGGGTGATCGAGGTTCGGATAATCGAGGTTCTACTGTATCTCAGACTCGACAGCGTATGATTAGAATTAAGAAAATACATTTCTTTTTTAAATGACGACTCTCTGTTGACTGCAAAATGGAAAATCGGTATTTCATCCACTTTTCAACTACTTCGTGCTCTGAAATTATGCAAACATGCAACTAAGAAGTGACACAAGCTTTCATTCATAGTCGCATATGGGTGACTTCTACAACACTTCTACAAACACGATTTCTACTTTTTAGCATATTAAGTAAAAACTTGGTAAAAAATTGTTTTCTTACATATAAATGATTTCTATTCGTGTTACCGGTATTCTGAATATCCGAATTATCCAGCTGGCGAGAAAATTATCCCCAATTTTGCGAAAAAAAACGGATTACAAACTTATACAAATAACAAAGATTAAATGCAAGTATCCACAGCTGGTTCATCCGACTGCAAGCTGTTACGTGAGCAAAAAAGCAAATAGTGCTCCGTATGAGCCTTAGACCCTCTGGCGAACATTTCTAAAATCATTCGTCGATTTTTAGATTAAATTTCCGCCTAGTTCCCCTCAAAGTGAAAGCATACATTTGAAATCGACGACTTGTATGATGGTTGTAGGGATTGTAGGCTCGGACGATCGGCGCCGAGTGCCTAGGGAACAGAGACGAAATCAATTCTTTCGATCATTTTCCTAGCATTCATAGAACATACTCGAAACCGTCCCGTCGAGTTTGTAAATGATTTCATCTCGTTCCTAATCGGGAGAGTGGTTCATGTCAGCATAGGTATGAGCTGCGAATACGATAGCTCCTTTGAGTACGTGTAAAAGATGAAACCAACGGCTCGATTAGCACATTCGGGTAGTTTTCACTATAACCGCGCCATACTCGTTACAAACTGCATCGTTTTCATCTCTGGTTCAGTAAACGTTGCCGAAGACGTGGATGGTCTATCGCCGAAACGGAGCTTGGACGATTGCTACTCAGTACCTAGATAACAAAGGTGAAATCGATTCTCCCAACCATTTTCCTAGCATCCATAACACATTCTCGAAACCGTCCCGTCAAGTTTGTTGTTGATTTCATCTCGTTCCCAATCGGGGAGAGTCGATCATGAAAGCATAGGTATAAGTTGCGAATACGATAGCTCCATTGCGTACGCATAAAAGAAGAAATTAACGGATCGATTGGTACATCCGTGGGGTTTTCACTGTAACCCCGCCATACTCGTTACAAACTGCATCGTTTTCATCTCTGGTTCAGTAAACGTTGCCGAAGCGTGGATGGTCTATCGCCGAAACGGAGCTTGGACGATTGCCACTCAGTGCGTAGATAACAAAGGTGAAATCGATTCTCCCAACCATTTTCCTAGCATCCATAACACATTCTCGAAACCGTCCCGTTAAGTTTGTTGGTGATTTCATCTCGTTCCCAATCGGGGAGAGTCGATCATGAAAGCAGAGGTATAAGTTGCGAATACGATAGCTCCATTACGTGCGCATAAAAGAAGAAATTAATCGATCGATTGGTACACCCGTGGGGTTTTCACTATAACCCCGCAATACTCGTCATAAACTGCATCGGTTTCATTCCTGGTTGAGTAAACGATGCCGAAGACGTAGATGGTCTATCGCCGAAACGGAGCTCGGACGATTGCCACTCAGTTCCTAGCGAACAGAGGTAAAATCGATTCTCTCCATCATTTTTGTAGTATCCGTATCACATTCTCGAAACCATCCCGTCGAGTTTGTCGTTGATTTCATCATGTTCTTAATCGGGAGAGTGGATCATGTAAGCAGAGGTAAGAGCTGCGAATACAACGATAGGTCCTTTGAGCACGTGTTAAAGATGAAATCAACGGCTCGGTTGGTACATTCGGGTAGTTGTCGCCATAACCCCATCATACTCGTCACAAACTACATCGATTTCATCCCTGGTTCAGTAAACGATGCCGAAGGGGTGGATGGTCTATCGCGGAAACGGAGCTCGGACGATTGCCACTGAGTACTTACAAGGAACATCCCTCAGGTGTCCGCCTCCGATTTTGTTGAAACTCATATATGTGATAGAGCATCGAAAACTTTGAGACACGTATTTTTTTTATCGGCGGAAAAACGGATTTAAGGGGGGAAACCGCCCTTCAAAGAAAGGCGTGTCGAGGGGTGATTTTGCAGTTTCACCCAGAAGCAATCGACCTATCTGAATGAAACAAAAACAAAAAATCTTTTAATGAAAAGCGATGAAAAATCCACTATAAAAATGTTAAGAAAAAATTTAATTAGGGGGCAAACCACCCCTCAATTTGCCTTTTTTCACCCCACACTTAAGAGGGTTGTATGCAAATTAATAAAACAGGTATGATTTTGAAGGGCAATTAAAATTAAAGTTGACGGGTTTTTGCGTTTTGGCGGCATAGCAAATGTAAGGGGGTAAACCACTCCTAACATAAATTTATTTATCATGGTCGTTTTTTCTGTGTTTAAAGTAAATCCGCTGATTTTGAATATTTCTATAAACTACAATTTAATGTTTTATCATATTTCAAAATTATTACATTCGTCTTAAGGGGTAACTACCCCTCTGACGAGAAACATCATTAAAGTATCCGCTTTCGATTTCGTTGAAACCCATATATGTGGTAAAGCATTGCAAACTATTAAACATGTTTTTTTTGTATCGGCAGAAAAACGGTGTTAGGGGATGAAACCACCCCTCAAAGTTTCTCCCACAAGCAGTCCACCGATCTGAATGAAACAAAATCGACAATTCCTCTAACATTAAGCGATGAAAAATCCACTACAAGAGTGTTGATTAGAAATAAAATTAAGGGGTAAACCACCCCATCCATTTGCCGTTTTTCACCCCACGCTTGAGAGGGTTGTATGAAAATCAATAAAAAAGGTATCATTTTGAAGGGGAGTCAAAATTCAAGTTGACGCGTTTTTGCGTTTCAGCGGGACAGCAAATTTAAAGGGGTAAACCACCCCGAACATAAATTTTTTCATCACCGTCGTGTTTTCTGTGTTTAACATGTATCCGCGGATTCAAAATATTCTCCCGCGTTTTTAAATTATTACGTTTTTAAAGTTTTACATTTTAAGGGTAAACTACCCCCACTAATTACTTTTCGTTTGAAGTTTCGCGAAAGGTTTCACGAATTTCGTTAAAACTGTTTTCATTTCATCGGTAATATCAATTTTATGTTTGTGTGTGCAGGCATATTCGTTTTAAGCTTTAGGAGCGGTACTTTGGGAGTGGGGACGTGGGGCTACCCCTTACTCATAAGACTCATATTTTCGTGTCAAAACGCTTCCGATTTTAATATGCACGTCCATTAAGCATCTCCATAGGAATAAACATACACTTATCATTAACACTACTATACCATTAATTATAATAATTTCCCGAATAAGTTATAAGGCTCACTTCGTATATTTCGGAACGATGGTGCGCCTGGATCAAACGATAATTTAGCCAGCGACATAGTTTTGTGGAGGAATGTATATTTTTATTATTTTACCGTTTATTTAATTAATCATATAAATGAAACTGAGGGTTTTACAGTAGGTTAACGAACATGTTTTTAATATATTTTGACATATTTCATTTGGGAATCATATCACCTGATTTAATTAATAGTACTTGTGAAAAATATCGCAGTCATATGCCGTCAAATCATTTTCTTGTGATATATACTTTTTTTTCTAGTCTATCAACTATCAACCATCAACAATCATGACTCATAATTCCTGCAAGAATGATAATCGTCAAAAAAATGCTTTAAACACAACGACTTTTTGCACCATGCACATCTGATAATGGCCAAATTATTGCAACCGGGTTTTTCACAATGTGTGTTAGATTCACCAAAACCAAAGGTAACAGGATTTTCAAAATCTTCTGGTTTTTGGAATGAATGGAAATGAACAAATTTATGTTAGGGGTGGGGTAAATTTGCTGTCCCACTGAAACGCAACAACGCGTCAACTTGAATTTTGATTCCCCTTCAAAATGATACCTGTTTTATTAATTTTCATACAACCCTCTTAAGCGTGGGGTGAAAAACGGCAAATGGAGGGGTGGTTTACCCCTTAATTATAGTTCTAATCAACACTCTTGTAGTGGATTTTTCATCGCTTAATATTAGAGGAATTTTCTATTTTGTTTCATTCAGATCGGTGGACTGCTTGTGGGAGAAACTTTGAGGGGTGGCTTCAACCCCTAACACCGTTTTTCTGCCGATACAAAAAAAAACATGTTTAATACTTTGCAATGCTTTACCACATACATGAGTTTCAACGAAATCGAAAGCGGATACTTTAATGATGTTTCTTGTCAGAGGGGTAGTTACCCCTTAAGACAAATGTAATAATTTTGAAATATGATAAAACATTAAACTGTAGCTTATAGAAATATTTAAAGTCAGCGGATATACTTTAAACACAGAAAAAACGACCATGATAAATACATTTATGTTAGGGGTGGTTTACCCTTTTAAATTAGCTATGCCGCCAAAACGCAAAAACCCGTCAACTTTAATTTTAATTGCCCTTCAAAATGATACCTGTTTTATTAATTTGCATACAACCCTCTTAAGTGTGGGGTGAAAAAAAAGTAAATTGAGGAGTGGTTTACCCCCTAATTTAATTTTTTCTTAACATTTTCATAGTGGATTTTTCATCGCTTTTCATTAGAAGGATTTTCGTTTTTGTTTCATTCAGATCGGCGGATTGCTTCTGGGGGAAACTGAAAAATCACCCCTCGACACGCCTTTCTTTGAGGGGCGGTTTCCCTTAAATCCGTTTTTCCGCCGATAAAAAAAATACGTGTCTCAAAGTTTTCGATGCTCTATCACATATATGAGTTTCAACAAAATCGGAGGCGGACACCTGAGGGATGTTCCTTGTTAGATAACAAAGATGAAATCGATTCTCTCAACCATTTTCCTAACATCCATAACAGATTCTCGAAACCGACCCGCCAAGTTTGTTGTTGATTTAATCTTGTTTCCGATCGTGGAGAGTGGATCATGAAAGCAGAGGTATAAGCTGCGAATACAATAGCTTCTTTGCGTACGTGTAAAAGATGAAATCGACCGATCAATTGGTACATTCGAGTAGTTTTCACTATAACCCCGTCATACTCGTCATACTAGGTGCGCAACTAAGTTTCCGGGTTTTTTTTACCAATAAAAAATCGAAAATTTCAAGATAAATACAAAAAATGGTTCATTCGAAGTATTGTCCCTCGCTATTTACATATTTTTGCCATCTCTCTGGCAATACATAAATACCGCGACGATAAAAAGACGTGTCTTTGGACTAAAACCAATCGTCCAACCAATCTTTTACTGCACCGTAATTGGCCAAGTGTAGCCCACCCAAGCCATGCGCCATCGACCGGAACAAGTGATAGCCTGAGGGGGCCAGGTCTGGCGAATACGGCGGGTGCGGTAGCAGATCCCATTTCAGTGTTTGTATGGTGTCCTGGACGATGGAACTGCGATGGCACAGAGCGTTGTCGTGCTGCAATATCACACGTTCGTGTCTCGTATCCCATTCTGGCCGTTTTTCGAGCATTGCGTGGTTCAGATTGATTAGTTGTTGTCGATAGCGATGCCCATTGACAATTTCGCCCGGTTTCAGCAGCTCATAGTACACGATTCCTTTCTGGTCCCACCAAACGCAGAGCATTCTCTTTTTTCCGAAGCTATTTGGCCGTTCCGTGCCGTCGATGTTGACGCTTTTCTGCGTTTGGGATCCTCGGAATATATCTATTTTTCATCGCCAGAAACAATTCGATGCAGGAAACTCTTTCTGTTCTGTCGCAAAAGCAAAACTTCGGAAGTGGCTCTTCGATTTTCCATTTATCTCTCAGTCAACTCATGCGGCACCCACTTTCCTTCCTTATGAATTTTTCCCATGGCGTGCAAACGTTTCGAAATACATTACCGAGTCACATTTAATGCCTCAGCAAGTTGATCTTCTGTTTGAGCGTCATCTTCATCCTATAACGCTTGCAGATCGGCGTCCGCAAATGTTTGCGGTCTTCTCGAGCGCTCTTTGTCCCCAGTCTCAAAATCGCCACTTCTGAACCGCTTGAACGAATCTTCACACGTTGTTTTTGATGGTATATGTTCGCCGTAGTAACTTCAAGTAACTGACGTGCTTCAGCTGCTGTTTTTTGTTTAGGTTGGAGCAGGAAAGCAATGCTTCCGGCAAATGCTGTTTATTTGGCACAAACTTTGACATCTTCGAGAATAGAAAAAAGGTCGTTGTGTTGCGATATTTGTTTATATTACGACTGGGTATTCTTAACAGATGTCCAAGCTATAAAGACACGAAATTTCAGACCTGTATGGCGACTACATGTGTCGTTAGCGCTATCCATGTGTGAAACCCGGGAACTTAGGTGCGCACCTAGTAAACTGCATCGATTTCATCTCTGGTTCAGTAAACGATGCCGAAGACGTGGATGGTCTATCACCGAACCGGAGCTCAGAGGTTTGTCACGCAGTTCCTAGCGAACTGAGGTGAAATCGATTCTCTCAATCATTTTTCTAGTATCCATATCACATTCTCGAAATCATCTCGTCGAGTTTGTCGTTGATTTCATCTCGTACTCGATCGGGAGAGTGGATCATGTAAGCAGAGGTACAAGCTGTGAATACATCGATAGCTCCTTCGAGCACGTGTTAAAGATGAGATCAACGGCTCGGTTGGTACATTTGGGTAGTTGTCGCCAATAGCTTCGGCATATTCGTCATAAACTGCATCGATTACATCTCTGGTTCAGTTAACGATGCCGAAGACGTGGATGGTCTGTCACCGAAACGGAGCGCGGACGGTCGCGGACTCAGTTCCTAGCGAACAGAGGTGAAATCGATTCTCTCGATCATTTTCCTAGCATTCATAGACCATTCTCGAAGCCGTCCCGTCGAGTTTGTCAATGATTTCATCTCGTTCCTAATCGGGAGAGTGGTTCATGTCAGCAGAGGTATAAGCTGGGAATACGATAGCTCCTTTGAGTATGTGTACAAGATGATATCAACGGCTCGATTAGCACATTCGGGTAGTTTTCACTATAACCCCATCATACTCGTTATAAGCTGCATCGATTTCATCTCTTGTTCAGTAAACGATGCCGAAGACGTAGATGGTCTATCGCTGAAACGGAGCTCGGACGATTGCCACTCAGTACCTAGATAACAAAGGTGAAATCGATTCGCTCAACCATTTTTCTAGCATTCGTAACACATTCTCGAAACCGTCCCGTCAAGTTTGTTGTTGATTTCATCTCGTTCTCGATCGGAAGAGTGGATCATGTAAGCAGAGGTAAAAGCTGCGAATGCGGTAGCTCTTTTGATCACAGCTTTTGCTTTTTTGAGTCTTTGAGCCGTTGATTTCATATTTAACACGTGCTCAAAGGGGCTATCGTTGTATTTGCAACTTGTACCTCTGCTTGCATGATCCACTCTCCCGATCGAGAACGAGATGAAATCAATGACAAACTCAACGAGATGGTTTCGAGAATGAGATATGGATACTAGAAAAATTATCGAGAGAATCGATTTCACCTCTGTTCGCTAGAAACTGAGTGGCAATCGTCCAAGCTCCGTTTCGGCGACAGACGATCCACGTCTTCGGCATCGTTTACTGAATCAGAGATGAAATCGATACAGCTTATGATGACTATGACAGGGTTATGACGACAACTACCCGAATGTACCAACCGAGCCGTTGATTCCATCTTCAACACGTGCTCAAAGGAGCTATCGTTGTATTCGCAGCTTGTACCTCTGCTTACATGATCCACTTTCCCGGTCGAGAACGACATGAAATCAACGACAAACTGGACGAGATGGTTTCGAGAATGATATATGGATACTAGAAAAATTATTAAGAGAATCGATTTCACCTCTGTTCGCTAGGATCTGAGTGGCAATCGTCCGAGCTGCGTTTCGGCGATAGACCATCCACGTCTTCCACATCGTTTACTGAACCAGAAATGAAACCGATGCAGTTTATGCCGAGTATGACGGGGTTATAGTGACAACTACCCGAATGTACCAACCGAGCCGTTGATTTCATCTTTAACACGTGCTCAAAGGAGCTGTCGTTGTACTCGCAGCTTGTACCTCTGCTTACATGATCCACTCTCCCGATCGAGAACGAGATAAAATCAACGACAAATTCGACGAGATGTTTCCGAGAATCTGATATGGATACTAGAAAAATTGTCGAGAGAATCGATTCCATCTCTGTTCGCTAGGAACTGAGTGGCAATCGTCCGAGCTCTGTTTCGGCGACAAGCCATCCACGTCTTCGGCATCGTTTACTGAACCAGAGATGAAATCGATGCAGTTTCCGACGAGTACGACGGGGTTATGGTGAAAACTATCCGAATGTACCAATTGATCCCTTTATTTCATCTTTTGCAGGTACGCAAAGGATCTATCGCATTCGCAGCTTGTACCTCTGCTTACATGACCTACTCTCCCTGAACGGGACCGAGATGAAATCCACGATAAACTTCACGGGACGGTTTCTAGAATGTGTTATGGATGCTAGAAAAATGATCGAGAGAATCGATTTCATCTCTGTTCCCTAGGTACTGGGCGCCGATTGTCCGAGCCTACAACGCCTACAACCATCATGCAACTCGTCGATGTCGAAGGTATCCTCTCGCTTTGAGGGGAACTAGGCGGAATTTAAATGTAAAAATCGACGAATGATATCAGAAATGTTCGTCAGAGGATCCAGAGGTCATACGGAGCACTGTTTACTATTTTGCTCACGTAACAGCTCGCAGTCGGATGTACCAGTTGTGGTTACTTGCATTAAATCTTTGTTATTTGTATAAATATGTAAATCCGTTTTTTTTTCACAAAATTGGGGTACTCGCGGGCTGGATAATTCGAATATTCACAATACCGGTAACAAAAATAGAAATCATTTATATGTAAGAAAACAATTTTTTTAACAAGCTTTTATTTAATATGCTGAAAAGTATAAAATACGTTTTTATTTCAAGTCACCCATATGCGAGTATAAATGAAAGCTTGTGTCACTTCTTAGTTGCATGTTTGCAACATTTCAGAGCTCGAAGTAGTTGAGAAGTGGATGAAATACCGATTTTCTATTTTGCATTCAACAGCAAGTCGTCGTTTAAAAAAGAATCGTATTTTTTAAATTCGAATCATGCGCTGTCACGTTTGAGATACATGTTTTCAAAATTGCAGAGCTCTAAGTAGTCGGGAAGTGGATGAAATATCGATTGTCTATTTTGCATCTCACAGAAAGTCGTTTTTTATTTATTCATTTTTTTAAACGTTGAATCATGCATTGTCACGCCTCAAATGCATGTTTGCAAAATTTCAGAGCTCTAAGTAGTTGGGAAGTGGGTGAAATATCGATTTTCCGTTTCGCATCTAACGCCAAGTCAAGTTAAATAAATGCTTGTAAAAAACGAAACAAAAAAAACGTGCTCTACCTCGGTACACGAAACTCCAGATATATTGGATTGTTGCCGACTCTGTTAATTTTTATTTCTTGAGATAAAAATCATAACACAAACTCTTATTGAATAATATCATCGGGCGTGATAATTGTTACCACCGCCGCAACAATTAAGCATTAAAAATTTGATCAAAGTCGTAATAAAAATTAAATAATTTATTTGTTATTTGATATGGAAACGTCCAGGTCGAATCTTCACGATAGCAGCAATACGAAAAAAACACCAAATTATTGATGTTTTTCTCCTTCTTTATTTCTTTGAAAAATAAAGATTACGAATGCATTGAACAATCTTATTTTTGATCATCATCGCTCGCGGGTAGAATTACAAGTCTCATGAATGTCGGCAACCTTCACGCCTCGGCCCAGAATTCATGGAGCGGCAGAAGACGAAGCAGGAAATGTCACATCATTCGCGCCGTCATCTGTCAAACGGTGCGTTCCTCAAGGCTTGCATGTTCAGAGCGCGTGTCACCTGTCAAATGCACGCTCTGAACTTGCGTACCCAAGATGGCAGAAAATAATAGCAGACGATATAAGAAACGTCGAACTGGCCGGGCAAGCGAGACAGAGCTACCTTGCTCACTGCCTGCTACGCGTCTTGCGCTCAGACTCGTCGCTCAAGTGGCGTCGTCGCTAAGGCCAGGCTTGAACCCGACAATGATCAGTCGAACGCCGAAATTCGAATCGCTCTCATTTGAAAACTATTTGACGGAAAAAAAACCCTTGGCACTCCCCCCCCCTTGGAACTCCCCCCATATTGTGACGCAACGTCACAATATATACATACATATATATATATATATGTATATATTGTGACGTTGCGTCACAAGGAGTTTCGAGAAAAAGCCCGCGTGACCACGCTCGGCCTTAATCTCCGCCGCGCACCTTCACCTGAAATTTATTTGTTAATTTTAAGCTAGCTTTAAGAGTTTTATTGTATAGAATCTGCGACACCACCCCCCCCCCCCCCGTTCCTTTCCGTACCTCGATCACGACGACCGCGAAAGGACCACGCGGACCGTCGACTGGGGCCACGTCGGCCCGGCCGTGAACTCGACGACAAGGAATATCGGGCTCGCCGTCCGAGGGCATCCTGCTGCCATCTCCCGAGTCTCCGGCCCACCGCGCGTCAGGAGAGACTGCAGCTCTCGCGCGGCAGAGCGGGCGAGCGTCATGCCGATCGGGGCGCTCAACGACTCGGGAGAGAGAGAAAATCAATCGAGGAGATCGGCCGGAAGAGCGAGCCACAACGATCGAGCAAGAAGATTGATGGGAGATCCGTCGTCTAGCGAGGAATCGGGCGAGACGAGGAAGCCGGCTGGCGTGGTCTGATATTGAGTCTCCGAGCGTGGTCAGCGAAGAACGAGATGGATCGCCAGCCCCGGCGTAGGAAAAAGAGAATCGAATAGAGACGAGAACACAGAATTCATAGTCGAATTGATTGAGAAAGAATTCTCAGCGCAACCTGTAAATCTTTTCTGTTTTTTTATTTTGCGAGAGCGGCCAGCGAGAGCCGCGTAAAAATGTGTCGCACGTCGTAAGAATTCGTTCCCTTCACCCCTCCACGGTTAATCCTCAAATAGACGTCCCTCTTCCGTGCGCGTCGCCACACAAAAAACCCGTGTAATTTAGAGTAAGTATCGTAAATTCAGTGCAAGTCAATCCGAGCATTTGCTCGAGTATGATCGTTGGAAATAGTAGCGAATAATGTATAAAAGGTGTCGTGGCGGATCCTCATTGTCCCTTGAGAAAATTTCTCTCGCGCGCGCGTAGCCGCGGCCCAGTGTCGCGTAGCCACGACCGTCGGCCGAACCGAATAACACCTTTCGCGAGAAGACATTGCGAAAGGTTGGATCGAGCAATTAGTATTTTGCTATCTCCCTTTTTTTGGTACGCGGTATTAATTCATGTAAAATAAAATAAAGAGTGTAATAGTCGTGGTGCATGTGATAAGAGGCCATCGCCTTCGAAAACCCCGTCTGTCCCCGATACCCCGAGATACCCATTGACCTTCTAGCGTGTCTCGTGCGAACAATACGAGCTAGCGTTTGTTTACTTTTTTTTGTGTTTGAATCCTTCGCGTACGCGGTCGGCCGCGTTGCCCGAGAACGGCTGGCGCCCAACTTACTGAATTTATAAAATATAAAATATTTGAACGGGTCGAGAAATCGAGTAGGGACTTCGCGTGTCCAGTAACCCGTTTAATTCAAGTCAAAATTATTATCATTATTGCGGAATCTTTTCATTATATCGAGTATAACTTTATTATTCTTTTTTGTAATTATTCTAGTAACTTCTTTTTGTATCGAGCTTCAATTATCTTTGTGTGAATTAAATTATATTTGAATTTTATCATTTGTTGAACCAGTATTAATTTTCCCTTCCCCCTCCCTCCGCCTACAGTAACACGCGATCCCGGTCATAAAATTGGCGCCCAACGTGGGGCCCGAAAAAACTTTCGTTTTTTTTTTAGAAAGAGCCCACTACGACTATTGGTATTATGAAAATTATCGTTGTTAATTTTTGCGGTTATTATAATAATTTATCGTAAATTATTTTTCGTTTCATTAGTAAAGGAACTATTTTTTTTGCACGGTTCACAGTGAATTTTTTTTTCTTTTTTGGCGTTGCTTGCGAAAATAAGAATTACCCCCACCCCTGAATGGTATAGCCTGTCCCGCCACGGCATTCGCGAACGGAACTATTAGAGAGGAACGGAAAAGTTCTGGACAAAGAGTTCTGTATAATTCTCGCACGCAATTATTTCTTTTTGTTTGGCTAACAATTAGAAAGACAATAATATTGTTTTTTGTATTTCCGATTTGGATTTTTGTACATTTTCGGCGACCGCATTTTCCCGTTATTCCCTAGAACCCATACATTTTTGTGTGCTTGGCGATTTACTTGTTTGTATAGCGACTTTCGAGAATTTGGTGTTCCAACTGAATTCGTTTGTGTCTTATTGCACTTGCAATTAAAAAATCGTTTTGGTCTTATTGCACTGGCAATAAAAAAACGTTTTTGTTTTGTTGCACTGGCAATTAGAAGTCGTTTTTGTCTTATTGCTCTGGCAATCGCTTTTGTTTTATTGCTCTGGCAATTTAGCGGCAATTAATATCGCTTTTGTAGTATTGCTCTGGCAATTTCGCGGTATTTAATATCGCTTTTGGAATAGATTTTTTTTTGTGGAGTTATATTATTGAGTACCTTTTTTTTATTGCTTTCGAGTTTTTTCTTGCAACTGGTACTGATTGACAATTTTTTTTGCGATTTTTGCGATTTCGAAAATATTAAGGAATAGTTTCGTATTGACAGCATTGGCAATTCGGCGCAATGTAATATTGCTTTTGTGATAACGCGTTTCTGTGCTATGACTAATTGAATCCTTCTGGAAGGCGATATTATTTTTGCTATTGTTTTTTTTTATCGATTATTTCTGCCGAATTATTTTAGAGCCTTGCGTACCTGTTTTTTTTTTGTTGTTTTGCCTTGGATCGCTTGCGCAATGACAAAATTTTGCTCTTTTAGTATTTTGCTGTATTTTGTGATGACTTTCGACTTGACAGTTAGGATTCCCCTTTTAGTTCTTTCTCGTTTCTTTCGCTGACCACGAATAAGCCCCCCCCCCCCCAATGTTTGTGTTTCGCTGAATTTATGACCCTCACATATATTTTTTTTTGTTTGATGTTACGACGCCCCGAGAAAGACCGCGACACTGAGTTTCTCGCCAACGGTCACCCCCCTCCACTTTTCAGCCCCTAAGATTTTTTTTTTTTATGAGGGCCTTCCTGAATAATTTATGAAACACGTCGTTGTTTAGGCAGGGAAACAAACATCCCTTTAGGTACAATTATTCAGTTGGCCGATAAAAATAAAGAATAGTGAAACTTCCAATGCTCGACTTTTTGTGGTATTACTGAATAATTTAAGAAACACGTCGTTGTTTAGGACAGGGAAACGCAAATCCCTTAGGGTACAATTATTCAGTTTACCGATAAAAATAGAGAACCGTAAATTCCTTTATTTTATTAGCGAAATACGCCGAGTCCTTACGCTTTATTTGTTGTTTAAGGGACAACACTGTGACGGCTTCAAAAAATCGATTTTTTGAAAACCATCTAGAAAAATCTAAAATACATTTAAGATTAAGATGCCGTTGGACCCAGGTCGAAAAAATAATTATTTTCGGAGATATTGAATATTTTGTGGAGCGGTGCAGCGCTCCGTGACGCTCGGGGTCCCGCGCAGCTGCGCGCCTCAGGGTCGGCAGGTATACCGGGCCTTTCCCAGGTCCTGCGGGTCTTTCCCAGGTATTCTTTTGTCTCCCTTCACAAAAACCGGCTATTGTTATAAATATAGTTTCGAAAAAAAGCCACAGGTGGCGATAATTGAAAAATTTTCAAGGCAGGTATAGGGATAGCGTCATAGCGTCAGTTTGCGAATAGAAGCGACGCTACTCGTGTCTAAACGCTCCGAATCGTTTCGTTTATAAATATCGAACGCTCAGAATTATTCTTTGCACATCGAATTGGATAATCCGAAAGTGTACGCGGGGAAAAAGGGAACAAAACGGAACTATGTGACGAGGAGTCGAACGAAAATTTCGAATCGAAAACCTCCGAACCGTTATAGCTCCGAAAATAGTTCTGCAGAGTATGTGAGCACGTCGGCGAAAAAGTTAAAATCGTCGGACGATTTAGAGGTCGGTGTCACTAACGATTTCGGTTATCGTATAGTACACCTCGCCAATGCATTGAACATTATATCGACGTTAGTGAAGTGCAAAGTGTGTGATCGCGATATAAAGTTTACTGAAAAAAGTTTGCGCGGACTCGGATTCAAAATCGAGGTCGATTGCGGCCATTGTGAAAAAGTGCAAATCAATTCGTGTCCTATGATTGACAATGCATACGAAATAAATCGTCGGATTGTATTCAGTATGCGTCTTCTTGGCGTCGGTTTGAATGGCCTGATGAAGTTTTGTGCATTTATGGACCTACCGCGCCCCATATTTCAGTCTTTCTACGATCGAATCTTAAATTCGATTTCGATTGCCACTAAAGCTGTGAGCACAGTGAGCAAACAAAAGGCTGCACTTGAGGAGGAGACAATTTCGTTGGAAAATGGGGTGGAGGACGGAATTATCGTTTCAGGCGACGGATCGTGGCGTAAGCGCGGTTTCAGCTCGCTTTTCGGCATAACATCGCTAATCGGCTGGTACACTAAAAAAGTGATCGACGTTATGGTGAAATCGAAATGTTGCAAAGCTTGCGAGCATTGGGGAAAAAAAGAAAGCACCGCGGAGTACTGGGAATGGAAAAGTACCCACGACGATGAGTGCCAGGCGAACCATAGCGCCTCCTCCGGAAAAATGGAAGTCGACTCAGCTGTCGAAATGTTTCAACGGTCTGAAGAGCTCTATGGCATAAAATATAAATATTATATTGGTGACGGCGATTCTAAAACGGTTTCGAGATAAAAAAAAAGAGTGCATCGATCATGTCCAAAAACGTATAAGGACGCGCCTCCGCGAAATCGTGAAAAAAAAAACAAAAAGGATAGCCTGGCAGAGGAAAGCTCACCGGAAAATTGATTGACGAGTTGAGCACATATTACGGCTTGGCTATTCGGAGGAACAGCGATGATGTTGAAAAAATGAGGAAGGCAATTTGGGCAACTATCAAACATAAAATATCCACAGATAGTGAGCCACAACATGACGATTGCCCAGAGGGAGCCGAGGCGTGGTGTTCGTGGCAGCGAGCGATCGCAAGCGGTAATATTTCTGAATATCGCCATAAGCCGCCTCTTCCTGAGAAAGTATTGGAGGCAATTACGCCAGTCTTCGAAAATTTGAGCAGAGACGATTTGCTGCAGCGTTGTTTGGGCGGCTTCACGCAAAACAACAACGAAAGCTACAACAAATCAGTTTGGGCAATAGCCCCCAAGTGTCAGTCCGGGAGCAAAAAAATTGTCGATATTGCAGCTGATATCGCGGTATTATTATTCAATGATGGTCTGAGAAGCCTCATGAAAGTTTTGGAGACGTTGGGGATAACTATCGGCCCAAATTGTTTCAATTTTTGCGTTGAAACCGACGCAGCGCGGATCAAGCTGGCGGAGCGCTCGCTCACAGACGCTGCAAAATAAAATATGCTAGGGACAATGATTTGCTTCTTGAAGGCCAGCTATATGGTGCCGGCATCGCTGATTAAAGGTAAACAATTTTTTTCCAATTTATCGCATAAATTAACAAACCTAAAACTTTGAACGCGTTTTTCTCAAAACCACTTTTTTGAGTGCGGCACGCAGCAGAACTCGAGCAATTTTTATCCGATCGACTTCAAATTTGGACTGCATCAATAAAACTAGATTATCTAAAGAAGTACATAGGATTTTTTTCGATATCTCAATAATAAAAAAGAGTTATAGCCTATTTTCGACGAGAAATTTTGCTCGAAAATCGTCCTTTAATTTCAAAAGCGTCCCTATTTTTTAAAAATCAATATTTTTTCAAATCCCTGTGTACTTCTCTTCAAAATATCATATTATTAACGAAAACACTCGGTATTTTTTTTCAGATCGACTTTGAAGAGAGTTCTGCTGCGTGCCGCGAACCACTGCAGAGGCAATAGTACCTGACACGGGAGCTTCCCCAGCGTCACCATGGGGCGTGAAAAATTTCAAATTTTTTTTTTATGTATCTTCAATAAACAACGAACAAAACAAAAAAATTTTGAATATCTCTTTTTTTTCCCACAAAAAAAATTCTTGAAAAATGGCAAAAAAACAGGGGGTCACAGTGGAGTTCTGCCTTAAGATTTTCTATTTTCTTTTGTTCTAGTGTTTTTGGGGCATTTAAGTTTGTTCTGTTTAAGCCGTTTGGTTTTATTCCTTTTTCTTTTGCCGGAGATTCAATCACCCGCCTCCCCTTTTTTTTAACCGTGGCGTTAAGCTAACGGCGAGCGGTCTTCTCCTTCCCAACCCCCCAGTTTACGTTTTTGTGCACCCCCGAAAATAGCAACGGTGAAAGGCCAAGGAAGTCTCTACAAAACGACTGACTACACTAACTGAGAATGCGACGGACTGCTACGAGTAGGGCAAAGTTATCGCAAAAATATGGACACGATAAGGTAACGAGTCGGTAACTTATTCGTAAAAAGACTATCGCTGCTAGTATTAATAGAGAATTTAGCCAACCGAGTACTAGAGTGAATCTGTCCTTAAATACCCATCCCGACCTCCTCCCCTGAATTGAGAAAGGCATAACTGAATAACCGCTCTTGCAGGAAAAGAGGGGAGCACTTCAGTTTAAGCAGGGGGAGTTGTGGCGTTGAGTCACAAGCAGTTTCGAGAAAAAGCCTGCGTGACCACGCTCGGGTTTAATCTCCGCCACGCACCTTACCTGAAATTTATTTGTTAATTTTAAGCTAGCTTCAAGAGTTTTATTGTAGAGAAATTTACGACACCATCCCCCCCGTTCCTTCCCGTACCCCTAGCATGACGACCGCGAAAGGACCACGCGGACCGTCGACTGGGGCCACGTCGGCCCGGCCGTCAACTCGACGAGGAGGAATATCGGGCTCGCCGTCCGAGGGCATCCTGCTGCTATCTCCCGAGTGTCCGGCCCACCGCGCGTCAGGAGAGACTGCAGCTCTCGCGCGGCAGGGCGAGCGAGCGCCATACCGATCGGGGCGCTCAACGACTCGGGAGAGAGAGAGAAAATCAATCGAGGAGATCGGCCGGAAGAGCGAGCCACAACGATCGAGCCACAACTATTGAGCAAGAAGATCGATGGGAGGTCCGTCGTCTAGCGAGGAATCGGGCGAGACGAGGAAGCCGGCTGGCGTGGTCCGACATTGAGTCTCCAAGCGTGGTCAGCGAAGGACGAGATGGATCGCTAGCCCCGGCGTAGGAAAAAGAGAATCGAATAGAGACGAGGACACAGGGTTCATAGTCGAATTGATTGAGAAAGAATTCTCAGCGCAACCTGTAAGTCTTTTCTCTTTTCTTATTTTGCGAGAGCCGCGTTAAAATTGTCCGGAAAAATGTGTCGCACGGGCGACTTTAGAATTCGTTCCCTTCACCCCTCCACGGTTAATCCTCAAATAGACGTCCCTCTTCCGTGCGCATCGCCACACAAAACCCCGTGTAATTTAGAGTAAGTATCGTAAATTCAGTGCAAGTCAATCCGAACATTTGCTCGAGTATGATCTTTGGAAATAGTAGCGAATAACGTATAAAAAGGTGTCGTGGCGGATCCCCGTTGTCCCTTGAGAAAATTTCTCTCGCGCACGCGTAGCCGCGGCCCGGCGTCGCGTAGCCACGGCCGTCGGCCGAACCGAATGACACCTTTCACGAGAAGTCATTGCGAAAGGTTGGATTGAGCAATTAGTATTTTGCTATCTCCCTTTTTTGGTACGCGGTATTAATTCATGTAAAATAAAATAAAGAGTGTAATAGTCGTGGTCCATGTGATAAGAGGCCATCGCCTTCGAAAACCCCGTCTGTCCCCGATACCCCGAGATACCCATTGACCTTCTAGCGAGTCTCATGCGAACAATACGAGCTAACGATTGTTTACTTTTTTTGTGTTTGAATCCTTCGCGTACGCGGTCGGCCGCGTTGCCCGAGAACGGCTGGCGCCCAACTTACTGAATTTATAAAATATAAAATATTTGAACGGGTCGAGAAATCGAGTAGGGACTTCGCGTGTCCAGTAACCCGTTTAATTCAAGTCAAAATTATTATCATTATTGCGGAATCTTTTCATTATATGGAGTCCAACTTTATTATTTTTTTTTTCATTATTCCAGTAACTTCTTTTTGTATCGAGCTTCAATTATCTTTGTGTGAATTAAATTATATTTGAATTTTATCATTTGTTGAACCAGTATTAATTTTCCCTTCCCCCTCCCTCCGCCTACAGTAACACGTGATACCCGTCATAATATATAGGTTATGTTGGAAAAATATATAGCATGTTATTCGATAGAACTCTCTAATTCGTACAATGATATTAACTAATTGATATACTTTATGTGATACAACAAATAATTATAGGAATTCATTTGGTCTCTTATGTCATATCTGCGACTGAGATGCTACAAGCACCAGAGATGGGCAATAATGTAATCGAATAAAATCCGATTATAGATTATCCCAGTAATGTGTAATTGAACTTCACATTAATTACTCATTGAATGGGTAATGGATAATTGGACTCTGTTAAATTAAGAATTACATGGAGCATTAAATAACAATTGTAATTGAATAACATTTGTAATTCAATTAAATTTGTAATTTAATTACAATGTAATTTAAATACCAATGTAATTGAATTAGATTTGTAATGTGATTACAATTGTAATTTAATTACATCTGTAATTTAATTACAAATGTAATTGAAGTACAATTGTAATTCAATTACATTTGTAATTTAATTCCAGTTTCTATTTAATTATATTTGCAATTTAGATACATTCATATGATTCGGATGGGAGTAAATGTTAAAGAGACTATGCGAAGGTGCGGACAACCCTATCTATACCCAAGTGCGTATCTTTAAGTGAAGATATGTGACTGTGTGCTTACCTGGGTGAGTGAATGCCTAACATTACGAGTGCGTATATGTGTGTTCGCAAGCATGTGTGCATGTGTGTGTATGCGTACGTGCACGTGTATGTCGAAATTCAAAATGGCGGATCAAACAAGCAATATTTAATTTTTTTGAAATTAAAGCTGATACTCGGGGGTTTTCTGGGTATCTGAATCCGAACCTGAACTCAGATTTTCAAAATTCAAAATAGCGGATCGAACATGGCGGATAAAAAAATCACAATTTTTTTTTTAAATAAACGCTAACTCTCAAGGGGTTTTCGGTGTTGTTGAATCCAAATCTAAAATCAGATTTTGAAAATTCCGAATGGCGGATATAATTAATGGTTTGGAAGAAAGAACATTTCAATTTTTGGCGGATATAGTGGAATATAGCGGATGCAAAATTCGAAAAAGCGTTTGATTCCGACAAAAGTATCTTTTGTTTTCAAGGTCGTTAAATTCAAACCTAACATAAGTTTTTTAAATATTTTTAACGGTAGATACAATATCGTGAATGCAAATTAAAAATATAGTTGCATTTCGACAAGAGTGAGTATACTTCGGTTTTTAAGACCAGTGAATCACATCTGGAGTTCAATTTTCAAAATTCCAAATGGCGGATAAAAAACAAAATTCAATTTTTGTGAAATAAAAGCTGATGCGCGGGGGTTTTGGGGTTGCTGAATTCAAACTTCGTATTCAAATAATGAATTTGAACTTAGCGACTTCAAAATGGTTTCTGCAAAACTCAAAAATTGTCGGATTAGGATGAAACTTGTGCTTCCCATTTTTTCCACTCAGCTAAACTATATTTATGTTTAGTTAAGTTGGCGCGATCGTTAGATTTTTTTCTTTAATGTCCCATCTGTTCAATTTTGTTCAATTCTTCGCAGACGTTTCAAAGCTCTTTTGAATTTCGAATATTTATATTAACTTGGGATCGTGTGACGTCAACAACTTTCGAGTGACAGATTACGTTTTAATGAAATAACATTTAGCTTTTTTGATCCACGATATTGGCTCCGCCATTTAGAATTTATAAAACTTGATATGGGATTTGAATTCAGTGACCCCAAAATCCCCGAGTGTTAGATTACATTTCAATATAGTATTCGATATAGCATTCGATCATTTTTGTCGAAATTTTCAAAACAATCAAAATATTGATTTTTGAATTATGTTCATTCTTGAATTCAGTAAATTGTACGATTAATTTTTTTTTATTTTATTAATTTTTTTGCATTCTTGTGTTATCGTCGATACAGCATACGTCGGAATATGATAACAAAATCAATCCAGGGGTTACGTGAGTTTGGAAGCAAAAAAAAATATATTTTCTCTATTTAAAAAAATATATAATATATGATTTTTTTAAATCAAAATGCTAAGCACACAAAAGAGCAATATTCCAACAATATTTAGAAAAAAATTCATCCAAAAATTAAGAAAATTCAGCCGGTGGGACCTGGTTTCCGGAGACCCCTCAAAAACGGTGAACACAATATCTCAAAGACTAATGCACCTCTCTTGGTGAAATTTTGCACACTTCTTCAAAATAGCATTGACTAGTGATTGAATGAAGGTTTTTTATTTAGATTGCTACTAATTCTACAAAGCTATACGTAGTGTAAATTGTACCAAAAATTGAACTATTTTGCATACAACTCTGCCAAAAATTCAAACATCATTTTTTTAAATCCTTCGTCCAATCACTAGTCAATGCTATTTTGAATAAGTGTGCAAAATTTTAATAAGATTGGTGCTTTAGTTGTTGAGAAATCGTGTCCACCGGTTTTTTAGGGGTTTCCGGAAACCAGGTCCCATCGGCTGAATTTCCCAATTTTTTTAATGAAATTTTTTCTATGTATTGTTGAAATGTTGCTCTTTTATATGCTTAACATTTTAAGTAAAATAATTTATATATTATATTTTTTTAAATAGAGAAAATATGCTTTTGTTGGCTTCGAAACCCACGTAACCCCTTAAAACAAAATTATTATGTTTAGGCTTGGTGCCCGTTTTGCTCTATTGTCCATTTTGTTACAAAAGTAATTAAATTACAAAAGTATTTTTTTTCCTTAGGTACACGGTGATCGCGTTTGTTACCTATTCTTCCCCTCATTGTGTCCGTTTCTTTCCTCTACTGTTTACTCCTTTTTTCTCCATCTTTCTCACTGTTCCCCCCTCTTGCGGCCGCAGCCGACTTCCCCCTCTGTATTATATTCATCATGACATTTCTGTCATGGGTATAGGGAAACTGCGGAAAACCTACACCAATACAACCGGTCATCGAGTTCGCCCCCCCCCCAGTCGTGGAACTAGTCTTATTTCGCCGCGAAATGCCGAACAAAAACATTTTACGACGAAATGTACGCGACTGGGATTCGAACCCGGGACCTCCCGGTCCGCTGGTCGAGTAGCGAGCACGCTAACCACTAGACCATCGCACCGATGTCTATATTACAAAAGTAATTAAATTACAAAAGTAATTCAATTACAAATGCTCGAAGTAGTTTGTAATTAAATACATTCTGATTGCAAATGCTCGAAGTAATTTGTAATTAAATAAATTCTAATTACAAACGCACGAAGTAATTTTTAATTAAATAATTTCTAATTACAAACGCTTGAAGTAATTTGTAATTAAATAAATTCGAATGACCAACGATCGAGATAATTTGTAATTAAATGATTTTTCATTACAAACGCTAAAAGTAATTATCAATTAAATATGTAATTTCATTACGTGGGTAATGGCCAACGCCCATCACTGACAAGCACTCGGTAGCATATCGACAGCGTGCGTAGCTATGAGTAGGTAGGTTCTAAGTTCGATTCCCATATAGGTAAAATATTTTCTTCGATAAAAGTCATCTCAAAAGGCCAGGGAATGACGAATTATGATAGAAAATCGTTGTCGTAAAACACCCAAAAAAGTGTTTCATTTCATTTTGGATTTATGAAATATTTTATGCATATAGTATGCACTTTAGTATGCACTTACAAGGAACATCCCTCAGGTGTCCGCCTCCGATTTTGTTGAAACTCATATATGTGATAGAGCATCGAAAACTTTGAGACACGTATTTTTTTTATCGGCGGAAAAACGGATTTAAGGGGGAAACCGCCCCTCAAAGAAAGGCGTGTCGAGGGGTGATTTTGCAGTTTCACCCAGAAGCAATCCACCGATCTGAATGAAACAAAAACGAAAATTCTTCTAATGAAAAGCGATGAAAAATCCACTATGAAAATGTTGAGAAAAAATTAAATTAGGGGGTAAACCACCCCTCAATTTGCCTTTTTTTCACCCCACACTTAAGAGGGTTGTATGCAAATTAATAAAACAGGTATCATTTTGAAGGGCAATTAAAATTAAAGTTGACGGGTTTTTGCGTTTTGGCGGCATAGCAAATTTAAGGGGGTAAACCACCCCTAACATAAATTTATTTATCATGGTCGTTTTTTCTGTGTTTAAAGTATATCCGCTGATTTTAAATATTTCTATAAGCTACAATTCAATGTTTTATCATATTTTAAAATTGTTACATTCGTCTTAAGGGGTAACTACCCCTCTGACGAGAAACATCATTGAAGTATCCGCTTTCGATTTCGTTGAAACTCATATATGTGGTAAAGCATTGCAAACTATTAAACATGTTTTTTTTGTATCGGCAGAAAAACGGTGTTAGGGGATGAAACCACCCCTCAAACTTTCTCCCACAAGCAATCCACCGATCTGAATGAAACAGAATCGAAAATTCCTCTATAATTAAGCGATGAAAAATCCACTACAAGAGTGTTGATTAGAAATATAATTAAGGGGTAAACCATCCCTCCACTTGCCGTTTTTCACCCCACGCTTAAGAGGGTTGTATCAACATTAATAAAACAGGTATCATTTTGAAGGGGAATCAAAATTCAAGTTGACGCGTTTTTGCGTTTTAGCAGGACATCAAATTTAAGGCGGTAAACCACCCCTAACATAAATTTGTTCGTTTCCATTCATTTAAAAAACCAGGAGATTTTAAAAATCCTGTTACCTTTGGTTTTGGTGAATCGAACACACATTGTGGAATACCCGGTTGCAATAATTTGGCCATTATCAGATGTGCATGGTGCAAAAAGTCGTTGTGTTTAAAGCATTTTTTTGACGATTATCATTATTGCAGGAATTATGAGCCATGATTGTTGATGGTTGATAGTTGATAGACTAGAAAAAAAAGTATATATCACAAGAAAATGATTTGACGGCATATGACTGCGATACTTTTTACAAGTACTATTTATTAAATCAGCTGATATGATTCCCAAATGAAATATGTCAAAA
Organism: Ophion slaviceki; assembly: GCA_944452715.1. NCBI lineage: Eukaryota > Metazoa > Arthropoda > Insecta > Hymenoptera > Ichneumonidae > Ophion > Ophion slaviceki. The sequence goes on along the minus strand of OX101788.1, from coordinate 43,114,410 downwards.
TAAATTAAAAACATGTTCATTAACCTACTGTAAAACCCTCAGTTTCATTAATATGTTTAATTAAATAAACGATAAAATAATAAAAATATACATTCCTCCACAAAACTACGTCGCTGGCTGAATTATCGCTTGATCCAGGCGCATCATCGTTTCGAAATATAAGAAGTGAGCCTTATAACTTATTCTGGAAATTATTATAATTAATGATATAGTAAAAGTGTATGTTTATTCCTATGGAAATGCTTGATGGACGTGCATATTAAAATCGGAAGCGTTTCGACACGAAAATATGAGTCTTATGAGTAAGGGGTAGCCCCACGTCCCCACTCTTAAAGTACCGCTCCTAAAGCTCAAGACGAATATGCCTGCACACACAAAAATAAAATTGATACTACCGATGAAATGAAAACAGTTTTAACGAAATTCTCGCGAAACGAAACCTTTCGCGAAACTTCAAACGAAAAGCAATTAGAGGGGGTAGTTTACCCTTAAAATGTAGAAATTTAAAAACGTAATAATTTTAAAACGCGGGAGAATATTTTGAATCCGCGAAGACATGTTAAACACAGAAAACACGACGGTGATGAACAAATTTATGTTAGGGGTGGTTTACCCCCTTAAATTTACTGTCCCGCTGAAATACAAAAACGCGTCAACTTGAATTTTGATTCCCCTTCAAAATGATACCTGTTTTATTAATTTTCATACAACCCTCTTAAGCGTGGGGTGAAAAACGGCAAATGGAGGGATGGTTTACCCCTTCATTATATTTCTAATCAACACTCTTGTAATGGATTTTTCATCGCTTAATTATAGAGGAATTTTCGATTCTGTTTCATTCAGATCGGTGGACTGCTTGTGGGAGAAAGTTTGAGGGGTGGTTTCATCCCCTAACACCGTTTTTCTGCCGATACAAAAAAAACATATTTAATAGTTTGCAATGCTTTACCACATATATGAGTTTCAACGAAATCGAAAGCGAATACTTCAATGATGTTTCTCGTCAGAGGGGTAGTTACCCCTTAAGACGAATGTAACAATTTTAAAATATGATAAAACATTGAATTGTAGCTTATAGAAATATTTAAAATCAGCGGATATACTTTAAACACAGAAAAAGCGACCATGATAAATAAATTTATGTTAGGGGTGGTTTACCCCCTTAAATTTGCTATGCCGCCAAAACGCAAAAACCCGTCAACTTTAATTTTAATTGCCCTTCAAAATGATACCTGTTTTATTAATTTGCATACAACCCTCTTAAGTGTGGGGTGAAAAAAGGCAAATTGAGGGGTGGTTCACCCCCTAATTTAATTTTTTCTCAACATTTTCATAGTGGATTTTTCATCGCTTTTCATTAGAAGAATTTTCGTTTTTGTTTCATTCAGATCGGTGGATTGCTTCTGGGTGAAACTGCAAAATCACCCCTCGATACGCCTTTCTTTGAGGGGCGGTTTCCCCCCTTAAATCCGTTTTTCCGCCGATAAAAAAAATACGTGTCTCAAAGTTTTTGATGCTCTATCACATGTATGAGTTTCAACAAAATCGGAGGCGGACACCTGAGGGATGTTCCTTGTTAGATTTTCCGTGTACATTGTAAGCAAATAGAGAATTATTTGAATCGAATCTTTATTTATTCAATTTGAAAATATTCAATATTTGAAAAGAATAGCTTCAAAAAAACCTATTTGATTTAAATAGATCCCATTGAAATTATTTTTTTTGGCAGCGTAGGGCCGACGCTGCAATTGACGTAGGGTCGACAGTTTTCGCAACAAAACTAGTACAAAATACTGTTTTGAGAAAAACTCGTTTAAGTTCTCGTGTAGTACTGCAACAGAAAAATGCAACTTACGTACGTAAAAAATTGCCGGCGCTGTAGAAGGACTTCTCAAGTTCAGCTTTTTCTGTGTCAGCAATCGGGGAACGTCGGTATCTTCCAACCGAGCTTCGGTCGTCGATGTTTGCAATCTCTTGTCTGCATCCAACAAGCGTTTCTGGTCACGCAATTTGAACATTTCGAAGGCGCGCTCCATACTCCAAGCGTAGTTCTTTCGTAACATCCAGCAAATGAATCGAACCATCATTAAATGACAAAGTTCTCGGGTTTGTTGCGATATCAACGATATCAATCCTGGTGAGTGATGCTTTCAAAGCAGGTTTCCACACAATCGAATGAAATGATCCGTTTAAATTTTGTGTAAAATGTCCTTCGAATCTCGGCAATAGTTCCTTGTCAGTTAAAGCCCCCACTAATTGGTTTATTGGTTTTTGGACATCGGCATGCAGTGCAGGTTTGTCTTTGTACTCCTTCAGTGAGCCGTCACATTTAGCTTTTTGCCGCGTATATTGGAGTATTATTGCTCTCCTGAACTCAATTTTGCTAATAGTTCAGTTTTCTTTGCGCCTAAATGTTTGTAAGAGATTGTAGTAACAGTACATAACTTTAAATGGGAAGAGGCATCTTTTAAAGTCTTTAAATTATAATAACTATATTAAATTACAAAATTCCTATAACTACGCGTTGTGTAAGGACTTTGTATCCTTCTTACATAATACATAACGATATGCTTAGTCGATCATAGATAGCATAATTTCCGAATCAAAGCCTAGCAGCTTTATTTCCCTCCTCCTCGATTGTATTAATCAACCATGTACGAAAGATAATGGACCAAAAAGTGGCAAGCAACATTTTTATCACCTAGTATAACTCCAACTTGAATGGTCATTTCACTTTAATTAAAATTATATATTGGAAAACATTTATAAGGATTTAGAAGAACAGGACAATGGCTCAACTCTTAAGTACTTTGCGGATGTTCTCTACGTTTTAACAACAAACAAGTTTTAGATACACTAAAGATCAGTCTTTATACGCCTATGACACGTAATATTTTGTTGAAAAAATACTTTCAATTTAATTATAAATTATTGCAATGTACCTAAAGTGACTACAAAATGGCCAAAAAATCGAGGGCGCATTTTGGAATAATAACGCTTCGGCGATTACAGGCCCATTGCTTGCGCGATGGATCACGAACTGATAATAACTTGTATTTCCATTTTAAGAAACTATGAGGGCTGAGGTTTTTATAGGATTATCTTTGATTATACCAGAAGTTTCAATACCTTGATCTCGTAAAAAAATGTACCGATAGCGGGAGCATTTCTGTTTTCTGCGTCACTGACAAATTATATTGTATAGTCGCCTACTCCCGCAATACCATTTTCTCTTCGTCATGCTTTCTGCTCTCGCTGTGCGCTTGGACTCGTTGCTTTGATGTATCCAATTCGATTGAAGGAATCCGACGAACGCCTATTCTTCTGTGTCCCATCGTTATTGATTGCTCTTTCTTTTCTAAGAGGGTGAACACTCAAACTCGCGTGTCGTTTTCTTTTGATGTCCTGACAAAACAGAGAAATTCTAATCCATTTTATCCAATATCTTATACAAGCTGTCATGAGTAGCTTGTTTATCTATTTTACACCACTCTTGTCTAATTGCTTGGCTTCGATTGCATGTTTGCTTGTCAACATGTTTTTTCCCCTACGATGTTACAATTCACCTAATTCGTACTTGCGATAAGCTTGGGCGGATCATCATAAATGGAAGTACCATATTGCTATTCTTATTTCAACTTGAATACAACAACGATGCTGTATACTAAAATAGAGCCTGTACTTTTTTACGAGCTGACACCATCAACTCGATTTATTATCGGGGCACTCCCGTACCATAGTGATATTTTAGTGGTTTTCCAGGTAGATGGATTTGAACCGGCGCACAGTATTTCTAAGTCTCAAAAAATGTGACAAAATCGAAAAAGTTCGATATTTTTTTCAGGAAAATCACCCTAGAATATTATAGGGATGATTTTGCCGCATACTATGCCGGAAGGCCAGAAGGTAAACCTCTATATCTGCTCTCGAGCATCAGCCCGAGTTAACGCTTTCGGAACGATGCTCGTCAGACGCAGTCGCTCCGAAATATTTGTAATTATTTATAGGTGAATAGTTAATGCTTGGTGTGTTCGATTTGAATGTAGCTTGATGGAGCGTATTCCTAAAGATGTATATGATTTAAATATAAATTACTTGTTTATTGATTTTTGTTTAATTCCTACTAAAAATAAGGTGAAATATCAACTCGCCAAAAAATTGAATTTTCAATCGAACGGGTCGCAATATCGCGCCAACTTTTTTTACCCACTTTTTACCACTTTATTTTAAAATGTAATACATAGTTTAGAATGTTTTTCATCGAATATTCCAAGAGACAGTTGCTTAACAATGCTAACCTCTCTTATAAACAACTTTATTTTGAGCGATGCGCTCGAGCACACGTAAGCGCGCAGCGGGGGAGTTGAAACCCGACCTTTAACGCGTGTTTATCTGCATCTCGAATTAAGGCCCTGACCCTGACGTTAATTTTATCTGATTATATAGGGAGTACAAGTAAGTCTCCGTCGTTTGACAATAGATGGCCGCATCAGGAGGGTATAGTTGAAATTGTCAGATGTAAAATGTCATATCGTAAGGTTGGACATCTGGCAAGACCATAACCTTCAAATATTAGCGATTTTTTATCAGCATCATATAATTTTTTTTCGTGCGAAAATGTCGATTTTTGAGCCGACTAAGCGTCATTTGCGGGAACTTTATAACTCCTATTTACGTCTTTAATTTAAATAAATCTGCAGCTGAGGCTCATCGATTGCTTGTAGAAGCATATGGTGAGGCTGCTTTAAGTGACAGAAGCTGTCGTGAGTGATTTCAAAAGTTTAAGAACGGTGAGTTTGACGACGAAGACAAAGAACGTAGCGGAAGGCCGAAACGAAGACGCGGGATTGGAAGCTTTATTACGTAATTATAACATAAGAGTTCCCGCAAATGACGCTTATTCGACTCAAAACTCGACATATTTGCACGAAAAAATTATGTGATGCTGACACAAAATCGATAATATTTCAAGGTTATGGTCTTGCCAGAAGTCCAACGTTACGATATGACGTTTTACATCTCACGATTTCACCCATAACCTCCTAGTGGGGCCATCTATTGTCAAACGACGGAGACTTATTTGTACTCCCAATAGTATTATTTTGTTATACACTACTCCAAAAAAATAAGGAACAGAAAATTTCTTCAATTTGTTAAATGTTCTTTGAAGCGCTGTATCTTTGTGAAAAATCGGGATATCGAGATGAAAAAAGCATTCTGAAGCTTCAAGTTTCTAGTTTCGAGATATTTTGGCTTTAATTTGTTTTTTTGTTTCTCTACGTCTATTTTTTGCTGAGATATCCGACTTTGAATGAAAAAGGATCATTTTTTCTTTGATCATCGATATCTCAGCAACCAATGATTGCACAGGGAATAAAAGGGCAGGAGATTGTTAAGGATTCGGCTTCGGTCCAGCCAATGAAGGATTTTCCAAGGTTATCGATGGAAATAGGAAGATGTCTTTTACGTTTCGGCCCTCTGGTTTGGGTCCTCTTCAGAATATATATTTTATCTGTATAAATAATAATACATAGTTTTTAACAATCTAGTTTGAGAAATTCATATATGTGAGGGTTGTGTGTTATGGTTTAGTTATCTAAATGTTGTGTTATTTTGTGTAACAATCATGTTAGTTCTGTTTTAATTATAATTATATAAATGTAGTATGGATGATTTCTTCTATTGCGTTGTTTATTGTTATGTATATGTATAGGTGTGTGAAATGTACGATGTGTGAGAGCGCGGGTTTTTTTATGTTATGGAGATATACAGAAATGAAAAATGATAGTTAACTAACCTCGAAGTTGTGGTATTTCGGGTTTTTTACACATATTTGTAAAGATGTTATGACCAAAAACATCATTTATGGAAATAAATGATGTTTTGTGGGAAGATGCTCTATAGATAGAGTTATTATCGTTTGTCAGCGATTTTTCATTCTGTAAAGGATAGATAATTATAAGTAATTTTTTATGTTTTATTATTGAAAATTTAGAGTATATAAAAAAAACAAAAAGAATTTTTTTTTTGTTGATCTGAGAAAAGTTTTAATGAGGAATAGAAAGACTATGGTAATTACCTATTGAGTTAGTTCTTAAGAATTTGTTTTCTTTCCAAAATGAGCAAAAACTCGAAATTTACAATTTGGTACGTTACATGTTGAGATTGTGTAGCGGACGAAGGTTCGAGAAAAACTGAGTGATGTATAATTTCTTGTGGCATATTCGAGTCTCTGTACTACGAATCGGGGGAAAGATCATACCGGCAGTGACGTGTCAATAAAAATAAATTAGGTGCGCCAAGTTAGGGGTATTTAAAATTAGTTTGCGATGTCATTAAAATTAGCTTATCTTGTCAATATATTAGTTAGTTTATAGTGTCAATAATTTAAAAATTGTTATGTGAGGGAAAATAGATTAAATTGTGTCGATAGTTATATTATAGAATTGTAGATTAAGCTAAGTTTTTGTATGTCTGTTCTAAAATTTATGGCGTTAGGGTGTGCTTTAATTTGTATCATTTCCAGGATAAGTCTTTTTTTGAGCCAACTTTCATTGTTTAGTATTTTTGCATTATCAAATTGGAAGTCATGTTTTTGTTCTATCGCATGTTGTGCTAAAGCTGTGTGTATTTCCGTAGTATGTTTTATGCTATTTTTGTGTTCTTTTAATCGGGTTTCGAGGTATCTTTTAGTTTGGCCAATATATGTAGCGTTGCAATCTTTGCAGTCAATCTTGTAAACAATGTTGGATTTTCGATTGTTGTTGATTTTGTCTTTGGTGGAACCAATAATGGAAGAAATATTGTGTTTGTTGTTTGTAACTAATGTTATGTTATATTGTTGGAAGAGATGAATTAGTTGATGATGTATGGTTTTTGTGTAGCGGAGGTTTATTAATCTGGAAAAATCAAAGTTGTTGTTATTCGTTTTTTGTTTGTTGATTATGGAAAGTCGATGTTTTATTGTTTTGTCTGTGAAAGAGATTGGGTAGCAATTTTTTGTCATCGTGTTACTGATGAGTTGGAGATTTTCTTTGTGGAATGAAGGATGAGATAGTTTTATTGCTCTGTCAACCAACATGTAGATTATGGCTTTTTTTGGGAGAGTGGGTGGTGTGAGAAGAAATTTATGAACCTGCCGGACCAGGTTGGTTTCCTATACCAATTTGTGATAATTGAATTTTGTTTATGGATTAAAAGTAAGTCAAGAAACGGGATTTTGTTGTCTATTTCATTTTCAGATGTGAATTGTAGTGTTGGATTATAGGAGTTAAAAATCTTTTTGGTGGATTCAATTTTGTTAGTTGGTAGAGCAATAATAATATCATCAACATATCTTTTATATAACGGTATAGAGAACTTTAATTTTTCTAGACAATTTGTTTCAAGATCGATCATGACAATGTTAGATAGTATCGGCGCTAAAGGTGATCCCATAGGTAACCCTGAGATTTGTTGGTAGATTTTGTCTTGGAATGTGAAGAAGGTTGAGAACATGATGTATTCTATGGCTTTAATTATTTCATGTAACGGAAACGCTTTTGAGAATAAGTTAGATCTTTTTTGTAGGCTATGGATAACTAGTTGTAATGGAATGTTGGTATAGAGAGAAACGACATCAAATGAGACTAGTTTGTAGTTGACTGGGATGATATATGAATTTCTCAAACTTTGTTGTAGTTGAGTGGGATAATATATGAATTTCTCACATATATGAATTTCTCAAACTTGATTGTTAAAAACTATGTATTATTATTTATACAGATAAAATATATATTCTGAAGAGGACCCAAACCAGAGGACCGAAACGTAAAAGACATCTTCTTATTTCCATCGATAACCTTGGAAAATCCTTCATTGGCCGGGCCGAAGCCGAATCCTTAACAATCTCTTGTCATCTACACGGCCGCACATTTCTTTGATTCATAATAAAAGGGCAGCTTTGAAAACTTGAATAAATTATCTACACGACCCTTTCGTTGATTTTTGAGAATTTTTTTTCTCCCACTCAACATTAATTTTGAAAAAGTATAAAATAATGACTTTTTATGGTTATTCAGTGAACCTGCCACTACTTTACAAATATTGATGGAAAGACTAATGTGGCCAGTTTTTTTCAGCCCAAGGTACCCCCTAATAGTCCTGTAAATTTTTTAATAGATCCATCGAATCGTTTTTCCGAACCGATTGATCAAAGTTTTACAAAACAATTAAAGCAACAAGTATTGTTCCTAAACATCGTGTAATTATCGTCAAAATGAAGAGGCCAATTTATTTCGATTTTTTTCACAACTTTGCACTAGTTACTTTTTAAATTTGAGGAAAAAAATCGATTTTTTTTAAATTCTGTAAAACATTTCAGGAAAAAATACTGACTCATTTTTGACACAATTCGTTCTTTGGATACCATAATTTTACTCATCTTTAATCTTCACCCGAAGAAGCATGAAGAAACAAGGACTTCAAGAAATATCGAGGGAACTGGGCTTGACAAGTTGGTCGAGAAAAAACTATGCAAGAAGTTTTTGACTGGATTATGGCATCTTCGGATCCTCTAGTTTCTAGCCTTAGGAAAATGACTTCGAAAAAGAGCAAAAGCTTATCAAATGACGCGATTAAAATGTTGCTGTCCTCCAATGCTCGAGATCTGATAACGATACTATTAAGAGCGCATGAAGTGACGGAGATCGTTCTATTGACGAATATTCGTAATGCCATGTATTCTCTTGGCGTTCACCTTATACACATTTAAATTAATGTTCTTAACTATGATCTGATTACAATAAATTTAACTTTACTACTAGCAACTTGACGTTTTATTTGTATGTGTTTTCAATCGAATGTGACTTCTTTTTAAAAGCAATGTCGGCCATTTTGGGTCTGCCATTTTGAATTGCGAAATTTGATTTACGGATTCGTTATCAGCAACCTTGCAAACCCTTGTAAACGGATTTTCGGACGAAACTGAGAAGTTTTTGTGTGAAATGTCGGCCATTTTGGATTGATTTTTGGATTGATCATTGGTATCGTTGAAAACTCCTGTATACGGATTTTCAATCAAATCTGACAAGTTTTTTCGCAAAAATGTCGGCCATTTTGTATTCGCCATTTTGAGTTTCTCAGTTTGTATGTCGGATTCGTTATCAGCAGCTTCGAAAACCCCTATATCTGGGCTGTGCTTGGAATCCGACATCTCTTTGATATCATGTCACAATCGTCGCGACTTTGAAACCCTGTGCGGCGTGCTGGTCGGGCGGTTAGCGTGTTTGTCGGTAAACCCGAACATCGAGAAGTCGCGGATTCAAAACCTAGCCCCGTAATCTCAGAGAAAAAGAAACACACGGGTGGCGTAGCATCTATCATCCACGGATGTCACGCACACAAAACGGTCCGTGTATGTTCATTGGGTGTATGAGTAGAGTAGCTGGGGCAGTTCTAACGCTCGGATCTCAGGGGGGAGCCGAGCGGCGGGATCCAGCGCGGGGAAGCCAAGTGGCTGGTGGAGGGGGTAGCCATGAGATCCGAAAAGCGACTGGCGGAAGGGGGAAACCGCTGTCGACGAGTGCTTGGTGTGTGTGTGTGTGTTTTTTTTTTGAGAGGGGGGGAATGCTTTATGCACCGTCGGCTGCATTTGCAACCCGTGTGTTGGACTCGCGCACTTGCTGTACCAACTAAAACCCTGAACCTCTTTCTTACTGACCTTTTCTATTCCCGCGGGACCGCCGCTAAGCATTACTTCGCGAGAGTGATCACAGCCGTAGCTCTTCCTCCGATGGTGCCAACTGGCTTTCTTCCTCTTTTTTCAAGCATCAGCGGCTATCGTCATTGTCTCGCTTCTTCTCTTCTTTTCTTCTTGGCGCAGTTTCTTCAGCAGCGCCGTAGCGAAACTACTAATCGCTGCCTAGTTCTCTTCTGTTTTCATCATGAGTCCCACCTAGGTCTCTAGAGTTAATGCTTCCGCTAGTACCTTCTCCAGTTCCACTCTTTCTTTTTGGAATCGTGGGCACTGGAAAAATGCGTGCTCAGTACCCTCTGGTACTCCACATCCACTTGGACAGCCCGCAGACTCATCGTGACCAAACCTATGCAGGTATGCTCTGAAGCAGCCGTGGCCTGATAGCATCTGCGTCCGGTAGTAGTTGACCTCCCTGTGTTTGCGGTTCAGCCAACCATCTATCTGGGGAATTAGGCGGTACGTCCATCTCCCCTTCACGGATGCATCCCACTTCTGCTGCCAGCGTTGTAGGCTGCGTTTCCCGATTTCATCTCTGTGCTCATCTTGGAGTCCTGTCGGCGACCTCTTCTGGTAGTATAGGGAGCTTCTCTCTTCGGCCATGACCTCTATAGGTGGCATTCCCCCGAGTACGCACACTACATCTTCCGATACTGTGCAGAACGTACAGGAAACCCTTAAGGCGCTGAACCGGTAGACCGCTGCCGTCTTTCGTCGGTACTGTTCGGTAGTCAATGCATTGCCCCAAATGGCAATACAGTAGGTCGGGACCGAAGTAATCACTGATGCCAGTAGCTTCCTTCTCGCCTGCCTCGGCCCGCCTATGTTTGGCATCAGTCGCGCTAACGCCCTCTAACCTTTTCCGCCTTGCCAACGACGTACTCCACGTGCTCCTTGAAGCTGAGTCGTGCGTCGATCATCAGACCCGGGTAATTATACTGGGTTGCGACGTAATTGTGTGATGTCCCACAGTCAGCTCTATCGTCTCTATCTTCTTTCTGCTAGTGATCAGCACAGCCTCTGTATTGTGTTCAGCTAGTTTCAAGCCAGCTGTACCCCTCCAGTGCTGGATCTGGGTGTATGCCTCTTCGAACATCCTGTTAGATTTTTCAAGGTATTTCGCAACGATAACCACTGTGGCGTCGTCGGCAAAGGCGACTATCTCAACTCCTTGTCGCGGTGTTAGTTTCAACAAGCTTTAAAAGCGTTTTTGATATCGAGGGCGACCACGAGGCAATACTTCTTTGCCTCGTTATTACCTTTCCATCTTGTGCCGGAGATTGCTTGGCTCGCTGTGTTGACCACGCAACTTATGGCGTTTAGCGTCGATCTGGACTTACGGAAGCCGTACTGGTTAACTGCCAGGGAGTTCCCGATAGCGGCTTCTACCCGATTGTGGACAATTCTCTCCAGGATTTGTCCTGCGGTGGACACCATGCACAATAGACGATATGACGATGGATCATCCGGCGGTTTTTTGCTCTTTGGCAGGAGAACAAGTCTCTGCCATTTCCATGGATCAGGGAACTTTTCTCCCCGGAGGCATACATTGTACATTTCTATGAACAATGCGGGAACTTCTTTGACGGCTGCTTTAAAAGCGATGTTCAGGATGCCATTCATTCCCGGTGCCTTCCTATTGCCACCTTTCTGCACGATCGGAGCAGCTCCTCCTGCGTAACAGGCGGGATAGCTTCAATGTCTTCAACTTCCACTTGATAGTTGAGTTCCTCTTGTTGGGGGAAGAGAGTTGACACTATCCTCCTGAGTTGGTCTGGGCAGGTAGGTGTTGACTTGACTGCCCCTTCAAGCAGGTCATGACTACCGTGTAAGGCCTGCCCCAGGGATGACCTTCGACTTCACCGAGTAGCTCGATCCAGCTTTGCCTTTTGCTTCGCTTGATTGCCTTAACCAGCGTAGTTCATGTTGCCTTGTGCTTCGCCTCCAGTGCTTGGTGCGAATTCTTGCCCCTGGCTCGTTGGGCTAGCCTTCTCGTTCGGTTGCTTTCGTGTCGTTGCCCGGCAATCGCATCGTTTCACCAATACATAGGGGGTGATGGTTTCCTTCGCGTCTTCTCGGCATCGTAGCATCACAGGCCCTTGCTACTCTCTTCATCAGTTCTTGGGCTTTGGTCTCTGCGTTTTGGTTGTCGGTTTCCATTTCACTGCCGCGCAAAGCCTCGCGAAACACGTCTATGTCGGATATGTTTGTTTTCCAGCCAAGGACTTTGGAACCACCGAACGTCCGTCGCTTGCACTGCTGCGTCAACGCTTCCCATGTGATGGCGCAATGGTCACTATGTGTATAGATTCCCGATACCTGCCGGCGTGTATCGCCGTTAGCGAGTCCAGCACCGACGAAGGTGAGGTATATCACCGAGGAGGCATCTCTCTTGCAGTACATTGGTACCTCGCCATCGTTGAGCAGGACTAGGTTCCGTACGAACAGTGCTTCCAAGAGTGCCTGACCTCTTTTGTCCGTCTTTTTACTGCCCCAGACCAGTGCCCAGGCATTAAAGTCACCCGCAATCGCATGTGGCGTCCGGTCCTTGGCATCTTTTCCAGCCGATCCAGACTTTCTTCAAAATTCTCCAACGTCATGCTCGGTGGCATGTAGCAGCTGAAGATGTGAGCGCCGTTTGTTTTTGCCCTAATAAAGCCGTCTTCCAGTCTCTTTGAGATGTCCTGGAATGCTACCCAGGAACCCCAGGAATGGTGGTCGAGGTTTCTGTATGGCTCCTAGATGATCGCCACGTCAGCCTTGTACTCCCGCACAGTCTGCATGAGCAGATCCTGTGCCGCTTTACAGTGATTAAGATTCACTTGCAGTACTCCCATTCTCGCTTTCGGATGAGCGTCTGGTAAGCCTTCTTATACACTGGTCATTTGAATCTTCCTGCAGCATGCTTGCAAGCATCATCATCCTCTTTGCCGCGACACAGCGGGGCTCTGCAGCACACTTTTCGGCCTAGTGACCTTCGCCGCCGCACTTAATGCAACACTTCGATCTGTTCACCGTGCTTTGGCAGCTGCTAGACAGTATGCCCATAGTGCCAGCACTTGAAGCACTTAGTTGGCTTCACTATCTCTCGAATTCGACAGACTGCCCAGTAAACTCAAACGTTCCCTATATTGGTAGCCTTTTTCGCGACCGAGGCAGGTAGTGTCACCGTCGCTGTTAGGGTGCCACGGTACGCTTTCCGGGTAGATTTGGCAGCTTCAGCTTCCCCCACGGCGTTCTGGCCTAGGACGTCCTGGAGGGCTTAGGAGATTTCCTGCTTCGTTGTGTCTTCGGCCAGGTCTTTGATTTCGATTGTAGTGAGCTGCACCCTGCTTTTTATTGCCGCTTCTTCGACGAGGGCCTTCTCGATAGCCGTAGAAAACTCGGCGGTTTTGTCTTGGCTTGCTTTATCGAAGACGAGGATGATGTCACCCCCCGTCGTTCGACGTATTTTCGAGACACTTTGTCCCGCCTCCTTTAATTTGTCGTCCTTCTTCATCTTATAGATAGGATCTCAGCATAGCTGAGATGTCCTTTCCGCTCGATTATCAGGGCATTAGGGAGTGCAGGCTCCTTGCGCTGCTCCCTTCGCAGTTTCCGTTGCACTTGCTTCCAGTCAGCACTGGCGGCCTTCTTGGTCAAGTTCCCGTTGTCTTTGGGAGTTTCCGGAGGTGGGTCTTCTCGTACTTTCTTCTTCCTGTTGGGCTTGCGGACTTCTGTCAGATGCGGAGTGCGCTTCTTCTTCTCCGCGTTTTCCGGACATTGCCCGGTTTGTGGCGTGGTCACCACACAGGTCAAGGTTTTCGGTGTACTCTGCGTCTTGTCTGCTTCTTCCTCAAACCGGAGCACCCGATTGTACGATGTGCTCATAGAGCTGGCGAGCTTTCGGATTTCACCGTGGACGTTTGACTTGCCCTTGATGAAATCCAGGAGGTTAGTGATTTGGCTACCTAGCATATAGAGCTCTTCTCTCTCCTTCTCTTCCTTTCCTGTGTGTGCGGGGAAAGAGGGGGAGGGGGGAGATGGTAACAAGAATGCTTTGAATTAAATGACAATAAAACAATATTTTTTTAATAATGAAATTAAACAATGACTTTACTATGTATCATTTCGTCAAGTCAACTATACATAACATATTTGGTGTGTGTGTGGGCGCGACTGTTTTTTTTTAAATTTTGTTTTCAATATCCGCAGCGGTACAGTCATTCTCAAACAAACAAAACATGCCCCATACTAATCTATCAAACATAGTGTATTTAGAAGGATATACAAGTTTTAAGATAATACTCACGATCGGCGCGGTATACATTGTAACGTTGCGTTACCATATAGAGACTATCCGAGAAAGGTGAGGTAAGCGGGCTGGCGTAGCTCAGTTGGTCAGAGCAGTCGACCGGCAATCGAAAGGTCCCGGGTTCGAATCCCGGCCCAGAAGCGCACCGCATTTTTTTCGGATAGTTCTCCTGAGTTTTTTCGGGGGATTATAAATGGCGCCCAACAGCGGGCCGCGGCCTCAGAATAATCAAGATAAATATCGAATTATCGTTGATTGCCGCGGAAAAAGAATCCCCTCCTTGAGAAGAGTCTCATTGAGCTAGCCCCTCCCTTTCCCTTCCCCCTTCCGTCCCTCAGACAATCCCCGCGTCTGTAGTACCCCTTCCCCCTTCCGTCCCTCAGACAATCCCCGCGTCTGTAGTACCCGTTGCGTATTGAGTTATATTGAGTAGTTTGGGCAAAAATTTCGAATCGACCCTCCAGAGCCGGATCGACTCTGGCAGGGGGGTTTGTAACGTTGCGTTACCATATAGAGACTATCCGAGAAAGGTGAGGTAAGCGGGCTGGCGTAGCTCAGTTGGTCAGAGCAGTCGACCGGCAATCGAAAGGTCCCGGGTTCGAATCCCGGCCCAGAAGCGCACCGCATTTTTTTCGGATAGTTCTCCTGAGTTTTTTCGGGGGATTATAACATTCAGGCAGGTAGGACACGTGTTGCATGTGAAAATTTGATGTGATAGCCCGCTGCAGTTGGTGCAAAATATTCCCCGGATTGCGAATCGAAACGACAGTGACGTGATATCATATCGTCCATGCATGGAGTATTATAATACGCCACAGATGGAAGATCACATTGATGGCGCCCCATCTCAACGTCCGGACTGTGAAAATGTCGGGAGGAGGAACATTCTCCACGTATGGGGTTCTTTGAACGTGTTTGCAGCTGTTTTTCATGATTGGAAAAGTGGGAAAACGCTTGAAAATTTGAGTAGGAGGGTTACGAGGGAGCTTAAAATTTCGTGGACCAAGCTCAGACAGCACTATTCCACCGCAAGAACAACATCTCTCCAAAAAGAGCTTCGAAAAGAGAAAAGTGTGGAAAATGGATCTCTCGGGTAACAAAAAAGTCAGCCTGATAGTGGAATTGCTCCCAACGAAGAAGCTGTCAGAACTCCCCGATCAATCGGATCATTCAATCTCCTACATGACAGCCGTACAAACCAAGTTTAGGAAATGCTACATCGTCGACATCGTGAATGAGTTCACGGTCCTCTTACCAGCGCGACTTATGGAGGCCTACGACCAAGATTCGAAAACGGTCGAGAGTATGCGGAAACTGGAACGGGATGGTCAATTCTACATGATGTACATGGGCGGAAAATACAACAGCATCGAGTTCTACCGACTCTGAGCATACCATGGTGGAAAAGACAAAATTCGTTGGGACACCATCGTCGAACGGCTGTTCGCATCATCGAGAGTATGTTGCAACTGGCGCGCAATGGTAAACTCTCCATGCAGTTGCGGAAAATACAATAGCATCAGTTCCATCGTCTCTGACAAGGAAACGTTGTGAGGTCGATGTCTTCGATTTCGATGAAATTTGGCATGCTTGTAGAATGGGTAAAAATAGGCGACACGTATTTTTTTATATCGGCGGAACCCGATTTTTAAGGGTTGAAAAGCACCCTCGAAAATTGGGGTGTTTTTCGGTTTTTGTCGATAACGTTTTGACGGTACGAGATATGAAAAAACTTCAAATTGCAACAATGTTTATTTTTTTCGTGTACTATACATTGGAGATGAGAACGATGCAGATAGCAACAAATTTCATATTGTTTATTGCAAAAATGCAATTTTTTCAACCGTATCTCCGAGAATTTTCAATCGATTGGGATGTAAATTTGCATACATATAGAGAATGGAAAAGTGCGGATACGGATTCTTTCTTTTTCCGATATCTCACAATTAAGGGGTTGAAACTGCCCGTCGATTTTTCTGCCGAGAGCATCGTATAATCAGCTAGCCTTTTGGCATTTCGGTCTAAATTCACGTCAATATATGTTCGTGTTATGCCGCAATTGCATATTTGTAACATTCCAGCCCTCCCCCCAACGGTCCCCCTCTCGAAAGACAAACGTTGAAAGTTCTTACCGTGCGGCATGGACGAAAATTTGTAAAAATAAAAATGGGTTACAAAGAAAGTACAATCAGTCGAAATAGACGATACACATTTTCTTGTTTTGGTGGAACGACACTCTTATGGGGTCAACGCACCCTTAAAAACTTCGTTCTTTCTATAGGTCGTGAACGGGCCGAAATAAAAATAAAGTTCGAAAAATCACTCTTCAGTTTTCCACTAATATGGGCAGAGGCAAGGATCGCAATCACGGACTGACTTTGTGCTTTGGGAAGCAACTGGATTACATTTGTATATTTACGAAGAAATTCTCCCCCGCCACGCACTGCCTTTGAAGATTACAACACAATCGGAAAAGTGTTCTCACGCTTACTTATTTAGGAAACGTTTCTACTGTATGTTTTTTATGGATTATACTTATTACAATAATGATAGTCATGATAAAAGTGTTTGAAACAAAGAGATTTCTTACACCATGCACAAGTGATAACAGTTGCTTCGCCGCATACATCGCATGTCGGTACATTTTGTGAAAAGCAAAATTCTACCGGATTTTCGAAGTTTGGTGGTCTTTCTTCTTCGTTCCCGCTTTTGTACCACGCATATTTGAAGAGGTTTGTAAACCGTGGAGAAGAAAACTGGTTGTGTGTAAGAGATTGTAATTTAACAATATTGTCTCTCAAATGCAGATTGACGTCGTAATTGTATAATATTACTGCGTCAGAAAAGTGTTTGACGAAGTTTTTCCATACACGGAAGCCATAAACATCAAGGGGCTGCATCATTCCAGTCGTACCTGCAGGAATTACTAATTATCATATGGACTAATTGTCTACAGAACTAATGAAACTGGTGCAATATATTTATCTGCTGGAATCGTTAAAACTTTAATATCTTTCCCTTGCATATCCATTTCTTTAAATACAGTTGGACATTGACGGCTCCAAGAATCCAGAAGTATTACCGATTTTGGACCCGTATTGGGAATATATACTTCTTGGAACCATCGCTTGAAATGATTAGTCGTCAATTTTCCAGATTTCGAAGCCAATAGAAATACATTTTTCGGCTCTGAACATAGTTTGTTCCACTCGAGGACCAAATTTGCCAGTAGGTTCGTTTAAAACGATCAACATAGATGCCAAAGCTTGCCACTCGCAGAAACCAAAAGCTGTATAGTATAACTGTGTGTTGTTGATGTTTTCGATTGCACGACTGTCTCAACGGATTTCTGCCCTTCTTTCACCAATGTGCGGCCGGTATGTAGCTCTAAATTGAATCCACTCTGATCAGAATTAAATGTGTTTTTAGCCCCAACGTTGGCTATGTTGACTTTCGCCATTTCTATAAATTCGATAGCTTTGTTTTGAAATGTATCAGCGTTTGATAATTGTTGTTTTGTTACATATTTAGTAATCTTCCGTGACACTATTCCGTGTTGGTTTTTGAATGTCCTTAGCCAAGAAGCGAATGCTTGGAAATTTATGGCTGGTTTTTCTACACTTTCTCGTGCACGTAAGGCCCATGGTTGAAGATCTATATAATGGACAGGCAGCCTTTTGTCCAAAGCATCATTAAAATTGTTTAACGCGTAGTGAGCTATCGTTGCTAACTTTTCTTTGTATGTGCCACCCTTATTTATACTATGGGCCTACCGGCGCAACTGCGGCTCTGATTTCACCTTTTTGAATTTCGTTTGAACAGATGATAACTTTCTATTCCCATCTGCCCCGGATCTTCAATAATCTACAGCTCTTGTCTTGTATTTGTAACTCAATTCTCCTATATCTTGGGTACATACATTTTCATCAATTTTTGGATCTAGGTATCGTTGTCCGTGCCAATCTCCTTCACTGTCATCTTCTATTGCGGCTTCTTCATGAATTTCATTTAGTGACAGAAAATCCAAATTAGTTTCGACTTCCATTTTCATAGGTTGATCCATCGCTTCAATGATCATGATTTCTAGATCATTACTGAACTGTTTTTCCTGTTCGGTGATTGGAGTGCGAGGCAAATTCATAGCACTTATCGCTATGGATAGAAGTTGAATAACATTCACCGGATTAACGTACATTTTTATTTGTATTTCGAACTCAAAATGTATGGCTGGCTTCTCCGTCGTAACTGGAGCAATAATGATCGTTGGTGAATTTATATGACTTGAAACCCAATTGATAAATACACACGACAAAAATAACGACGACACACGCTATTACCAGAACTGCTATTAATCTTTAATAAGGCGATATCAAGGTTATCATGAGAGCCGCTGTTTGCACCGTAATCGCTCTTTGCGAAGATTTATTTCTTTCGTTCATTGGTTCTGCTATTTGTGAAATTAAAGTTAAAGATAAAGATTAAATTATGCTGCGTTATAAGCTGATAAAAATGTTTGCATCATTCTGTTCATGAGTTGCAGCGGCAACCCAAAAACGCTGTAATCCCTGCAGATAATGCCTTCGATACGGTAAGCGGAGTGGAATTTCTTCGTAAATATACAATTGCAATCCAGTTGCTTTCCAAAGCACGAAGTCAGTCCGTGATTGCGAGCCTTGCCTCTGCCCATATGAGTGACAAACTGAAGAGCGATTTTTATCTCGCGATTTTACATCTATTAAGCGATATCTCACCTTAATTGTGAGATATCGGAAAAACAAAAAATCCGTATTCGCACTTTTCCATTCTCTACATGTATGCAAATTTACATCCCAATCGATTGAAAATTCTTGGAGATCGGGTTGAAAAAATTGCATTTTTGCAATAAACAATACGAAATTTCTTGCTATCTTCATCGTTCTCATCTCCAATGTATAGTACACGAAAAAATAAACATTGTTGCAATTTGAAGTTTTTTCATATCTCGTACCGTTAAAACGTCATCGACAAAAACCGAAAAACACCCCAATTTTCGAGGGTGCTTTTCAACCCTTAAAAATCGGGTGCCGCCGATATAAAAAAATACGTGTCGCCTATTTTTACCCATTTTACAAGCATGCCAAATTTCATCGAAATCGGAGACATCGACCTCACAACGTTTCCTTGTCAGCATGGTGGAAAAGACAAAATTCGGTGGGACACCATCGTCCAATAGCCGTCAGCATCACAGTCGCCTCGTCTTCGTTTTCGATGTGTTGACTATGTAAAAATGTATCAATGTTTGTCATCGAATTGTAAATGAGGGGGAAACTATTTTCGCCGTAGAATAAATGAAGAACACAAATGAAACATATTTTTATCGAAATGTTTTTTATTCATTTAAAAAAATCCCTCGCCCACACAACGCTTCGTATACACTCAACCAGCGAGTTTTAGTATAAAAAAAAATGAAAGGCAATGCTATCAGCGTTCTAATATAATCAATCGAAGATGAAGACGGCAAAATATTTCTCTTTAAGTTGTGAAACTGTTTTTTCTTAGTCCGAGCGTCCGCGTCCCATACCTTCACGACCTATCGCTTCACATATGCAACATGAGCGTGATCGTTATGTACGATCATACTTGAAAGCCTATACAAATTCTAGAACGACTATAGTATGAAGGCAATGATCCGAAAAAAATGGATTTTTTTAAAATTCTACCGCGATCTGGTTTGCATTCCTGAACGTTGACATATATATATTGGCACGTGTTCCAGTATGTATGGAGTTTAGCCTGTCACGAATCATAGGGCTCTTCGCAGAGCAACGTCGAACCTATTCAAGTGACACTTGAGGCTATACAGTTCTTACCAAATCAGCCACATGGTTAAAGCATTTTTTTCTTCGTTGACGTTCGAAGCCACCGTCCGAGCCTGGGGAACATTTTTTTTTTACATTCCGCTCGAGTAATGCCTTGGATATCCAAAACACATATACGGAAACGAGGTATTTATTACAAAAACGATAAACTTTAGCGATCTATGGCCGAAGCCTTTTTTAGGCTTCGACCGCTGATCCCGCTGCATGCACCATTTGAGCACTCTGCACTCTGTGCTCAAATGATTTTTTTTTGCTCCCATTGAACCTCGACCGGCTCGTTCTGTGTATGTATTTATTTTGCATGCTTTCCGCGGTAATAGATGTCAACGCGATATTATAAAAAAAAACTCTGGTGATTCTATTACATTTTCCGAGCTAAAAGGGGACGACGAAAATATTTCTGTTGGGCGTCCATTTTTAATCATCGACAGCGCTCAAAAGCAGCCACACTTTGAATGAAGCAGTGAGTTAAAATAATCTCCCTGGGAAGACTTTTCAACTCGTTAATATGGAGAACAACAATGAACCAGATTGAAGTATTATGACATGTACAGGCATTTTATACGCATGGGTGCAGGACCCAGCGGTGATGGGTTAATGTGACGAGAAATCGACTTGAATGCGTGTTGGTCTATACTTTAACCCCTGCTCGATGCATTTCAACAACGTGAACGTGGTTGAGCTTTACGAAAAATACGTAATCTTACAATAAATGTAAATAAGTATAAACCAATACGCGTTGAATGTTATATCTCATTGCCACGGGAGATAATGATTCTGAGGACTGCGATTAATGTGCAATCAAGACATAACACACGTTTCGCATGGGTGACAGTCACAGCTTTATACCCAGCTGAACGAAACAGTGACCACGTATCTTGTTACACGCATTATTCAACCGTATTGAATCTACCGAATATTGGACTCCCAGTGACCGCAGGTCAAATTAAAAAAAAAAATTCTGTTCGAAAGGTTCGATGACGCTTAAGAGACTTTCAAAGACATTCATGAGGGGTTTGAAGACGTTCAAGAGAGTTTCGAAGACGTTCGTGAGACTTTCAAAGACACTCATAATACGTTTGAAGACATTCATGAGGGGTTCGAAAGACGCATAAGAGACTTTCACATACAGGGTGACTTTTATAAGGTGGGCATGGGTTTTTTAAGGGTCTTGCACGGTGATTTTGCGACTGAAAAAATATGTTTTTTGATGGTTTTTCAAGCTCCCTTTGAAAAAAAATATATCGTATTTTTGTCATGAACAGTATTTGCTAGAGAAAATAGCGTATTCCGGAAAAAAATGAAAATTCCATTCTGCGTGCAGGAGAATGAAGTCTGGAAAATTCCGAATACGGAACACTCTCGAAAAACTTTATTTGAGTCCCTCGTCATGGAGAAAATATTATCAAACATACGAATTAAAGTCGATAGAGTCGGAATTTAATCAGTGGAACAAATGAGCTAAATCAGACACGGGCGCGCTATAGGAAGTGCTAGCCTGCTGACGTCACAGCTGCAACTTCCGAATGTTCGGCTGTCACAGGAAGTTGGTCCTATGACACGTGGTCGAACAGAGGGATCTGAATGTGTCCCTATCCGAGGGCGTTATCGAAAAGAACGTCAATTTCGAAAATGTTCGAGGATTCGCTAATAACTTTGGAAAGAAATAGTTCTAGCAATCAATTTTGAAGTAATTTGGCGTGAAATTATTATTTTTTACCAAAAACTACGAGTATTTTTATTTTTTAATGTTGCATAAATAATCTAGACATTCTGTAGTTACAGGATTTTAAGATAATTTATGAAACAGTAAAAAAAACAAAAATACTCGTAGGATTTGGTAAACATTAATAATTTCACGCGAAATTATTTAAAAATCTAGTGTTAGGATTATTTATTCCAAAAGTTGTTAGCGAATCGCATATGATTTATAATATTATTTGCGGAGCATGAAATCCTCGAACATTTTCGAAATGGACATTATTTTCAATAAAGTTCACAATCGATCGATTAATTCAATCGGTTATCTTAACCCTCAATCCGTGAAGGTATTTGAGGCACCTTAATCCCGTGAACCTGGGTCGTTTTCGTTTTCGCACTACCAAACCTACAATTGTCAATGAAAAACATCTGAAAAAATGCATGGTCAATCTTTAGGCCGTACTTCTCAAGGGAAAATAGGGTTCTTTTCTTTCTTATGTTTAATATTTTTTAAAATTAAATGTTAAGCAACCTACGAAAAAAATTATCTTGGGCAGGACGAAAACGACCCAAGTTCGCGAAATGCGGGTTAAAATTCTCTACACAAGCGGTCAGATTGGATCGAGAAGGCTGACGATGGTGCCAGAACGACGGTAGGACGATTGTTTATTTAACAAAGATACAATCGGTGTTCGTAATGGTTCTCAGAGCCTCGATCGGATATTCCCGATATTAGTGCCCCGAATTCGTCTCCGATTTATCTTCCGGTCAGATTGGGTCGAGAAGTCTGACGATGCCGCGAGAACGACGGTAGGAACTTTGTTTATTTAACAAAGATAAAATCGGTGCTCGGAATGGTTCTCGGAGCCTCGATCGAACATTCCCGATATTACTGCCCCGAATTCGTCTCCGATTTTATCTTATTTCCGGTCAGATTCGGTCGAGAAGTCTGACGATGCTGCGAAAACGACTGTAGGAGCATTATTAATTTAACAAAGATAAAATCGGTGGTCAGAATGGTTCCCGGGGCCTCGATCGGACATTCCCGATGTTACTGCCCCGAATTCGTCTCCGATTTTATCTTAGTTCCGGTCAGATTGGGTCGAGAAGTCTGACGATGCTGCGAAAACGACGGTAGGAGCATTGTCTATTTAATAAAGATAAAATCGGTGCTCGCAATGGTTCTTGGGGCCTCGATCGGACATTCCCGATGTTACTGCCCCGAATTCGTCTCCGATTTCATCTTACTTCCGGTCAGATTGGGTCGAGAAGCCTGACGATGCTGCGGGAACGACGGTAGGAGCTTTGTTTATTTAACAAAGATAAAATCGGTGCTCGGAATGGTTCTCGGGGCCTCGGTCAGACAATCCCGATATTCCTGCCCCGAATATGTCTCCGATTTTATCTCACTTCCGGTCAGATTGGATAAGGAAGTCTGACGATGCTGCGAGAACGACGGTAGGAGTATTGTTTATTTAACAAAGATAAAATCGGTGGTCAGAATGGTTCCCGGGGCCTCGATCGGACATTCCTGATATTACTGCCCCGAATTCGTCTCCGATTTTATCTTACTTCCGGTCAGATTGGGTCGAGAAGTCTGACGATGCCGCGAGAACGACGGTAGGAGCTTTGTTTATTTAACAAAGATAAAATCGGTGCTCGGAATGGTTCTCAGAGCCTTGATCGGACATTCCCGATATTACTGCCCCGAATTCGTCTCCGATTTTCGTCGTCCAAAAGATCTTCGACGATATTCATAATACGACCTTCGACGATATTCATAAACCGAAGATTTTCATGACGTTTGAGTTTTGCTGGAATTGTTTAGGTTTGTTTGGGTGAAAATCCCAAACAAACTCAAACGTCATGAAAATCTTCGGTTTATGAATGTCGTCGAAGATCTCTTAAACGTCTTCGAAAGGCTCTTGAACGTCTTCAAATCTCTCGTGAATGTCTTTGAAAGTCTCTTAAGCGTCTTCGAACCCCTCATGAATGTCTTCAAACGTACGATGAATGTCATCGAAAGTCTCTTAAAAGTCTTCAAACCCCTCATCGATGGCTTCAAACGAATTATGAATGTTGTCGAAGATCTCTTGAACGTATTCGCCAGTTTCTTGAACGTCTTCAAACCCCTCGCGAATGTCTTTAAAAGTCTCTTAACCCTTTTTGTCATGGTGGCACTCTGAGAGTCCCACCTGTTTTATAACCATTTTCTGAGCAATTTCGACCGAATTTTTGAACTTTTTTTGGTGTTTCAGCATCAGTCATATATTCCAGAATAAGAATTGATGTGCAATAATTTAAAATCAAGGATGATCTTGTTTATGCGCATAAACAAACCTTTACAAATTGCAATGGTTCTAGATAAAATTCATTATCTCCGAAAGTTTTCGAAGTTTTTGCGTTAAAGTCGCCACTCGGGGGTCCAATAGAATTCCCAATCTTCTGCACAAAGTTCCGCCGTCAGTCGAAACCAGAGACACGAACGAGGACGTGGCGGTTGTTATCTCCATTTGTTTGTTTTTTTTTTTGTTCTTTTTATGTTTTTTTGTTTTTCTGGAGATTTGATTGGGCATTCATAATCAGCGACCCCAAAAATCCAAGAATATACATTTTCATCATATTTGCACCGTTTCCCAAATTTTTATCCGCCATATTGGATTCGCCATTTTGAATTTTGAAATTCGGAGCTCAGATTCGTCACCAGCGACCCCAAAAACCCCCGATTGCTAATTTTTTCGTTCATCGGGAAACTTTTGGCATTTCTGTCCACCATTCTGAATTTTGGAATTCTGAGCTCAGATTCGTCATCAGCAACCCCAAAAACCCCCGATTAATGAATTTGAAGCCGATTGGACTAAAGAAAAAATGTGACACAAAGGATTAAGCGTCTTCGAACCCCTCATGAATGTTTTCAAACGTATTATGAATGTCTTTGAAAGTCTCAAAAACGTCTTCAAACCCCTCGTGAATGTCCTCGAAAATCTCTTAAGCGTTTTCGAACCCCTCATGAATGTCTTCAAACGTATTACGAAAGTCTCACGAACGTTTTCGAGAGTCTCTTAAACGTCTTCAAACCCCTCGTGAATGTCTTTGAAAGTCTTTTAAGCGTCTTCGGACCCCTCATGAATGCCTTCAAACGTATTATGAATGTCTTCGAAAGTCGCACGAACGTCTTCGAAACCCTCATGAATGTCTTTAAAAGACTCTTAAGCGTCTTTGAACTCCTCATGAATGTCTTCAAACGTATTATGGATGTCTTCGAAAGTCTCTTAAGGGGTGGATGCAGTCAGAGGCGTGAAAAAACGAGTATTTTCAATATTTTTTTTATAGTTATTAAGTTTGTTTTACAACAGTGATGACACAGACTTTTTATGTTATATTTCAACTTGACTTGTACAAATTTACAAAGAAAAATATTGATTATTTATAAAAATGTCGCCATGTTTGTCCGACCCACTTCGGCATAAGTGCTTTGTGGTGACCATCATAAAATTTTACTGGATCGTCTGAAATGAACAAAACTAAAAAAAAATCATTAGTTTAATAATAAATCTAGTCCTTAATCGAAGCTTTTTTTAATTGACAAAATGGCGGCTTCCGACGGATAACTTTCTATTTTCGACCAAAAAATCGCTCCGACTTGAAAAACATAGTTTCGAGAAAAACGCATTTAAAGTTTTCCGATGTGGATACGGTATTATATGTTCGTAAAACTTTGAGCTCGATGGATAAAGCTAAATTTTTTTATGTATTTTGATCCGCTGAATCCGTATATTATAATTTATGCCGAAAAGTCGAGCATTCAATTGTTTAAAGCCAATTGTTAAAACAATTTTTCAAAAAATTAAAGTTTTTCGGGATGAATTTTTTTTTACATTTTGGGCAATTTTAAGACGAAAGTATTTTTTATAAAATTCTGCTGAAGTTCATAGTTTTTGAGTAATAAATTTTTTTTAATTTCTGAAAGAGTTTTCCAATTTTACACTTGATTTATGTATATAAATACTAATTAAAAAATTATTTACATCGAATCATCAATTCCTGGCCCACACAATAGGGCTTCTGCCAATGTGGAAGCTTCCAAAATATCAACTTGTTGTCTTCCAAGCATTCTGTCTTCCCGGGTATTAGAGTTTGCGCGTTCGTCAGCCGCTACCTGCTATGGGGACCCGACGCCCCTTCACTAATTGTGGTATATCCCGGAAACTATTCATCGGATTGACTTGAATTTTTCAGGGAATATTATCGAAACATGATACTGCAAAAAAATTTATGAAAAAATCGATTTTTTTAAATTCTGACTGCATCTCACCCCTTAAACGTCTTCGAACCCCTCGTGAATGTCTTTGAAAGTCTCTTAAACGTCTGCGAACCCCTCATCGATGTCTTCGAACATATTTTGAATATCGTCGAAGATCTCTTGAACGTCTTGAGAACGTCTCTGCACGGCTTCGAACCTCTCATGACTGTCTTCAAACGTCTTATGAACATGTTCGAAAGTCTCTTGAACGTCTCACGAACATCTTCAAAAGTCTCGTGAACGTCCTAGAAAGTCTCTTGAACCTCTTTGAACCCCTCATGCATGTCTTCAAACGTCTTATGAATGTTTTCGAACGTCTCTTAAATGTCTTCAAACGTCTTATGAATATCTTCGGAAGTGTCTTGAACATCTCACGAACGACTCTCGAAAATCTTCCAACGCCTCGCAAACATTCAACAAACGGCTCTCGAACATCTATCGAACGTATACTGATGAATGTCTTAGACCATCATTGGATGATTATATTCATTTATTTTCAATCAAATTCCATACACAAAAAATTGAGCTTCACATTCGATGGAAATATTCTATTCAGTTGCACATTCCACATCAGATGATTCTGACATAACCAAGTACGGGGCGAGAAGAATAAAAAATACATCATGTTAAATTTCTTTTATTTACACGAATCTTTATGATTCAGCCCCCAATTGAAGATTTTAAATTAATTTTGTAAGGCACAATTGTTTTTATGCTTTCCACATCGTAGAGTAGAACCTCCATCTAATTTAGTTCAGGCATCCATATCGTCAAAATCCATATCCAACGACTCAATGTCTAGCTCATTTTTCATATTTAGTAGATCAGCTAGCCATTCTCGTTTTCAATAACCCTTAACATAAACGATAGGACACATATCGTCTGCCGTTGTACCATCAACTGCAGCCGTTATTAAACCTTTGGCCATGCTATATGAAACGTTTCCATAGGCTCACTTTAGATCATGATGATTGTGAATCAACCATGATGCTTCTCTCAGATTTTGTGAGAAGTCTCCATGGTATGAGAGTCGCGAAAATGTAATCGGAGAGCACGCATCCCGCTCTCAGAATTGCTTTCTCCTTCACGATAAAGTTCCTTCCAACAATGAATCCTTGAAGATCCACGAATGTGGGCACAGTCATAACGAATGTTTTAGCGGGATCTAGTCAATGACAAGATCCAATTATGACTGACGTTGATCTTTGGGAAACTCATTTTTAAACTGTTTATTCATTTTGCCGAGGGTGTGGGAGGGGGGGGGGTATTTTGCTGATCTATACCATTTTAGGATAATGTCGGTCAATGGACACCATTCATCAACGTGATCGTGTAAGATTGAAACAATATTCAGTTTTATTCGGTAGTGATTCTTCCTTGCATTCGAACTCTATTTACGCATCTACGGTAGCATTTTTTACAGGCTCGTTCTGATGTGACCAATCATTAACCGTGAGAGGGTCGTTAATTAAAACTTGGCGATGGTCAGCAAAGAACGATCACTAATACAGTCGGAATGATATTTGCGAAATCGAAAGTACATATTGAACAAAATGGCGATTTTTTTTTAAGTCCAAATTCGAGTCAACGTGAGGATACAATTCCGAATTGAGATAACGTTTAACCCTGGTGGGTTTGCAGTCGATGAATAATGTAATGTCCTTTGCCGTAGATTTTTTTTTGTTTACCAGTCTGCGCCGCAAAAATGATATATTTTGGTTTTTTTGGTTGAAGTCCAAATTCGAGTCATCGTGAGGATAGAATTCCGAATTGAGATAAAGTTTAACCCCGGTGTGTTTACAGTTCGTGAATAATGTAATGACCTTTGCCATCGATTTTTTTTACCAGCCTACGTCGTTAAAGCTACATATTTTTATTTCTCTAGCTGGGGAGGCAGCTCCCCAGCTCGAAGTATGTTGCAAAGTATTGTATGCTCGAAGCCCAATGTTCGAAGTAATGACAATTTATTGATTTCATTTAATATTATGTAGGGCATACGCCATTGTGTCTTGGGTAATTCAACTTCTACCCCTACTGATGGATGATGACTGAATGCACAATTAATGTCATTGCGCCAACGTATTAGAATTAACTAACGACGAGCATTGATTGTCGCAGAAAATGGATTTTATGCACAGCGCTAGTTTTTTCCAGTTCTTCCACAAACCATAATATGAAATCAGCCGTGTGATCATTAGGCGAAAACACTCCAAATAGGCATTTACAATGAATGGATATCGTGCTTTCCGATTGGATTTGGTGATTTGGAGCCACTTATTGGTGTCATTTAATCGTCGGATGGTGCAATTCTTTATTGCTCCACAATCGACCTCATGTGATTGCAGTTTACTTCTGATCTAAAGTAATGCAAACACCTGCGAAATTATGGATTGTTGTTTAATTCGTCTAGCACATATAACGATTTAGTAATTATGTTAGCTTCACACACCGATGGCATGTATTTTTTTTTAATGGCTGTCTCTATTTAGTTCAGCGCCCACGAGGCTCGACAGGTTCTTGATCTATGTGAAATGTCATACACTGTTATCCTCGGCATCTTGTATGTATAGCAAATTGATAAGCTTATTCTTCATATGTTGAGCCACGTGTATCGGAGCAATGTCTTTTTTGGCGCTATACAAATTTATCGCTAGATTATTTTGAATCACAATTTTTTTTAAATTTGACCTACGTTCACTGGGAATCCAATATTCGGTAGATTCAATACTGCTGCATAATAAGTGGTCTAATAAGTGTAATAAGATGGGTGGTCACTGTTCCGTTCAGCTGGGTATAAAGCTGCGACTGTCACCCATGTGAACCGTGTATCATCTCTTGAGTGCACATTAATCGCAGTCCTCATAATCATTATCTCCCGTGGCAATGAGATATAACATTCAACGCGTATTGGTTTATACTTATTTGCATTTATTGTAAGATTATGTATTTTTCGTAAAGCTCAACCACGTCACGTTGTTGAAATTCATCGAGCAGGGGTTAAGGTAGTACGAGCGCGCAATCTTAATTTCTATAGATTTTGTTCAAATTTTAACCAGACATTGTTCATAACATTATGCATGTTTGAGTGCAATTTTAGAACAGTCGACTATTTAGATTAGGGGATAATGGGTTTTAAAATTGCAACTTTGAACACTGCAGTATCTGCATTGAAATTTAAACAGAATAATTTTTCGTAGAAAATATTGTCCCCTATAATAAGAAGACATATGGCAACACCGCAGAACAGTATTGTTCAATATTTCGAGAAAAAAATAATTATCACGTTCCTAAAGTTAAAATTTTTGTCATAAAAAATATATGCATTATAAATATTAATATTTTATATTGTTTATATCTTTATTAACAAATAAAAGTATTCGTTCAATTATAACTAATTAAAAACTTTGTTCGATTAAAAATTACTTCCAAATAAAAATTTGTGTTGCAGTATTATTTTAAATATGCCGCGCAAACTCACGTCATTGGATACGTGGAACGATGCGGTGTTGCCATGTGTCTTTTTATTATAGGGGACAAATATTTTTTACGGAAAATTATTCTGTGAAAATTTCAATGCAGACCCTGCAGTGTTAAAAGTTGCAATTTTAAAACCCATTATCTCCCAACCTAAGTAGTCGACTGTTCTGAAATTTAACTCAAACATGCATAATGATATGAACAATGTCTGGTTAAAATTTGAACAAAATCTATAGAAATCAAGATTGCGCGCTCGTACTACCTTAAGGCGGCCCTGTAGTTTTTCGGGTCGAAAAAATCGATTTTTTTTTCATAAATCACATCTACAACATGTGTAGAAAATGTGTGCCAAAGGATTTTTCGATATTCGAAGTGGTTCACAAGTTACGGCCCTGGAACGGAGCAGGTATACGGAGCAGGTATACTTTTAAACGCGTTTTTCTGGAAACACCATTTTTCGAAACGGTGACCACGATATTTCAGAAACTACTGCACCGATCTTGTTCAAATTTATACAGCATCTTTAATATGTTATAAGCCAACGATTGAACTAGAATTATCATGATTGCTTCCATAGTTTTTTTTTTGTACGAGCGAAAAACTTAAGGAAAAATGAGTAAAAAAATAGAATGTAATTTTCAAAAGTGTATAAAAAAGTCAATTTTTGTAATTTAGAATTCACTCTAGTTCAATCGCTAGTCTTAAATATGAAGATTAACATGCCGTTTGGTTTTTTGATTTAAGATAAGCAGAACAGCCGCAATCTTGGTCACCGTCAAGCACCTCTTTTACTTGATGTCTTCCTGTCGGCCACTATAACGTTTATTCCATTATACATTTTGACTTCAAAAAATTTGTAAAGCTTATTTAAATGTTAATAAAGATTATGCAAAAACAATGAGATTGATTATTTCGGTGCTTTGCCGGTAAAAAATTATTGAAAAAGCCGTAAAAAAACAGCCGAGAAACTAGAGGACCGCGTTAAAGTATAAGGCATCACGCGTTCAAGTCGCTTTCTCACCAGATTAACCCATCACCCCAGATGCGATATTTGGACTATCAATGACTATTAATGTTTAGTTGATAATCGTTTATGCTTAATTCGGGTTTGCGTTTTCAGTACTTCTATGACCTCGACGATCCGTTGTTCCCACGCAGCCAAGTCTTCGACCGAACTTAAGAGCGTGGCTTGGTTGTGCAAGATTTGTTCTGATGGTTCATTGTTGTTCTCCATATTAACGAGTTGAAAAGTCTCCCCAGAGAGATTATGTTAACTCACTGCTTCATTCAAAGTGTGGCGATTTTGAGCGCTGTCGATGATTAAAAATGGTCTCCCAACAGAAATATTTTCATCGTTCCCTTTTAACTCGGAAAATGTAATAGAATCACCTCCACCAGAGTTTTTTAATATCGCGTTCATATCTATTAGCGCGGAAAGCATGCAAAATAAATGCATCAGAGAGCGAGCCGGTCGGGGTTCAACGGGAGCAAAAAATTTATTTTGTGAGTATTCCAGACCTTGAGTGCATCTGTGCTCAAATGGTGCATGCAGCGGGATCAGCGGTCGAAGCCTAAAAAAAGCTCCGGCCATAGATCCCTAAAGCGTATCGTTTTTGTAATGAATACCTCGTTTCCGTATATGTGTTTTGAATATCCAAGGCATTAATTGAGCGGAATGTAATGAAAAAAATGCCTTAACCATGTGGCTGATTTGGTAAGAACTGTATAGCCTCAAGTGTCACTTAAATAGGTTTGATGTTGCTCTGCGGAGAGCCCTATGATTCGTGACAGGCTGGACTTCATACATACTGGAACACGTGGCAATATATATATGTTATCATCCAAGGATGCAAACCAGATTTCGGTAGAATTTTTAATAATTCATATTTTTCTGATCATTGTCTTCATACAATGGTTGTTGTAAAATTAGTATAGGCTTTCAAGTGTGAGCGGACATAACGATCACGTTCATGTTGCATATGTGAAACGATAGGTCGTGAAGGTATAGGACGCGGGCGCTCACACTAAGAAAAAACAGTTTCACAACTTAAAGAGAAATATTTTGCCGTCTTCATCTTCGATTGATTATATTAGAAGGCTGATAGCATTGCCTTTCAGTTTTTTTTAATACTAAAACTCGCTGGTTGAGTATATACGAAGCGTTGTGTGTGCGAGGGACTTTTTTTAATGAATAAAAAACATTTTGATAAAAATATATATCATTCGTAATCTTCATTTATTCTACGGCGAAAATAGTTATTCCCTCATTTGCAATTCGATGACAATTTTTTTTACATTTTTACATAGTCAACACATCGAAACGAAGACGAGACGACTGTGATGCTGACGGCTATTCGACGATGGTGTCCCAACGAATCTTCTCTTTTCCACCATGCTCAGATACGATGGAACTTGATGCTATTGTATTTTCCGTAACTGCATGTAGAGTTTACGATTGCGCGCCAGTTGCAACATACTCTCGATGATACGAACAGCCGTTCGACGGTGGTATCCCAACGAATTTTGTCAGTTCCACCATGGTGTGCTCAAAGTCGGTAGAACTCAACGCTGTTGTATTTTCCGCCCATGTACGGCATCTAGAGTTGACCATCGCGTGGCAGTTTCCGCATACTCTCGAACGTTTTCGAATCTTGGTTGTAGGTCTCCATAAGTCGCGCTGGTAAGAGGACCGTGAACTCATTCACGATGTTCACGATGTAGCATTTCCCAAACTTGGTTTGTACGGCTGTCATGTAGGAGATTGAATGATCCGATTGATCGGGGAGTTCTGAAAGCTTCTTCGTTGGGAGCAATTCCACTATCAGGCTGACTTTTTTGATACTCGAGAGATCCATTTTCCACAATTTTCTCTTTTCAAAGCTTGTTTTGGAGAGATGTTGATGTTGCGATGGAAGAGTGCAGTCTGAGCTTGGTCCACGAAATTATAAGCTCGCTCTCAACCCTCCCACTCAAATTTCCAAACTTCTTCCCACTTTTCCAATCATGAAAAACAGGTGCAAACACGTTCGAAGAACCCCATACGTGATGCATGTTCTCCGTCCCGACATTTTTCACAGTCCCGACGTTGGGGTGGGGCGCAATCAATGTAATCATCCATCTGTGGTGTATTATAATGCTCCATGCATGGAAGATATGATATCACTTCACAGTCGTTCCGATTCGCAATCCGGGGAATATCTTGTACCAACTGCGGCGGGCCAACACATCAAATTTTCACACGCGACACGTGCCCTACCTGCCTGAACGTATACCGGGCCGATTGTGAGTATTATCTTAAAACTTCTGTATCATTCTAAATATCATCATGGTTGATAGATTAGTAAGGGGCATGTTTTGTTTGTTTTAGAATCACTGTACCGCTGCCGATGTTAAAAAGAAAATAATGTTTAACAGTGAACAAGAAACAGGTGCGCACACACACACACACATACACCAAAGATCTTGTGTAGCAGATACTATGTAAAGTCATTGTTAAATTTCATTATTAATAAATTATTGTTTTATTGTCATTTCATTACAAGCATTCTTTTTCCACCCCCCCTTCCTACCACACACACACACACACACACAAAGCACTCGTCAACGGCGGCTTCCCGCTCCCGCCATTCGCTCTTCGGGCCACATGGCTACCCCCTCCACAGAGCCCCTTGGCATTCCCCTCCGTGACGTCACATACCCGCGGTCGGCTTCCTCCTCCGCCAGGCACTTGACTTCCCCGCGCTGGACCCTGCCGCCCCCCCCCCCCTCTGGGACCCCGGCGTTAGAACCGCCCTAGCTACTCTACTTATATGCAAAAAACCGTAGCAAAATTCCGTTCATTAAGTGAAAACTGAAATTTGTGCCCACATTTAAAAAATATCCATCTAGATGGGCGACGTATAGGAAGTTTAATTATATTTTGAACATGAAAGGCAAAAACGTGTATTTTTTATGTCTTTCGATCTTTTCCAAAAAGGCAAAAACGCATCGCAAACTCACAAAAATATATGCGCCGTGTATGGAGAGAATGCCGTAAGCGAAAGTGTGTGTCGGAAGTGGCTTGCAATATATAGTTGTGGAAATTTTGATTTCTAAGATGCTCCGATCCTAGCTCCGATCGGCCAGACCGCCAAAAAAAATATTAAATTTAAATAGGATCTATTGAAATCAAATAGGTTCCTTCCTTGGCTCACGGCCTACTACGATCTTATTTGTTTCAGCTATTCTTTTTAAATATTGAATATATTCAAAGCGAATAAATAAATATTCGATTCAACTAAATCTCTATTTGCTCTATGTACACTGGAAATCTAAGTGTACTATATACATAAAATATTTCTTAAATCCAAAATAAAATGAAATACTTAATTGAGAGTTTTACGACAACGCTTTTGTATCGTATTTCGTCATTCACTGGCCTTTTGAGATGATTTCTATCGAAGAAAATATTTCACCTATATGGGAATCGAACCTAGAACCTCCCTACTTATGGTTAGGCACGCTGCCCCTACGCTACCGAGTGCTTGTATCATCTTAGTCGCAGATATGGCTAAGAGACCAAACAAATTCCTATAATTATTTGCTGAACCATATAAACTATATACATTAGTTAATATCATTGTGATAATTAGAGAGTTTTATTGAATAACATGCTATATATTTTTCCAACATACCCTATATATATATTGAGACGTACAGGTCCGTCTCAGGCGCCATACCCCCCACCACAAATTCAGATAAACCGACCCACTAGAAAAGTAGGGGAGGGGGAATAATAAATCATAAAAGTCAAGTGGGCAGGTATGACCTTCAAGGTCATAAAACAATAAACGAAAGGAAAGACGAGTGAGAGAAGAAAAAACAGAAAAGAATAAAAACAGTCTAAAGTAGAAAAAACTAGAGAGAAAAAGAAAAACAGAAGAGAAAGGTAACGACAGGTAAAAAGTAAGGGAAGGGGAAAAGTCGTTGAAAAGAAAACAGAGAAAGTAACAAAAAACAAAGGAAGAATAAATTTATTTAAAACAGGAAAAAAGGTTAACAATAAAGGGAATGATGGGTAATTGGTAAGGGAAGGGGAAAAGTAAACAATAAATTGTGGGTATAAAAGAGGAAGAAAGTTGGAGGAACGTCACTTCTTCTTTTTGTCGTGGATCAATAAGTACCGCTCAGGAAAGTACCCCGTCAAGGGTGGAAAGCTGAGAAGGGGAAAAACATTGAAAAAATGAGAGAAGGAAGAAGGCGCCTTAAGAAAGTCTGACTTTTTATGTGGATTAAAAAGTACCGCTCAGGAAAGTACCCCGTTAAGGGTGGAAAGCTGAGAAGGGGAACTTTAAAAAACTTAAAAAAGTTAGGAAATAGTTTTTGAAGTCAATAAATACAGAAACAAAAAACTGGGAGAAGAATAAGAAAAAAGAGTACTAAAAAACATTAAGATTAATCGAAGGAGGAATAAATTACGAAAGGCTAAATAGACAATTAGTATTAGGAGAATATAAAGTGCGAGGAGGTACACGAAATACCAGGCGACGATACACACACACTTACATACACCTGTAAAACGCAAAATATCTGCAAGGGCTCCCGAAAATATCAGGAGAACCTGAAGGTCAGAGAGGCATCGAAATTCGCAACACCACACCGACACAACACACATCACAAGCGGTACATTCTCATAAGCGGGTACGTGGCGCCATCCGACGGCGTAAGCCACAGTTAGAGTAATCGATTATCGACGCGTCGCAATCGATTATGCTCACGGGGAGTAATTACAAGAGAACGCGCCGTAGCGCGTCGATCGACAGCGCGCCGCGATCCACCGCGTCGGGAATCGATAGAGTGGGGGGAACCAGGGACGGCGTGTAGCACGAGAGCGCGCTCGGCACCGCGCGCCACGAGCGACAGTTGGAAGAGAGGGGATAGCGCGCCGTACCGAGATCAAGCGCGCCGCAATCAATATCGCGACACATTAAAACACACAAAACACACTCCGGCGACACATTAAGACACACAAAACACACTCCGGCGACACATTAAGACACACAAAACACACTCCAGCGACACATTAAAACACACAAAACACACTCCGGCGACACATTAAAACACACAAAACACACTCCAGCGACACATTGAAACACACAAAATACGCTCTAGCGATACAAGCAACACACCACATTTGTACACCAGAATTATTTTTATATCGAGTCAAAATACCGAATAAAGGTCATTTTATTACCAAATACCTCCAAAACAAAGAGTTTCAACTAATTTCTTCCCTGATCGAGTCCCGAACAAATAAAAATAATTGTGACGGATTCCGACCCGTTACATTTGGCGCCCGAACAGGGACTCGATCATAAGAAAGAAAAACTCATAGGAGGTATTAACAATAATAAAATGGCACAACAAAACAACGAAACGTCCCTTCACTGGGAATCAACGACGGCGGATGGATTAATAGAAGAAGCCCGTAGAAGAGATCGGCAAAATATTGGGCGACTATCGGAGATAGGACCAGCACCAACAACGAACGAAGAAACTTTTGAGATCAATCAAAATAGAGGCAATACTGAGGTAATTATTGAGGACAATGAAACGGAGCACAGCGCTACCACTTTGGCTCTCATAAAAGCCATGAACAATATACGCAACGAGCAGCGCAGGGAACGCCTCACCACCCAGGCGGAAATCAAGCAACAGGATGATCAATGCATCATAAGGACACGCCAGCTAAACGAAGACATCAACAAAAAAATCGCAAATGATATGAACAAAATCGAGGAACGCACTGAACGGAAAATCGTTATTGCTCAGAAAATGATCGAGCAAAATCACGAACAAACCCAGAAGGAAAACAACGAAAAAATTGAAGATTTTGATACCCGAGTGGAAGCCATCAGAAGGACAATATCCCAGCTCCTCCACTCATCAAAGGAGGTGGGAGAGGTCGTGACGGATCACTCTAAGCGAATTACGGCATGTGAGAAGAATATTCAGGCCCAAAATTCAGCCTCCAGCGGTAACACGACGTGGACGGCAGGGCTCGATGTCAGTCAGGCATACGCAGCAAAACAAAAGCCGCCAACTTACAACGGCGATGGAAGAGAACGACCAATGCGGTTTCTGAAGGACTTCAGGGAATTTTGGCGAATTACCGGAAATACCGACCTTCATTATATCATCAGCCAGTCACTCCGGGATACGGCCAAGGATTGGTGGAGAATCGTTGAAGAAAGGGTCCAGTCAATTGAAGAATTCGAAGAAAAATTCCAAACACGTTATTGGAATCTAGAGATCCAAGACAAAGTACGAAGGAATCTCGAATTCGGAGCATATGAGTGGGACGGGCATCGAGTGACCCGGACCGAATATGCTACCCAAATCTTCGGGAACGCAAAGGACTTAAGCCAAGGTCCGACGGAAGAACAAATCATCAGGAAATTGGCAAACCATTTCGACGAAGCAGTCAGAATGGCAGTACGGGTTAGTGGTATCAAAAGCATAGATACTTTCCTCGAACTGTTGGAAAGTATGGATGGAGCAGGACCCCTGAATGCTAGAAGATCTCTTCCACGGTGGCATGAGACCAGCAAAACAAACTGGCAGCAAAACAACCCGTGGAAGAACCAAAGTTTCGGAACATTCGGGGGACCCCGCCCAATGGGCCCAAGCCCAAGATGGAGACCAGAATACCCGAGATATCCAGGACCACCTCCACCATTCCAAGGTCAACAGCCAAGGGGCGGAGAATATGGGTCAGCCAGTGCGATGCGCGGGCCATGGATGCAGCGCGGGTACGGGGATACAAGACCCCTTCTCAACCCAGCAGCAGCACCATGGAATCCGAATCAGTCCGGTGGACCAGCCGCCACGAACCTGTCGATCAGAGGTCAAGTGGAATCCCAAGCACCGCCAACACTAACAGGGCAACCCGCTGGACAACAACAGAACCAGGGAAACTGCTGAACGTTGCGCCCGAATCGATGGCAATCACCACAGTGAATGAAACATCACGAGGCGCAACGGACGATGAAGAAATCCAGGAGGCCATGGAGGAAGCACGCCAACGGATAAGAAGAAACCTGAAGAAGAAGGAATGGTCAAGAAAGAAGCGGCACATACCAAACAAGACGGAAGAGCAAGGAAGTCAGCCAATCATTCAAATGGGCATGATGACCATCCCCAAAAAGAAAAACGATGGAAAAGGAAAAAGGGAGGAAGTAACGGAAGTACAGGAAGGGACGAGCAAACCTTACCTACTCGAAGAAGTGACCGCCGGTGACAGTACCAGGAATGGATCGGGGAACAAAGAAAAGAAGACCAGAGTACGCGAGACGAACGTATACGAACATCCAAGGGACTTCCTGATGGACAACATAGGGAAAAGGAGTATCGGGAAAAAGATACACCCACGATGCCCAACGCTGCCCATCAAAATAGAGGGAATCAGCGTAGAAATCCTGATCGATAGGGGGAGTGAAGTATCAGGATTATCAGAGGACTTCTTCTTACACCATAAAGGAAGCTTCAAGAATAGTCCCAGAATACCCGTAACGAGCACAGAGGCCATTGGGGCATTTGGAGGCAAATCAGGAAGGATTAAACAGCAAATAATGGTAGAGGCCGAACTTTACCAATCGCGAGGAAGTCTCCAGATGCTAATCATACCGAAAATGGGCCGGAACGCCATTCTAGGTATCGACGGACTATTCGAGCTACAGGTAGAGGTTGATGCCAGCCAGGGTGTGATCGGAATCAGGGGCGAAATAGTCGCGGAACTCAAAGAGGGGCG
Organism: Ophion slaviceki; assembly: GCA_944452715.1. Classification (NCBI taxonomy): domain Eukaryota; kingdom Metazoa; phylum Arthropoda; class Insecta; order Hymenoptera; family Ichneumonidae; genus Ophion; species Ophion slaviceki. The sequence goes on along the minus strand of OX101788.1, from coordinate 43,076,256 downwards.
GTGGATCTGGCGAAGAAAACAGACAACCAGGAAAGCACCGGTCCATATAGCAGCAATCGAGGAAGAAACATCGGACGAAATTACGGAAAAAGAAATAGGACAAAAGTTGCAGGAATGTCCAAATTTGAAAGAAAGGGTCAGGGAGGAATTTGAAGCCCTGATCCGAAAATATCGACACATCTTCAGCCGAAGACCGGGCAGGATGCACGCCTACGCCCATCATCTGTTACTCAAGGATCCGGAGCCATATATGTATCGCTCGTATCCCGTGCCAATTCAATATCGGGAAAAGGGGCAAAAGGAGATCCAAAGGATGATGGAACATGGCGTCATCGAACGAGCAAAAAGCCGCTTCATCAACCCACTGGTTACCGTAATAAAGAAGGATGGATCGATCCGACTCTGCCTAGATGCTAGGCAACTAAATGCCTACCTTATTGAAGACCATGATACGGCACCACAGGCGCGTGGCAGGCGACAAAGAACCGGCGAGCGGCAACGTGGCGGAGCGTTTCTGGCAAGACCTGGGCCTGAAAGACGACGAGGAAAACGGGAACATCAACGCAGACGACGTCCGCGTAGCAGAGCGTATCTGACGGGACATGGCCCTGAAAGACGACGAGGGCAGAGGGGACGGCAACGTCGACAACGACAGAACGGCAGAGCGTTTCTGGCCAGATCTGGGCCTGAAAGACGTCGAAGAAAGAGGGGACGGCAGCGCCGACGACATCCGCATAGCAGAGCGTTTCTGGCGATACAGAGGCGTGGCAGGCGGCAAAGAAACGGGGGACGGCGACGACGACGACAACAGCGGGGTCGAGCATATTGGCAGGAGATGGGTCTGGGAGACGACGGCGACGAAGACGATGAAAACAGCGATAAACGAGTAAATAAATGAACAAAAAAAAACATGTCATAATTGCAAGAGAGCGTTTAGCATTAAGGGGGGGGATAAATATTGATGGGCAGCGGCCCAGTAGCACGTAAAATAAATAAGCGAGTTAAAATTAAAAGAACGGGATAGGCCCAGAGTGGGTTTAGGAATAAATTTGTTGTGACTCTTCATGATTTGGATTTCTGAAAAGCAATCCAAAACATAAAGAGCCACGGGGGACAATGAGACGTACAGGTCCGTCTCAGGCGCCATACCCCCCACCACAAATTCACATAAACCGACTCACTAGAAAAGTAGGGGAGGGGGAATAATAAATCATAAAAGTCAAGTGGGCAGGTATGACCTTCAAGGTCATAAGACAATAAACGAAAGGAAAGACGAGTGAGAGAAGAAAAAACAGAAAAGAACAAAAACAGTCTAAGGTAGAAAAAGTTAGAGAGAAAAAGAAAAACAGAAAATAAACAAAAACAGTAGAGAAAGGTAACGACAGGTAAAAAGTAAGGGAAGGGGAAAAGTCGTTGGAAAGAAAACAGAGAAAGTAACAAAAAACAAAGGAAGTATAAATTTATTTAACACATGAAAAAAGGTTAACAATAAAGGGAATGATGGGTAATTGGTAAGGGAAGGGGAAAAGTAAACAATAAATTGTGGGTATAAAAGAGGAAGAAAGTTGGAGGAACGTCACTTCTTCTTTTTTTCGTGGATCAATAAGTACCGCTCAGGAAAGTACCCCGTCAAGGGTGGAAAGCTGAGAAGGGGAAAAACATTGAAAAAACGAGAGAAGGAAGAAGGCGCCTTAAGAAAGTCTGACTTTTTATGTGGATTAAAAAGTACCGCTCAGGAAAGTACCCCGTTAAGGGTGGAAAGCTGAGAAGGGGAACTTTAAAAAAACTTAAAAAAGTTAGGAAATAGTTTTTCAAGTCAATAAATACAGAAACAAAAAACTGGGAGAAGAATAAGAAAAAAAAGTACTAAAAAACATTAAGATTAATCGAAGGAGGAATAAATTACGAAAGGCTAAATAGACAATTAGTATTAGGAGAATATAAAGTGCGAGGAGGTACACGAAATACCAGGCGACGATACACACACACTTACATACACCTGTAAAACGCAAAATATCTGCAAGGGCTCCTGAAAATATCAGGAGAACCTGAAGGTCAGAGAGGCATTGAAATTCGTAACACCACACCGACACAACACACATCACAAGCGGTACATTCTCATAAGCGGGTACGTGGCGCCATCCGACGGCGTAAGCCACAGTTAGAGTAATCGATTATCGACGCGTCGCAATCGATTACGCTCACGGGGAGTAATTACAAGAGAACGCGCCGTAGCGCGTCGATCGACAGCGCGCCGCGATCCACCGCGTCGGGAATCGATAGAGTGGGGGGAACCAGGGACGGCGTGTAGCACGAGAGCGCGCTCGGCACCGCGCGCCACGAGCGACAGTTGGAAGAGAGGGGATAGCGCGCCGTACCGAGATCAAGCGCGCCGCAATCAATATCGCGACACATTAAATCACACAAAACACACTCCGGCGACACATTAAGACACACAAAACACACTCCGGCGACACATTAAGACACACAAAACACACTCCGGCGACACATTAAGACACACAAAACACACTCCGGCGACACATTAAAACACACAAAACACACTCCGGCGACACATTAAAACACACAAAACACACTCCAGCGATACATTGAAACACACAAAATATGCTCTAGCGACACAAACAACACACCACATTTGTACACCAGAATTATTTTTATATCGAGTCAAAATACCGAATAAAGGTCATTTTATTACCAAATACCTCCAAAACAAAGAGTTTCAACTAATTTCTTCCCTGATCGAGTCCCGAACAAATAAAAATAATTGTGACGGATTCCGACCCGTTACAATATATATATATGGGTAAATCCACCAATTCTCTGTTAAAGTTGTACCGGGTGGTCTGAATTTAGGAAAACTAAGAAGGTCATCTGAAAGGTCGTATTATAAAACAAGCATCCATTATTTTTTTTAGAATTTTTTTATCCAATAGTTTTTTAGTAATGGCGGCTCACAGTTTTCAAATGTTGTAAAACACCAAATTTTCAAATGCCCATAACTTCTTTCCATTTATAGCTAGAAAATTAAAAAAAAACGGTTTTTTAGAGAAAAACATGGACTTAAAAAAAATATATCCTGAAATTCGGGATTGTTTTAAAAATTACGAAAATCACGTTCAAAGTATAAAAATCGATTTTTCGGGCCTTGCCCCATTTTTTCCGGTTTTGAAAGTATTTTTTTAGAAAAATTCAGAATTTTTTACATCGAAATAGATTTTGAACGAGATGGGATCTCTAAAACATCAGCCTCAGAAAAATTAAATAAATTTTTTCCCAATCTTTTAAATATTTTATTTGATAATAAAAATTATTGTTATTATTTTTATTTTATAAATTTGTAAGTGAGAGATTTTATAACCTCAAATCCAACAGTAGCTATTCAAATTAAATGATAATTTTTTTTTAATTTGCTTATGTGACACGACATTACCTTATAAAAACTCTGAATGTTTATTTACGTAATAAAAATGCCATTAAAGATTTAAGGTTGATTTAAATCTTAAATGGCATTTTTATTACGTAAACAAACATTCAGAGTTTTTATAAGGTAATGTCGTGTCACATAAGCAAATTTAAAAAAAATTATCATTTAATATGAATAGCTACTGTTGGTTTTGAGGTTATAAAATCTCTCACTTACAAATTTATAAAAACAAAATAATAATAACAATAATTTTAATTATCAAATAAAATACCAAAATTGGGAAAAAATTTTATTTAATTTTTTTGAGGCCGGTGTTTTAGAGATCCCATCTCGTTTAAGGAGTTACTCACACTTGTAGCGCAAAAAAATGCCTTTTTCATGAATTTTTTAAAAGAAAACTACAAAACTTTTTTAATCGATCAATATACCATCTTAAAGAACACATCTTGAAGAACTTTCAGTAATTTTTTTATTGAAGAATATTACATTGTTTAGTGGCAAATGGCCGTCAATGAAATAATGTTTTTATATACACGGTTTGCGGTGACCAACATTGCGGCGAAGTGGATCATCTAAAAAAAAAATGCGGATGGATTTAGTCAAATATAAGTATAAACTAGTCTTTAATCGAAGGATTTTAAAAAATATTCATTTTTCACAAAATGGCGGACAGTCAAAGTTAATGGTTCGATTTTAACGAAAAAAAAATCGAACGATTAAAGACTACATTTTTATGTATTAAATAAGCCTGCAAGATTTCAAGAAGATCGGTTCATTAATGTTCGAGTAATCTTGGTCACCGACTTCAGAAATGCCATTTTGAGAAAAACGCGTTTAAAGTTTCAATTTCAGTTTACACGAAGAAAATATTTTTTTTTGTAAACTTACATAGAGTTATCTATTCCCATACTTCTGTATGGGCCCGGATACTTATACTTCAAAAAAATGCTGGTTTTAGAGGCTGATGTTTTAGAGATCCCATCTCGTTCAAAATCTATTTCAATGTAGAAAATTCTGAACTTTTCGAAAAAAATACTTCTAAAACCGGGAAAAATGGGGCAAGGCTCGAAAAATCGATTTTTATACTTTGAACGTGATTTTCGTAATTTTTAAAACAACCCAGCATTTCAGCATATTTTTTTCAAAACTTTCATGTTTTTATCTAAAAAATCGTTTTTTAAAAAATATTCTAGCTATACTTGGAAAGAAGTTATGGGCATTTGAAAATTTGGTGTTTTACAAAATTTGAAAACTGTGAGCCGCCAATACTCAAAAACTATTGGATAAAAAAAATCGAAAAAAATCATGGATGCTTGCTTTAATATGACCTTTCAGATGACCTTCTTAGTTTTGCTAAATTCAGATCACCCGGTATAACTTTGACACAGAATTGGTGAAATTAGCCATATATATATAATTCCTCTCTCCACCCTCTCTTCTCCCACACCTTTTTGATATGTGCGTTGCAATAAATACAGGCCATTCAATCAAATAAAAAAATGGTTGACTCTACGAAAATTCTATTTAATTTAAATTAAAAAAAAATCAAATAAAACCATTTAGTCGATTCAACTAAATTGTTTTTTGCGCAGATGAAACCGAATCACAGATTTATTAGGATTAAATAAAATATTTAGTTATTGGACGATATTGAATATATTTTGATTTGAAGAAACAAATGTATTTAAAGTAAATAATTTCAATAATGGAATGCAATAGGAAAAAATTGATTCCACAAAAGAATCTAGTTATTTCAAATAAACCAAAATAAAATAGACGCGATTAGTTCATATCAATGGAATTTTTCTGTCTGTTTGATTCCTGATTGATTAATCTCAATTTTTAGTGCCTACGAGAAGCTTTTACCGTATGGTCCACGGTAATTCAAGTTCAGACGATGATGAAGACAATGTGCCGCTCACTCGGCTCACAACAGAGCGGCATTTCGTCAACTTCTGCCCTCACCAGTAAAAGTTATAGAAAAAAACCTACGGTTAGGCGAAAAGCTATAAATTACAAGGGATCTCCGGTCACGTAAGCTCTGTTCAATAAAAGTAATGAAGATAAGAAAAAAAATAAAAAGACCTCCACCACTAAAGGCAACCCTGGTTCACAGAAGCAAGCGAGTTCGTACTGTCATGGCTGTGAAGAGGACAGGACAGCTGACATGATACAGTGCACAAAATGCAGAAAAAACCAAAGCTTTTCTGAAAGATCATCAATTTTTCTGTAAGAAAAACCACTGCTGCCTTTTCCAAACAGTGGAGAAAATGGCGGCAGCAGCATTTGAAAGTCGCCCTCCGCGCAACCGAATTTGGCGTTTTAATCCGGTTTTATCAGCAATCGCCCGGTTCATTTCGATTTGTATTATTGAAATACGCCTGCCACTATCACGAACAATGAATTTCGTTGATTGTTTAAACAGATGAAATCGCATATTTTATATGATATTTTTCTATTTTCAGCTGTTTTCATTGTGTTTTTTTAAACTTTCTTATGTCCTTCGTTATATTTCAAAGTAAATTAGTTTTCTTCGGTGAAAAAATATTAGGTGTCATTGTTTCAACGAATAATTTTCTATAAATTATTCCAAAGTCGGGGATTTTTCAGCCATGTTTTGGTCATTTATTATTTCTCGTGACCCGTACGAATCTCTTCCGTTTTGCATTTTTAAATAAAGACTACCTGAAACATGAAGATATTTTGGCTATGTATTTTAAGCAGAAATCGAGTCTTCGGTCCTACATTGTAAGACTCCGGCTGTGCTATTAAAAACGGTCAGAATAAAGGGGGGGGGGGGCTAAGAGTCTAGACGTTATACCTGCTCAGTCTCGTTTCAGAAGCCATCAGTAACGGTCGTGTCGCTGTCCGTTTTTGAAATCTTACATCTATCTAAAATGCGTTTTATTTGCAAAAAAATCTGGCGATTTTACGAAATTTACCGAGAGTACATTAGACCAATGTCTAATTATTGTCGCGTAACGGAAAAAGAAACGTTTTAAATACGGCGACTCATCATTGACTCGTGAGAATAGTGTAAATTTTGGTTATCACTATGCGTGCTACAGAAAATGTTCTGTTTTGAAACTTGGTTTTGAAAAAGCGACATTGCGCTTAACGTTTTCGCGTGGCTTCTAACGTCGTTCAATTGTCCTCGACATGCCAGTCGTTGATTTTATATTCGATTAAGCAAGCAAGGTATCTTAAGCGACTACCAGTTCGCACCAAGCAATCGAAGATGAAATTCATACTGCGAATGGTTTTTGGACCCTTAATTGTACAGCCCTAACATGTTTTACTCTAATTGGTTCGAAATTTCATCTGATTTTTTATCAGAGTGAGTGGATTAATCGTGCAGTGCTGCAATGCGTCATTGACGCGCAGCTCGAGCGACTAACAGCTGGTACCAATCAAGTAAAGCTGAAATCGATGCTTTGAATGCTTTTCGGAGCATCTATCGGACATTCCTGAAATGATCCAATGAAAATTGTTCTCGATTTCATCTTATTTCCCGTCAGAGCTAGTGGACAATTCAGGCACTGGTGCAAGCTGCGCGTACGACGCATTGCAGCACTGCACGACTAATCCACTCACTCTGATCAGAAATCAGATGAAATTTCGAAACGATTTAGATAAAACATGTTAGGGATGTACAATTAAGGATCCAAAAACCATTCGGAGCGTGAATTTCATCTTCGATTGCTTGGTGCGAACTGGTAATCGCTTAAGCTACCTTGTTTGCTTAATCGAATATAAAATCAACGACTGGCATGACGTGGATGATTAAATGACGTTAAGAGCCACGCGAAAACGTCAAGCGCAATGTCGATTTCATCTTTATCACGCAAACGATCATTCTGTCGTCGTACTTGCAGTTTGCAGCACAGACTAAAATGTCCACTCACTCTGACCGGCAGTAAAATGAACTCAACAACAATTTTCAGTGGATCATTTCAGGAATGTCCGATAGATGCTCTGAAAAGCATTCGGAGCATCGATTTCATCTTTGCTTGGTTTGTACCAAGTCGCTCGAGCTGGGGTTCAATAAAACACCATTCCCTTCTCCGGAATCTTGGGTTTGAAAGAAGATGAAATCGAAAAATGCCATTACGGCGACGGACGAATAGCGTTGGAAGTTGCACGTCAAAGGCAATGTTGATTTAGTATTTATCACGTAACCAATGCGTCGTGCGGGCAGCTTGCAGCAATGTCTGAATTGTCCACTAGCTCTAACCGGAAATAAGATATGTCGATAATTGTGAAACAAAATAAAAATTTAACGAATGATCAAATTATTTGAAAATCTTCTTTCTTTATGGCCCTCTTCCAAATCTCAATACCATTCCATTTTATCCTGTATGATGTCTTTTTATACGAATAAACTATTGAAAACTTTTCAGAATCATTAGTTTAAACAATCAACGACACGTAAAGTTCATTGTTCGTGATAGTGGCAGGCGTATTTCAATAATACAAATCGGAAAGAACCGGGCAATTGCTGATAAAACCGAATTGAAACACCAAATTCGGTTGCGCGGAGGGCGACTTTCAAACGCTGCTGCCACCGTTTTCGCCACTGTTTGGAAACGGCCGCAGTGGTTTTTCTTACACAAAAATTGATGATCTTTCAGATAAGCTTTGGTTTTTTGAGGAGTTCGGCGATGATAGACCCCTGGGTGCGAGGTGTCGCTTATCTCTCGGTAGCAACTTATACGGCTTATCAGGGGGGCTGGCAGCACTGCCTTTTCGTATAGTCCTACCGCTCCCCTGTCTCGAGGAACAATCGGAATACGGGAGACTTGACATGTGAGAAACCTAGAAAAATTATTATTGTTTTTATTTTTATTTTTAGCGTTGACCGGTGCCAGACATGGCAGCAAGGCCTCTTTGTGTTCCCCTAGGCATGACCTGACGAATTATATGTATGCACTTTGGGAGACCTATCATGACAGGTTTAGTGTCGTGGGCTCCCCTACTACTACGGTACTATTGAAGGCACTTAATCAGTCTTATAATTATTAATGAGATAAAAATCAACTTGAGCAAGATTATAGTCAACTTTAGCAACATTATATTAAGCTTGTACAACAAATTTCAGCAACAATATAAACCAAGTATTTTGGCGTATTTTGCCGCTCTGTTAACATAGCCGCAAAAACTGTCAAAGTTACCCTTAATGTCAATTTAACCCCGTTTCACGGTACTGCTCACAACTGGCCAAATCAAAGCGAGCAATCAATCAGAAACGGCCTATATCGGCGAATAGGAAGGACGTTGTGTTTCGGCAGGGCAACGCTAGACCACACGTTTCCCTGATGACCCGAGAAAAGTTATTGCATATTGGGTGGGATGTTTTGGTGCATCCACCGTATAGTCCGGATCTTGCACCTTCAGACTATCACTCATTCTGGGCGCTACAGAACAATTTGAATAATAAAACCTTCAGTTCCATGGACGTCCTCAAAAACCACTTTTTTGCCCAAAGATCTCATGACTTCTATGAAAGAGGGATAATAAAGATCGTGGAAAGATGGGAGAAAGTCATTGAACATGATGGAAAATATTCAGACGATTAAAATCGCTTGTTATGATAAATATTTTGCGTTTGAAACTTACTCGATTTTCGCCACGGAATTTTGCGTAGACCCAATATAACCTGTAGCCCGTGATTCATTTCTTGACAAAACGCGACATAGCTCAGAAGCTGAGAAGCGAATCTGGGTTCGGCTGAATTGGCATTCGCTTTTTGCAATTTGTAAGCCCGTGGCCCAAAAGTCGTAGTGAATGTCCAGAAGGAAGACGATTGCGATCGCAAAGTGCGGAAAAAATGTTGGAATAAAGTGGGCATGAAAGAGGAAGAACCTCGTAAAGTGAAACAGTTCCAATATGGCAGATCTAAAAAGTTGATAGATTTATTAGGAGTACAACTTTGCAGTGACCGTTTTACTTAGAGAGCCACTGCGGCCGAAGTAGTGGCCCTAGCTCAATAAAAAAATGGCATTTTAAACTAGAGGCTCTGCCAATATAAACAATTTAAAAAAGCTAACGGATACGTGTATGCATTATAAAGTTATAGGCACTCAAACATGGCAACCTACGAACCGAATTCTCAGCATTTGCGGGAGGTTATGATTTACTTCTTCAACATCAAGAAATCTGCGGCTGAGGCCCACCGTTTGCTTGTAGATGCTTACGGGGAGGATTCTATTAGTGAGAAAACGTGTCGGCGGTGGTTTCAACGCTTCAAAAGTGGAGATTTTGAGGTCGAGAACAAGCATGGTAGTCGAAGGCAAAAAGTTTTTGAAGACGCAGAATTGGAGACCTTGCTGGACCAGGATTCGTGCCAAACTCAAGAGGAACTCGCCGAGACGTTAGGAGTAACCCAGCAAGCAGTTTCAAAACGTCTCCGGGATATGGGTATGATCCAAAAGCAAGGAAACTGGGTCCCGCATGAGTTGAAGCCGAGAGACATCGAGCGCCGATTTTTCACCTGTGAACAACTGCTCCAAAGACAACAAAGGAAGGGATTTTTGCACCGGATTGTGACTGGACATGAAAAGTGGGTTCACTACGATAATCCTAAACACCGAAAATCATGGGGACTGCCTGGTCATATTCCGTCATCGACGCCCAAACCGAATATTCGCGGATCCAAAGTGATGATGTGTATCTGGTGGGACGAGCTGGGCGTTGTGTACTATGAGCTGCTCAAACCATCCGAAACCATCACAGGGGAACTCTACCGACGTCAGTTGGTGCGCTTGAGTAAGGCACTCAAAGAGAAACGGCCACAATTCAACGAAAGACATGACAAGGTGATACTGCAGCATGACAATGCCCGAACCCATGTTGCAAATGTCGTGAAAAAGTACTTGGAAACGCTGAAATGGGAGGTTTTATCCCACCCGCCGTACTCTCCAGACATTGCCCCTTCCGACTATCACTTGTTCCGGTCAATGGCACACGATTTGGCTGACCAGCACTTCGGTACTTACGAAGAAGTCAAAAATTGGGTCGATTCCTGGATTGCCTCCAAGGACCAAGACTTTTATCGACGCGGGATTCGAATGCTACCTGAAAGATGGGCCGAGGTCGTAGCTAGCGACGGGCAGTACTTTGATTAAAAAATATGTAGCCACTTTTTTATAATAAAGCCTTAAACTTTTGAAAAAAACGGTCACTCCAAAGTTGTACTCCTTATAAATGATGCCAATTTTCATTATAGTTCGCAATCGCTCTTTGAGTACCCTCTACTTCTTTTGAAAAAATAAATCTTTTCAGATGCGAGGTCTAAGAATAAAAAATGAATAAGTGATCTTCTGTTGACGTGATTTGAATATATGTTAACTCCTTACAAAAATGTAAAATGTTACTTGACGGTCAGTTTCGAGTTTCCGTTCTTTCTGTTTAAAAATTTGTTTACACGAGCCGCTATATACATCGATGAAGTATGCATTCATAGACGGGTACATTCGGGAAATGTATGCTCTCGCATAGTTCCGTAATGTTAGCAAACATAACAGTTGAAAATCAAATTTGCATTACGTGTCCGTATTTCCTCCTGCCACATTATCCATTATATCAGGATAAGCATGCGGAGGAATCACACCAAAAACACTTGAAGATGAAGCGATGTGTTATGAAAAAAATTGTCGAAAGTGGAAAAACTGACGATATTGTTTTATCATACTTGGCGAAAATCTTTCTTTTTCATTCGCTTCTGACTTTGTTCATTAAGAGCTAACCCCACCGTAAGTTTTTTAGAAAATCGATTTTTTATGGGCTTAAAAGATGCTTTCGAACCTTCTAGAATATGGGGCAAAAAGTGTATTACTTGGAAGAATTTTTTTTCCTTGAAATAGCGAGCTCTTCCCCAAGCGCGTCGGACTGCTCCGCAACGACTAAAGCCTGATGTCTTACCTTTTAACTTCTAACTTCTCTAATCCACTAACAGATGGCGTTAAAAGTGTTTATGTTCAGTAAAAGACTTTCTAAACAAAAGTACGTTAGCGTAGCAACAGTAGTCTAGCAACAGTACATGTACACAAACAAACAGTTAGTGTGGCAACAGTACATGTACAAAAAGGAAGTAATTTGCTCGCTTAAAATCACGGTTTTTGTATGTAGTGCAGGTTTTTAACAGATTATTTGTAATATCAGAGTGCTGATAAATTACAATGAGTGGCGCAAAATTTTACTCGGGCAGGAAATGTACGAAAAAACCGTATCCTACACGGTGTCGGAGCAATGCATTATCGAGACGACCGATGAATAGACTTGAGGCGGAGAGCGATTCGGAAGCAGTCAGTGCTTCTGCCAAGAAATTAAAAGTTTGTGATGAAGGTTTTGATATCAACTATGAATTCGGCTATATATCAGGTTGATAAAAAAGTTTTGTCGCAAAAATGTTAAAAATGTCTTTTTACGTATTGACGCAATATGACATCGAGCTATGTCGAGAATATTCTAGAATGTTTTCTACTCTTCCGCGTGACAGGGTATAAAAGGGCGAGCGCGCGTTCTAGTGGACAGAAATGGCTTCGATCTCGCAGGAGCAACTTCGAGCGATCATTTTTTACGAGTGGCGGCGCGACACGAACGCAAGCGCAACTGCTAAAAATATACAGGATGCATTCAGCGAGAACGTAGTTTCTCATCGAACAGTCCAGCGTTGGTTCAATCGTTTTAAATCTGGAGACACAAGCCTTGAAGATAAGGAACGTTCCGGACGACCGTCGACCATCGATGATGAAGCATTACTCCGTTGCATCAAAGAAAAACCGGAAGCAAGTACGCACGAGCTAGCAAGAGAACTTGGCTGCACCCAACCGTCAATAGTCAATCACTTACACAACTTGGGATACAGGAAGGTTCTAGCTCAATGGATACCACACCGTCGCACCGACGACAATAAGAACTGTCGCGTGACCATCTGCCAGTCCCTCCTGCTTCGCCACCATCGCAAGGAGTTTTTAGAAGATCTTGTGACGGGAGATGAAAGCTGGGTCTTGTATGATAACAGAACGCGTTTAGCCTACTGGCTTCCTATCGGAGAAAAACCGCCACACCAACCGAAATCTGATCGTCACTCACAAAAGGTTTTGTTGTGCTGTTTCTGGGACGCAAAGGGAATGCTGTTTCACAATTTTCTCCCTGTAGGTAAGACGATCTCCTCTACACGATACATGGAAAATCTCCAGGAATTGGCAAAAGCTATAAGAAAAAAACGGCCAACACGCGCGATTGTGCACCTTCTCCACGACAACGCGAGACCCCATGTTGCAAAGGAAACCCACAAAACAATCACTGAGCTTCACTAGAATACCGTTCCTCATCAACCATACTCTCCCGACAACGCGCCATCTGACTACCATTTGTTCAGACATTTGAAGGCATATTTGAGAAACAAAACTTTCGAAAACGTCGACGATCTCAGAAGGGATATTTCAAATTTCTTTAAGTTCCAGCCGCCGCAGTTTTGGGCAAAGGGAATAAATGAGTTGCCAACTAGATGGTCGAGTGTCATAGAAACCGATGGCGAATATATTGTTGATTAGCAATGTTTTGTATAAGATATATAAATAAATAAATTATATTAAAATTATTGCGCCAAAACTTTTTTATCAACCTGATAATTATATTTTTGCCATTTTGTCTGTCATTTCGCAACACGTGAAGTCTATAACGTGCGATTCAGACGTAATGATTCATGAAAGAAGCCTTGGAGCGTAGGCTTCAAAATATTTATCGCTTGCCCGAAGTGCCCAGAAGTTGTCATTCCAAGTAGTAAATTTATACGAAATGCATATGAAATTAACCGTCGAACCGTGCTAGGAATGCGGGTACTAGGAATAGGGCTTAACGGAATAATAATATTTGTACATGTATGATGATATGATTTCGGTCGCAACGACAACAGTGCGAGATGTTAGTATGAAGAAAGCAGGGCCAGAAGAAAAAAAGAAAAGTGAAGAAAGTGGACAATTTGAAGGGATCAGTGTTTCCGGTCATGGTTCGTGGAGGAAACACTGTTGTTCGTCGCTTTTCGGAATCACGTCATTGATTGGATGGCTTACAGGCAAAATCGTCGATGTTAAAGTGAAGTCAACAGTACTATAAGTCTTGCAAGCACTAGAAGAGTAAACTAGTAAAAATGTTGAATAGTCGATTTTTTCATGTCTATTGTCACCCCGCGACCAAATGCGCAAAATGTATTTCTTTTTCACGCTTTCTCTTATCTTTTGAGCCCCGGCGAAGACGCAGGGCCACATACGCGCAACCACATACGCGCGATAGCGGCATTCACATTTTTTGACGGATATTTATATTTTTCTTTAAGCTTATACCTACCACGGCGGAAACGTAGGCTATTGTTAATAAGTAAGCGTCTTACGTACTTTCCCACGCGAGAGCACAGCAGTCTTAACCATATGAAGAGAAATCCTCGAACCTAGGAAACCACCCTGTCATAAAACACCACGTGCACTTGCGGGCCTTGGTCAACAAGCCCTGTCTCGAGCGGTGCGTACTCGCCGCCGACAAGGCCCCTTTTTCCTCCCGGTATTTTTCCGCGCTCCAGGTAAAGGAAACGCTGCTCCAATTCCTGGAAATATAGCGACGAATATGACTCGCAGACTACGTCCTGCTCCCACTCTCTATTTTCGACCAATCATCCGAAGAGACACATATTTGATGCCTTTTCCACCAATCCCTATGGAAAATGCATCACGAAAATGCACTCCTTCCCCCATTGACGAAACCTCTCCTATTTTCCACTTGGTGATAAATTATCGTACAGTAAGTCAGTGTTCCATCACCACTCGTTGAAGTTAGTCTCCCATCAGTTTCCATCGCGATCGGACAAGTCTCCAACATCTTCCATCAGATCTAGTTCGAAACGAAAAGTTGTCTCCTGACAGTATCCGACAAGTTCAGACGTTAACTCTAAAAATTAGTATATCTCCGGTATAATCGTTACAAGTTCTGTCTATATTCTGTCAAGCGCGACTTATAAAACTTCCAATTATTTATATTGAGCGTCCACACTAACATCGATACATTGAATTGCGTAAATTCCCAATCAATTCGAAAACTCGGCTAGCGATAAATACTCATGCATTAAAAGATTGTGTCTACGTGAAGAACACCAGCTCCGCTAAAACCGTAACCGAGCGTACACAACCGAGTGGTCCGGTCTACCTCCGAAGCCCCAATTCGACCCTCCGTATCTCCAACCATTGTACGCACGGCGCTTCGACAAATGTAAGCGAAATACTTCATGTATATTTTCTGTATTATTAATTTAATCGACTTAACCAGATTGGTTAATTCCAATAAACGCTGAGTTGATAGAATTTGAGTGCCCAATTATTTCTCAATCGGATAATCGCGTCATCCCATTTTTACCCAAGCACCCCTTTTTACCCTCATCCCGAGCTATTGCGCTACGCGTAGGCTACAAAGAGGGAAACGTAAAAAATATATGTCCACGTCTCCTCAGGACGTGACACTATAACACATTTCAAAACTTTGAACGCGTTTTTCTCGAAACAAGATTTTTCAAAACGGCACGCAGCGTAACTCCAACAATTTTCATTCTCTATATTGGAATTTTTAACAATTTCTTTAAAATACTTCTTTTTTCAAGTGAAAAATGTACGAGATTTTCGATAAGTTAATTTAAATATTATTCATTAAAAAATGATTGCGCTTTTTTGTGTCGAAAATCAACAGTCTTAATTCAAATACTTGCCAATCATAAAAATCAATATTTAAAAAATACCCTACATATCTCACTACCTATAAATGTAGTGATTAAGTGTTTTTTTCCAGATTCAAATTTGCACCAGCTACAGTGCGTGCCGCAGTGACACCGGCGACACCGCTCCGATGTCGCCATTTTGAAATATTTGTAGATGATAATTTTTAAATGACAAGTTTGAAATATTTGTAGATAATAATTTTTTGTTGAATAATCAAATGTATGCTTAATATAATCCTAATATAATCCTAATATAATCCTAGCATATAATTGTTCTATTACCTTTTCTTCCATAAAACACGGTTTTTCAGGCTGTTGGAGTGGTGTTAACCCTTAAGTTTTTTAAAGATCCTATCCCTTGAGCGTACTTATCAAATAAAAAACACTCGGATTACTGCAACATTGATGTCAGTCAGTAATCGAATCTTCGATGACAGTTTCTTCCAAGGTTAAAACAATTGGGGTAGTTTGCATGCTTGATTCATGCCTAGATTGCCACCGTCGTAAACTGTAAGAAACGCGCTCGTGTAAATTGATCGTGAAATGCGAAAAGATATTTTATCTTCACCTCTTAAAAACGGCACATAAAAAACGAAAATATGACACAGGAAGCTCGATAGTTAAAAATCATATTTGGTCGATTCTCCCGAAACGATCCTTTTTCAGGACAACGAAATTTATAAACAAAAATATAATTTTTTCATTTTGAAATATCAATTTACTTCAGTTCTAAGTGATGTAATATGGATCACACTAATTTTTTAGTTTTGAGAGATTTATCATGATGGAAAGAAATAGTAGGAGGAATGATGCAAATCTTTTCCTATCAAGTTTTTATTGGTTTATTAATATCTTCTTTTTTTCTTTCAATATTGATCTCGCTCTTTCTGTTCCAATTTCTCTCTTCCTACAGGATCCTGTTCAAGCCTTGCATATCTCCGTTTTTCAGCTTCTCTTTTCCTACGGAGCCGTTCTTCATTCGATAGCACCATGTCAATAATTTAAGAGAATCATTTTTTCATAACTCGATGCATATCCACACATGCGTAATGAAAATGGTGTCATTCCTTTGGCGCATCTATCATGCCCTTGGATCTCACGCGTTGGGAGGAACCCAGAGGAATGATGCCAGACAAAGGACGATTCAGTCTCGTCGGAAAAGTGGATGTAGAAGGCGCTGCTCTGGCAAGCATGATCACCGAGCACCACCCGTCACATAATCTATGAATTGATTTACAGCTCTCCAGAGGAATGATTGAAAAAACGGTTACAAAATTTCGTCATTTAGTGTGAGATACCTGTGCTCATTATTATTTTCATTTTTCAGAGAGGAATTGAATAAAAGTCCGATGGTTTCAAGTAATATTTTTTAAAAATGTTTTCGAGTTTTTAGCACCTCGTCAGCTTGCTAGTGTATATAAAGTCTGGATAGTTACACTCCAGAGGAACGATTTTCATTCTCAAAATACATAAAAAAGAGATAACGACGATTTTCTGCCAAATCTGTTTTCTAGGAAGATGTCGAAATATTTCAAACTGTTGTTTCCCAAAAAAGCTATGAAGTGATCGAATAGCGTCTATTAAAAAAGTCCGGTTACATGCAAAATGATAATTTTGTATAGTTTACATCAATAAATAATAACGTATAGTTAACATCAATAAATAAACGGTTTGACACATTTTAGATGCACACGTTTACATTTGAAAACATGAAAAATGATGGCGTTAAAATGATGCCGAAAGTGCTCATTGCTAAGCAAAAGGAAACTTGAATAAACATTTGTACTGCGATACTTGCAAATACCGAAAACGATCCAAGCGTTCTACAAAGTATAACAACTAGCGATGAATCATGAGTTTTAGGGTTACGTAGTCAAACGGGGAACCCTCACTAGTTCAAGCGGCGGCACAAAAAAGCTGTGCATTTCTGAAAAGATGAAATTTTCAGACAAGCTAAGGTCCATCGTGACGATGAAGAAACGTCACGGTTGCTTAATCAGAAACTGAACCAGGGAGGGGTGGTTATCGCGCAATGCAAGTGCATTCTCGACCTCAATTAGGTCATAAGCTCAATGGATAAAACCAATGCCAAAATGAAGGGTCTGAAAAGTTGAAACAATATATATAGGGTGGCTTAAACAAACAAGTTACAACCCTTGGCATCCATGGTATTATTTTTTTTCATTTTTTTATTCCATAGACTTTATTGCTCCGGGCAACGCACTTCCTCAGTTTGAACTGGGAATCATTCACCTACCCCCGGGGGTTAGGCTCGGTCTTAATCTAGACCGGAACAATAACGCTGGGAGACACCCGAGGGTTCCGACACCACCTCGGCTGCCACCCAGTCAAAAAGACGCACGAAAAATCCAATATCGCTCTGCGATAGCCGCTCCCTCAAGCCAGAGGCTGAGCGACTACTGCAGTCCACAATCGTGTTGCCTGAGTAAACGAAGGGTTCCAAGTATGATCGCCTTCTGCATAGGACCCGCTAGCAAGCGGACACCGGGTTTGCAAACCGGTATGCCAGCGAGGCCCGACTCAAAAGACTCCCCCCCCCCCCCGCCGCCCCAAGCGCGCCGATGATGAGGCCAACGAGAGTCATCCTGAATGTGAAAACGACGGTGCAAACGACGCAGTTCGGCCAGGAGAGGCTGATACTTGAGCCGTTTCTCCTCTTCCTTTCGCGACACATTCACTTCGGCCGGAGCCGAGAACTCAATGACGTATATCGTTTTGTAGTCGAAATAGAAGAGGATAACATCAGGCTTAGTCGCTTGATGCGGCCCGATGGTCGCGAACGAGAAGTTCCAATAGATCTTGCACCTCTCGCCCACGACAACAGACTCAATATCTCCTGGTAAATAAGACGGCACGGGCTCCCGGTATATCCCATAAGAGTGCCGTAGATGGTAGTACAACACCCTTAGGGCCGCGTTATGGCGATGGATATAGCCGAAGAGTGCATATACCGAGCAGGCCGACAGTAGATGCATTAGTGTCTCGAGCGATGTTTTGCATGCACGACACAAAGTAGTCGGCAGAGGCTGACCCATAACGCGACTGCGATAGACCAGGGGGTTGATGAGTCCGTCTTGGCAGGCGCAGATGAACCCTCCGATCTCGGACCGGTCCAGCTGACCGCAAGAAGGAAAAGGTCAGCTGGGTGGACAGCCCGTGCTCCTCGATGTAGCGGAAAAACACATCGTGCATGGGTCTGTCCACGTGCTGCCGCGTCAGGACAGTCTGCTCGACAGCCCTGATTGCCCGCCGACGTCGGGTCTTGGGCATCCGAGCGACGGAGTTTGTTGGCAACTAGCCACGCCGGCGCCCACGGAACTCCAAGCCGAGGGTCTTTGCCGCACGATCTGCCGCCTTATAAGACCGATGACACACACAGCGGTTTGTGCCGACTCGCCGATCGAGTCGGCTGCCGCTCGCGTTTCTTCGCATAGACGACCTGTTGAAGCGGCTCTCCAGCCGCTAGGCAACGCTTGCCGCAGTGTGTGTTTTGCATAATTTGAAAACACAGAAATATGCGCCGACTCGGCGTTCGACTCGGCCGCCGAGTCGGCACGAAACGCTGTGTGTATCATCGCTCTAAAGAAAACCTCCCGCCCCATGAGGCTCACGCTGCTGCACAATCTCCAGGAGCAGGCCCGAGCTCGTTATTACATCGCTTGCTATTCCGAGGACCATGCGGTCATGAAGACACTCCAATCCCGTGAGCCCGCGCCCGCCGCTCTGATGCAGCATATAAAGGCGCGGGGTGGAAGATCGAGGGTGCAGACTCCACTGGATGTTCATTATCTTCCGTGTGCCGATGTCCAGTTGTATGAGCTCGTCTCCACGCTATTTGACGACGCCAAAGGAGTAGAGCAGGACCGGGACAGCGAGCACATTAGTGGCAGTGATCTTATTTTTCCCAGACAGATCGGATTTCTCGATCCGCCTGAGACTCCGCCTATCCTCGCTGCGGAGGGCCCCTTTGACGCCGTCAGCATCTTGGACAGAGCGCTGATCGATGCCAAGGTACCGGTAAGGCCCTCCGGCGTACAGGTGTTTGAAGACGCTCCCGACCACCAGCCGAATGTCAGCCACAACACCCTCTGCTCTCCCTCTCCTGAGATGAAGAACAGCACACTTTTCCATTCCGAAGTCCATTCCCGCCGCCCGCGTGTACATCGCTACGATGTTCTAGAAGAGCTTAGCCCCCCCCCCCGCCCCGGGAGCGTATGGCTTGAGGTCATCCATATAAAATAAATGGGGGATCCCTCACCCTCGCTCCCCAGGGGCCCCTGCTTCATACCCGCGTGCAGCTCGCAAGGCGATTAGTAGAAGTAATAGTGAGACGGAAAACAGGAGGGGGCTGAGAGAATCTCCCTGGATAATCCCCCTCCTATACCCCACCACTCCAGTCGACACGTTGCCTTCACTAGTCCTAACTGTGAAGCGCGTCTTCCAGAGCGGCATGAGTTGCTTAATGCATCCCACTATATAAGGACTCACTGAAAGACGTTCGAGAAGGTGTATAATCAGTTTGTGACTTACAGTGTCGAACGCCTTACGGTAGTCTATCCAAGCGACTGAGAGGTTACGCTTGTGCTGGACCGCGTCTTGCGTGATGCAGCGGTCCACCAGTAGGTTCTCCTTACAACCTTCAGCCCTCTCTTGGATCCCCTTTGTTCGTGTATCTTCCGCCATACAGGCTCGATCTCGCGCAGAACACGCTCATAAAGTATCTTTGTGAAGACCTTACAGAGCGCATTCAGACACGCTATCGGGCGGTAGTTCTCCGGACGAGACAGATCCCCTTTTTTGGGGAGTAACGCCGTCTTTCCCTCTGTCAGTCACACAGGGATTGGCACCGTCTCATCGATAAACGACGAGAAGATACGGGCGAGATGGGTATGGGTGCACGTGAATTTCTTCCACCAGATGTCAATCCCATCCGGCCGGGAAGCGGCGTGTTTCCTCATGCTACTCACCGCCTTCTCCACCTCACCCCGCGTGACGCCACGCTGACTCGGCTGTTGACAGCGAAGCGCGCCGAACCGCCCCAGAGCTGGAGTGCTTTCATCAAAGTAACCCTCCTCGCTATACAGTTTTCCCCAAAACCGCTCCACCTGAACAGCTGTTGGCGCTTTGTCGGGAGCGGGCGTGGGTGGTTGGAACCAGCGGCCTGGATCAGAGCGGGAGAGCGCGTTATCTAACGCCCGACCCAGCCGCCCTCTAGAGATTGCTTCGCAATCCCCAGGTTCCGCACGCTCTCCACGTAGCGTTCCTTCACGATAAGAAGGTTAGCTTTGTTCAATGTGTGATGACGGTATTTCAGTTCCGACCTGATTTTTTGGATCTTAGGGATGAACGCCCTCCCCCCGTAATGAAGTTGTAACGTGTCGACGTGTGTTCATGTCGGTAAAGGTGGGGTGAATATGGAAGGAGAGAGTGAGAGAGTGGGGAGAAGGTCGAGAGCGTAGCGTGCGAAAGGAAAATTGAGAGATCGGTTGAGATTTTTTAAGAGAGGAGGTCTCGGGGGCGTACTCCTCGATAAAAGTAGGAGGAATATCGAGTTCTCATCAAGTCACCCGAATGAGTTCTCATCAAGTCACCCGAAATTTGGGATTCGAAGCCCGACATCAACTGGTGGTATAAACCAGATGTAGGTAATAATTCACCCGCATGTGGCCCCGGAGAAAACGAACGCGTCGGTGCATCGGAAGAGCCTGCTCGCCTCCCGTACATCGAATTAACTCCAATCATCGGAAAAGCAACGTACTTACGAACATCGTTGGACGTCACCCGCGAGAATTTCGGATCGCTCATCGTCAGCCGACCTCTCTCGATCTCTCTGTAGCCTCCCCGAGAAAAAGCGTATGTAAACGACCTTGCATTTTAAAACTGTGGAATTATCGATATCGTTTAATGTGGCCATGTAAATATCTTGTACAAACTGTAAAATTATTGTTGTCATGCGAAATAATAAAAACATGATTCTGTTATGAAATAAAAGAAATTGTTTTAAATGGCGCTCAACTAGAGGCACGACTTCGGTCGTCACGAATTCCAAAATATAATTTGTAATAAGTTTGTCTTTCTTTTTCACCCGATACTCATGGCGGTATCACGTTCGCCACAAACAAGAGCGAAAACGGCGAAGAATCCTGAAACAAACATGGATAAAAATAACGAGGATAGGATCGAGGATGAAACAAGACTCCAATTGGAATGTGCACGTCTGAAAGAAGAGCAAAGAAAATTGGAGGAAATGCGTGCCGAGATCGAAGCAGCACGCGAGATAATACCACTAGCGAGTAACACAAAAGGAAAAACAACTCGACGAGGAGCGACGCGGGAGTAGGGGGATACTGAGGATCGCGTTGTAAGCGGGATAATTAGCCATTTACAGTACCTACAATTGGAGGTTAAACCACCAAAATTTAGCGACAAAAATAGTACAAACCCGCATGAATTTTTAACGGAATTAGAAAAATATTTTTAATTAAAAAATGTCAGGGAGGATCATAAAGTAATCATCGCAGAAAATCTATTAGAGGGCCGTGCAAAGATATGGGCAAATTCGGGCACGCCGACATTCAAAAATTATCGTACATTCCGCGAGGCATTTCTGAACGAATTTTAATCTATCCCTATTCGCGTGAAATTAAAGAATCAGTGGCTGTCTCGACGCTTTCGAGTAAATGACGGAAGCATGCAGGAACATTTTTATAAGCAGATGAGAGCTGCGAAACATTTTGAGCCCGAGCTCACCTCGTACGAGATCATTTTTTCTATCGTACAGCAATTTCGAAACCGCGTACGCGAGACATTAGCATCAGTAGAATACGACTTGGACTGGGTAGCGCAAGCGTTGTCACGGTTGGATGGCTTATCGAGAGAACGCGAATATGATAGAAAAAATAATGGATGGGAGAGCAAGTACATAGCGGAGAACTCGCAACAGAGGAGAATCCAACACGTACGACTAGATCATAATAAGCGAGGCCCGACTGATAACAGGCACTTCATCAGACGAAATATGTATACACCTTATTATAAGGTAACGGTACCAATGATCGGACGGTTAAGAGCATTTTTAGATTATAGGATTTAGTATTCATTTAAGGAACGTTAAAAAAAATGACCGGACCTAACGTTAAGCTCGTAAATTCTAGTTTTCAAAACACATGCATTAACTGCCGGTAAGTTAAATATTTTTATTTTTATACGCTCTAATGTTCAATAACACAAAATGTACCAATTTTCGGACAGCTGTTAGCGTTACGTACCTATGTTCGGACACGCTCATGTCCCAATTTTCGGACATGCAGAAATTGATTCCATGGTTGCAAGGTTATGTTGAACTGGTACGTAAGATCTAAATATAGGACACATGTACTTACCAATTGATTTTCTCTTCTTTTTTCCCTTCTTTTTTCACTTCTTTTTTTTTCAAAATCCCAAACTAAGTCAGTAATAAGTCATTTATCGCGAGGTACGCAGCGAAACGAAATCAACAACGCGTGGCGTCCGGCGATTTGGTCTCTATGGCTACGTGCTCTCGTACTAGTGATCGGACGAGATCACTGTGGATGAGCTTCGACCGTGGTACATGCGTGTGATACATGTCCCAATTAATGGGACACTGAATTTATTATATAAAACCTTATCCAAACCGAAATTTAACGACGGTTTCGAAAAGTCGGTTCGATTCACTTTCGATGGATCATAAGTCTAGTCTAGAAATCGATAAAAAATAAACTCCTATTACTATCACAAATTATTGCAACTCTTTGGTTCTTCGGTTTAGAAAAGTGCATTCATGACATGGCTGACTCGGACTCGTTAATATAACTCGTCAATTTCACTACTAAAATTCGTTATTAACGTACAATTTTCCAGTAATCAATTAATAATTGAAGGCTGAATAGAATGCAAGCGTTACTTTTCGTTAACTATCAATTATATATGTAATATAGTGAAGTATTCGAACTACTGTCCGAAAATTGGGACCCGTCCGAGCATTGGTACCGTTACCTTACTCCGGGATATAATCGAAATTTCTATCAGGGCCAGCAGACGCCGAGGCCACACAACTCAATTTATAATCTTCCCGATACGCACTATCCCCCGCCGAATTTCGGAACGATCGGGAACTCGAATAATACAGAGACAGATATAAACAATCGCCATTTAAACTAGAATACGACACTTTAAATACAGGTCCGATAGAGTGTCGCGTGATTTACGATTTCCACCAGGACCTCGCGAAGGATGTTAATCCCCCGGAAGTGAACACGATTGATACACCACGGCAAAATGTTTGGCAATAAAGACGATTATACGTGATTTTGAAGTATCCGCGTTGATCGACACCGGGAGCCAAGTTACGTGTATTTCGGAGAATTTTTGGAGAGATTTGTCGGCCATTTACAACGTTTGCGAGTTACCCGTAACTAATATGTACGTTCTAACGGCAATCGGGGCAAAGGCTACGCATATAAACCGGCAAATTATGATTCACGTAAATCTGGGAGACGTCGTGTGTCAAACGACATTTATCGTTGTTCCAAAATTGTCTGAACAAGTAATCTTTGGTCATTATTGGCTTATAAAGAACGAGGCCGTGTTGGATTACAAAAGGCTCGAAACGTCAACTAAAGGGATTTTGATTCCGAAACAGTTAGTCTCTTTCCACTGCAAGCCATCGGCAAGGGTAGTCACCATACAGACGAATTGCGCGACGTACGTGTATGTCTTATGTATTAAATCACAGTAAAAAAATCCGCGAATTTTGCCTTGTGAAAAGGGTGAACAAATAATGAAGAAAGTCTGATATCAACATGGATGAACCGATTCAGTGTGATCAAAATGAAATTATGTTGGCTATAAAGGACTATAATGTCGGGAAGGGTACGAATCGCGTAGTTACATGTACAATTGATGAAATGAACATTCCACACAGCGATCATGTGCAGATGCCGGAAAAATCCTCACGTCTTGAGGCTGATGAATCGGCTATGATCCGTTGTGTGGATAATCAAGGAACCGAAATTAGTGAAAAATTTAAATGTTCAAAGAAACAAGAGGAAAATATAAACGATACTCGTGATCCGGGTGAACCCCATGATGATAGTTCAGAGGTGTGTGAAGTAGATAACTGACTTAACGGGTCGCGCAATATTGTCACGCGGAAGCTAAAGGGGCTCAAATCGGATCAAGTCAACGATCTTATTCGAACCTTACGTAAATACGAAATGTTATTTGTTGAAAAACCCGAGGGTACTAACATCTACACTCACAAGCTTCGAGTGATCGAGCACAAGCGTTTCGTAAAGCGTTCGTATCCGGTGCCGTTAACGATGCGAGAATCCGCCAGCAAAGAAATACAGAGTATTTTAACAGCGGGAATAATAGAACGGTCGGAGAGTCAGTATTGTATCCGTTGCATGTGGTTAAAAAAAGGATGGAGGTGTTCGCCTCCGTTTAGACTCACGGTCCTTGAATAATATAATCGAATCAAATAACGAATCTCCCCCTAAGATTAATGAACTTCTACATCGATTTCATAGAACTAAATTTTTGTCTACGGTAGACCTCGCCCGCGGGTATTGGCAAATACCCTACTAGCTAAGGAATCCAGGCCGTACACCGCGTTTCTACATGAAACTTCCTTTTATCAATTTTGTCGTGTCCCATTTGGCATCGAAACAGCGGGGAGTGGTTTTATTCGAGCTTTAAATATTGCCCTCGGACACGAATTCGATTATTT
The DNA here is from genome assembly GCA_944452715.1 of Ophion slaviceki. Classification (NCBI taxonomy): domain Eukaryota; kingdom Metazoa; phylum Arthropoda; class Insecta; order Hymenoptera; family Ichneumonidae; genus Ophion; species Ophion slaviceki. Next base: position 43,051,281 of record OX101788.1, on the reverse strand, counting down.
TCTCACATGTTATATCGATGACCTGCTGGTATCATCCAAGGGCTTCGTGGAGCATCTCAGCCATTTGGAAATGATATTCAGCAGGTTGTTGAGGCATAATTTGACATTACGGGTGGAAAAATAAATTTTCTGTAGCACGTCGATTCCGTTCTTGGGTTTTATTATTTCGCCTGAAGGTGTTATACCCGACCCCGGCAAGGTAGAAAAAATAACCAATTTCGAAGCCCCAACAAATAAATTTAGCGTGGCAATATAGCGTGAGGTACGCGTGTCTCATAGAACCCTTTCGTGAATTATTGTGAAAGAACGTGATCGGGAAATGGACTGAAAGTTACGACCAAGCTTTTCAAGACTTGAAGAACAGTTTTGTGAACTGTGTGGCTTTGAGCCATGTTATTCCTGGGTTAAGTTACAAGTTACAGACTGATGGTTGTGACAATCGAATAAGCGGTGTGCTGTACCAGACAGACGCGGAAAATCATTCGTACATAGTTTCGTTAGTGAGCCGATGCCTAACCAATTCAGAAAAGCGTTATACGACCACCGAGAAGGAATTGCTTGCAATTGTTTATTCGGTTATGAAGTTTAGAATGTTGGGGGCTAAATTTTAAATATTGACCGACCACCAGGGCCTTACGTTTTTACACACATCGCAGTTTCAGAGCCTGAGGTTACAGCGATGGGCGTTATTACTGTAACAATATGATTTTACGGTTGCTTATTGCAAGGGGAAAGATAACGCATTCGCGGATTTTTTTAGCGGCAATTCGGATGGCAGGTTTCTCGGGGAAAATAACGATAAATTACTAATTGCGAATATTTCATCCCAAATCTCGTTTCCGAAAGGTTCCGACTAGCATGACGTCTTAGTTGCGATTGAAATGCTTAAAGGCGATTGTAATTATAACGATGAATTGGGCAGGTTATCCATTCTTCAGAGATCAGACGAGAGAATTCAGAAGCTGTTTGAAAAAATGAAGGGAGAGATCAATGATAAGCATCATGTCGTCCATGAAAACGTTTTATTTCGAAAGGACAAAAACAGCGGAAGATGGCAAATAGTAGTTCCAAGGGAACTTTCGCAAAAAGTAATTGATGATGAACATCATAAAATTGAACACGCTGGTGTTTATAAAACTTTCAAACACATACAAAATTGGTATTACTGGCCAAAGATGTCATCGGAAATAAAAGGATATGTAACCCATTGCGACTTGTGCCAAAGAGTCAAACCGTTGAACGTGGCGATTGAAGGGCAATATCACCGTGTAAAAACAAACCAGCCAGATGACTTAGTAGCCATCCATTTTTACGGACCGTTACCGTGATCCTGCGGGGGGGTTCAATATATATTAGTAGCGCTCGATGTTTTTTTCTAAATACGTCTGTTTATATACATTGCGGAATGCTACCACGCAATCGGCTCTTAATGTAATTTTGAAAAAATATGTGCCCCGCATGGAAAAACCCACGAAAATTTTATCGGATAATGGCACGCAGTTTCCCTCGGACAAGTGGCGCGTCGCGATAGAAAGAAAGGGAATTTAGGTGTGCTTCTCATCGATACGCCATCCGCAGTCCAACCCCGCTGAACGCGTTATGAGAGAGTTAGGCCGATTATTCCGCACATTGTGTTCCGATCAACATACGAGGTGGGCGAAGTGCATATCGACAATTGAAAGACATAAATAGTACAGTGCATCAGAGTACGGAATACGTCCCGTGCGAGGTGCATTTCGGTCAGAGAGTCACTGAAGAGGTTCAGCAAATAATTAAGTTTCCGATAGAAGATTCGCTGAACCAAGATATTGTTGTCACACGAGCTAATGAAAGGATGAAGCATAGGTTTGAAGGAAGATGCCAAAAACAGAAGAAAAAAATATCAAGTGTTCCTCTCAGAGACGGGGATTTTGTATTGTTGAGAGTGCTACGGCTGTCGAATGCGCTGAATAAGGTTAGCCGGAAATTTTTTCACCTCTGTGAAAAAATTCCTGTAGGATTCCTGTAGGATTTTTTCACCTGTGTGAAAAAATTCCTACAGGATCCCTGTAGGATTCGAAAGGCGATTGAGCCTAAAACATATCAGTTGTGCAAGGTCGACGATGACGACCGAATTGTATGAACGTACAATCGACTAAATTTAAAGAAATATAAATATCCCGCTTGCAAAACCTCGATTTCACTAGACGTGCCCATTCCAAGTGACGTGGAGTGATAAATTTTCGAATGAATTGTATGATTATGGAAATAAATTTTGTTAATAACGCGTAAGATAGTATAAGTGACGAGTTTTGTAAAATGAAATTGACGTGTCCTTGTAACGATGGACAAATTGACGAGAATTGTTATTTTGTTTGTATGCATATTGGTGCCACATGCCCACAAACAAAGGGGGATATTGTAACGTGTCGACGTGTGTTCATGTCGGTAAAGGTGGGGTGAATATGGAAGGAGAGAGTGGGGAGAAGGTCGAGAGAGTAGCGTGCGAAAGAAAAATTGAGAGATCGGTTGAGATTTTTGAAGAGAGGAGGTCTTGGGGGCGTACTTCCCGATAACGGTGAGAGGAATATCGAGTTCTTATCAATTCACCCGAAGGAGTTCTCATCAAGTCACCCGAAATTTGGGATTCGAAGCCCGACATCAACCGGTGGTATAAACCAGATGTAGGTAATAATTCACCCGCATCTGGCCTCGGAGAAAACGAACGCGTCGGTGCATCGGAAGAGCCTGCTCGCCTCCCGTACATTGAATTAACTCCAATCATCGAAAAAGCAACGTACTTGCGAACATCGTTGGACGTCACCCAGGAGAATTTCGGACCGCCCATCGTCAGCCGACCTCTCTCGATCTCTCTGTAGCCTCCCCAAGAAAAAACGTATGCAAACGACCTTACATTTTAAAACTGTGGAATTATCGCTATCGTTTGATGTCGCCATGTAAATATCTTGAACAATGATAAAAACTGTAAAATTATTGTTGTCACGCGAAATAATAAAAACATGACTCTGTTATGAAATAAAAGAAATGCCCGCCTCCGCACTTCATTGATCTTATTCTGGAGCTGTGCAACGCACCGCCGAGTCTTAACCACGAACGCCGCCTTATCATTGCGTGTCCGAGGTTTCGCCTCAACAGCCGCGTGATACATAGCCCAGTTCAAGCTGAGGAGATCAGCAGTCTCCGGAATTGCTGCCGCAAGGGACTCATTTGCCGCTTCTAGGCAACCAGGCTGAAGAGAAAATTTCCCAGTGATTCTTTCCCTCCTTGTTCTCCAGTTCTCTGTCAAATCGACGCGCCAACGTGGGGGTTCCAACTGCCGGGGGACCGATCTTGAGGCCGTCCGGCAAAGCTCCGCACTGAACGCGCGGAAGAGCGCCTGCCGAACAGCTCTGGTGGTAGTGACAAGAGATCGTAGCCTTGTCGTCGCAAGCGGGCGGCCTGTTCTCGCAGATGTTGCCAGAGCTGCGCAAGCTCTGGGTGCACTTGGCTCCACAGGGCCTGCAACCTCGCCATGTAACCCCGTAATAATAATGTAATCATTATTATTGTTATTATCATTATTATTTGTCGCTCGGTTAGCTCATGACCTGTGTCCCGTTCACGGTCACAGTGCGACTTGACTTATTGATGCAAGTCAACCAGGGTCGTAAATCCTGATACCGAACGCGTGAGATTCGACACTGCAATCCCGTGATTGAACTCCCGCACCTCAAACTAATGTGGTGAAGGTGGTTAGTTGAAAACAATTGGAGATAAACTAAAAAAAAAATTTAATTTATTCACAATTATTTACATCGATTAGTTAAAGTACTGATCATTGATTCACGTTGTTTCCGCGTAGTAATGACGACGGTGTTGATAGAATTATCTTATGGAGATGTTTGAGTAATTTATTCGTGAGAGGCAAGAGTTCCGCACTGATTGGACACTTGATGTTTCCTCTTCGAATGTTTGATGATTACTGGTTGAAAAGAAGTTCGAGTCTTACATCCGTGGTTAGTGATGAGAGCTGTCTCACAAACGGGGGATGCGATGCCACCCCTTGGAAGAACAACAACTAATTTCATTGGTCCAAAAATGTAGAAAAAGGAGTGGGTGGATTGTAGCTGTCACCAATCACGGATGAGAAGTGTGAGAATAGAAAATACTGGTCAGCCCTTTCGCACACGTGTTTTGACCAGCGGGGCATTCCAGTGACGAACTCTTTGGCGCAATGAAAAAACTTCCTCGCTAAACTCTACTATCACGTGGACGCTTGGTAAATCCCTTTATTAGGGGTACATTGGTGCGCCGATATGCGCAGTTTGAACGTAGTCACGTATAAAGGCTTAGAAAAATAAAAGTAACATTTGCGAACCAAATGTTGAATTGCCCTGCACGTGGTTCACCGAGCGCGCGAGTCGTCGAGCAAACCCGTGCGTGGGCTATTGACCCTTTTTTATGGACTTCAGGTAAGAGAGAAATACTCTTCCCTGTTGTGCCTTGGGACGATGTGGACATTTATAATTATATAGAAAATTTTAACACTAGCTAAATTCTTATTTTCAATCAAATTAATAATAAACTGCTCGCTTGTTCCGTATCCGACGGAACAACCTGAGAGGATGAAACCAACGCCAAATTAAAGTTTGAACCTTCCTTTAACATAATAAATAAGGTCGCTGCCTCGCAAATCGAAAGCAATAGTTGGCAACCGATTTTGAGCAGATCCCGTTCGGCACGGTGCGTGCTCTATTATTGATCTTGGTGTCCCATATTTTTTCGCCGCTACAACTTAAAAATATTCATGTCGGAAATCAGTTTAAATGTGCAATTTTTGTAACAATCTGAAATAAAGGAAGCTTTATGGCATGAAACATTTGAGAATAAACAATATAAATCCATACATGGATAAAGGAAACAAATTTATTTAATCCAATTATACAGGGTGATCCAGAATAGGTGTATCAGCGGGGAATCCCGGGTTCAACAGGTTACTCCGAACATTTCTACTCAGCCGTTTTTTATTTCTCGACCGCGTCATCAAATGGGAAGCATTAACAAATAGGCGTTCGATCTTCAAAAGGAACGCTCGAATCCGCCATGATGGACGATCGAAAAGGGCCGACGATTAGACGAAGGGCCACGTAGCCGTGGCTGACGTCAGAACGGTTCTGCGAAATCGCAGCGTTTAACAGACGCCAGCGCGGGTGATCTGACGTTTAGCGTATCATTCGCTACGTTAGCTGTCAACCTATCCGGTTCGAGACTCATGACAAGTCGCACGATTTGACGTTTTACCTATCGTCTGCTATTGGTCTGCGTGCCAAAGAGTGAAGCACGCCGCCATTCATGAGATTTACGATTTTTATTGTGCTTATCCATTGAGAGTGCCGGTTCTTTTCGTTTTCTTAAGAAATAAAAATTTACAAAACCGAAGAATTGTCGATGATCATCAAATTTCGATATAACGAGCGATTTTTGTTGCGTATTGAAAAAAATCAACAGCCAAATTTTTATTAACAAACTCTAAATAATTTGATGTTAAATTTTCGGCGATTGGATGTTTTTCGGTTCCCATTTCTCGTTCGACCACTCCGCCCTGTATGATAATCGGAATGCACAGTGTGTTCGAGCTGGGTTAGGGAACATGAGGAGAAGCGTTGCGTTTTCTCATTCGGCGAGACGGAATCAGTCGGTTCCGCCAATATAAAATCGATACGACGTTTTTTGAAGATTGAAACAAGATGAGAAGATCATCTGTATCGTCTGAGATGCAATTTTTCACGTCTCGATAGGGATTGATCCCAGAAATCCCAAAGCGTTGCCAGTCTGTTTGTGATTTCTCTCAAGAATAATAGAATGCTAACGTAGTCTGGAATGTCAAAATTTGCGCACTTTTATTAAAGAATGATACTTAGTTGCAATCGTCCGAGTTCAGTTACAGGGATAGACCATCCACGTCTTCAGCTTCGTTTAATGAACCAGAGAAGACATCGATGCAGTTTATGACGAGTATGACGGGGTTTTGGTAAAAACTACCCGAATGTACCAATCGAGCCGTTGATTTCATCTTTTACACGTACACAAAGGAGCTATCGTAATCGTAGCTTATACCTCTGCTTACATTATCCACTCTCCCCGATCGGGAACGAGATGAAATCAACGACAAACTCGACGGGACGGTTTCGAGAATGTGTTATGGATGCTAGAAAAATGATTGAGAGAACCGATTTCACCTCTGTTCGCTAGGAACTGACAAGGAACATCCCTCAGGTGTCCGCTTCCGATTTTGTTGAAACTCATATATGTGATAGAGCATCGAAAACTTTGAGGCACGCATTTTTTTTATCGGCGGAAAAACGGATTTAAGGGGGGAAACCGCGCCTCAAAGAAAGGCGTGTCGAGGGGTGATTTTGCAGTTTCACCCAGAAGCAATCTGAATGCGATCTGAATGAAACAAAAACGAAAATTCTTCCAATGCAAAGCGATGAAAAATCCACTATGAAAATGTTAAGAAAAAATTAAATTAGGGGGCAAACCACCCCTCAATTTGCCTTTTTTTCAGCCCACACTTAAGGGGGTTGTATGCAAATTAATAAAACAGGTATCATTTTGAAGGGCAAGTAAAATTAAAGTTGACGGGTTTTTGCGTTTTGGCGGCATAGCAAATTTAACGAGGTAAACCACCCCTAACATAAATTTATTTATCATGGTCGTTGTTTCTGTGTTGAAAGTACATCCGCTGATTTTAAATGTTTCTATAAGCTACAATTTAATGTTTTATCATATTTCAAAATTATTACATTCGTCTTAAGGGGTAACCCCTCTGACGAGAAACATCATTGAAGTATCCACTTTCGATTTCGTTGAAACTCATATATGTGGTAAAGCATTGCAAACTATTAAACATGTTTTTTTTTGTATCGGCAGAAAAACGGTGTTAGGGGATGAAACCACCCCTCAAAGTTTCTCCCACAAGCAGTCCACCGATCTGAATGAAACAAAATCGAAAATTCCTCTAATATTAAGCGATGAAAAATCCACTACAAGAGTGTTGATTAGAAATATAATTAAGGGGTAAACCAGCCCTCCATTTGCCTTCTTTCACCCCACGCTTAACCGGGTTGCATGAAAATTAATAAAACAGGTATCATTTTGAAGGGGAATCAAAATTCAAGTTGACGCGTTTTTGCGTTTCAGCGGGACAGCAAATTTAAGGGGGTAAACCACCCCTAACATAAATTTGTTCATTACCGTCGTGTTTTCTGTGTTTAACATGTATCCGCGGATTCAAAATATTCTCCCGCGTTTTCAAATTATTACGTTTTTAAATTTTTACATTTTAAGGGTAAACCACCCCCTCTAATTGCTTTTCGTTTGAAGTTTCGCGAAAGGTTTCAAGAATTTCGTTAAAACTGTTTTCATTTCATCGGTAATATCAATTTTATGTTTGTGTGTGCAGGCATATTCGTTTTGAGTTTTAGGAGCGGTACTTTGGGAGTGGGGACCTGAGGCTATCCCTTACTCATAAGACTCATATTTTCATATTGTCATAATTATATTTTCGTACCGAAATGTTTCTTCCTCTATTTCAAAAGTTTTTATGAAAGCATCTCCCATGCAAAGATGCAATGCAGTAACAAAAATATATTTCATTTCAACTCCATTTGCACTTGAGGAATAATATAATTGAACTGCAATCACTTACACACAATCAACTCTCATCACCGCGGTATTCTAATCTTTTTAAATATTCATGGTATAAAAGTAATTATATATCTAAAAAACTAGAAGGTTTTGAAAATCCTGTTACCTTTGGTTTTGGTGAATCGAACACACATTGTGAAATACCCGGTTTCAATAATTTGGCCATTATCAGATCTGCATGGTGCAAAAAGTCGTTGTGTTTAAAGCATTTTTTTGACGACTATCATTATTGCAGGAAGTATGAGCCATGATTGTTGATAGTTATCATATGAAAAAAAAGTATATGCCACGAGAAAATGATTTGACGGCATATGACTGCGATACTTTTCACAAGTACTATTAAATCAGCTGATATGATTTCCAAATGAAATATGTCAAAATATATGAAAAACATGTTCGTTAACCTACTGTAAAACCCTCAGTTTCATTAATATATTTAATTAAATAAACGGTAAAATAATAAAAATATACGTTCCTCCACAAAACTACGTCGCTGGCTATATTATCGCTTGATCCAGGCGCATCATCATTCCGAAATATACGAAGTGAGCCTTATAACTTATTCTGGAAATTATTATAACTAATGATATAGTAGAAGTGTATGTTTATTCCTATGGAGATGCTTAATGGACGTGCATATTAAAATCGGAAGCGTTTCGACACGAAAATATGAGTCTCATGAGTAAGGGGCAGCCCCAGGTCCCCACTCCCAAAGTACCGCTCCTAAAACTCAAAACGAATATGCCTGCACACACAAACATAAAATCGATATTACCGACGAAATGAAAACAGTTTTAACGAAATTCTTGAAACCTTTCGCGAAACTTCAAACGAAAAGCAATTAGAGGGGGTGGTTTACCCTTAAAATGTAAAAATTTAAAAACGTAGTAATTTAAAAACGCGGGAGAATATTTTGAATCCGCGGATACATGTTAAACACAGAAAACACGACGGTGATGAACAAATTTATGTTAAGGATGGTTTACCCCCTTAAATTTGCTGTCCCGCTGAAACGCAAAAACGCGTCAACTTGAATTTTGATTCCCCTTCAAAATGATACCTGTTTTATTAATTTTCATGCAACCCGGTTAAGCGTGGGGTGAAAGAAGGCAAATGGAGGGGTGGTTTACCCCTTAATTATATTTCTAATCAACACTCTTGTAGTGGATTTTTCATCGCTTAATATTAGAGGAATTTTCGATTTTGTTTCATTCAGATCGGTGGACTGCTTGTGGGAGAAACTTTGAGGGGTGGTTTCATCCCCTAACACCGTTTTTCTGCCGATACAAAAAAAACATGTTTAATAGTTTGCAATGCTTTACCACATATATGAGTTTCAACGAAATCGAAAGCGGATACTTCAATGATGTTTCTCGTCAGAGGGGTTACCCCTTAAGACGAATGTAATAATTTTGAAATATGATAAAACATTAAATTGTAGCTTATAAAAATATTTAAAATCAGCGGATATACTTTAAACACAGAAACAACGACCATGATAAATAAATTTATGTTAGGGGTGGTTTACCCCCTTAAATTTGCTATGCCGCCAAAACGCAAAAACCCGTCAACTTTAATTTTAATTGCCCTTCAAAATGATACCTGTTTTATCAATTTACATACAACCCTCTTAAGTGTGGGCTGAAAAAAAGGCAAATTCAGGGGTGGTTTACCCCCTAATTTAATTTTTTCTTAACATTTTCATAGTGGATTTTTCATCGCTTTGCATTGGAAGAATTTTCGTTTTTGTTTCATTCAGATCGGTGGATTGCTTCTGGGTGAAACTGCAAAATGACCCCTCGACACGCCTTTCTTTGAGCGGCGGTTTCCCCCCTTAAATCCGTTTTTCCGCCAAAAAAAAAAAAATACGTGTCTCAAAGTTTTCGATGCTCTATCACATATATGAGTTCCAACAAAATCGGAGGCGGACACCTGAGGGATGTTCCTTGTGAGTGGCAATCGTCCGGGCTCCGTTTTGGCGATAGGCCATTCACGTCTTAAGCATCGTTCACTGAACCAGAGATGAAATCGATGCAGTTTATGACGAGTATTATGGGGTTACGGTTAAAAATTACATCAATGTCCCAATTGAGCTGTTGATTTCATCTTTACGCAAAGGAGCTGTCGTATTCGAGGCTTATACCTCTTCTTACATGATCCACTATACCCGATCGGGAACGAGATAACATCAACGACCAACTCGACGGGATGGTTTCGAGAATGTGTTATGGATGCTAGAAAAATGATTGAGAGAATCGATTTCATCTCATTCCTGATCGGGGGGAGTGGATCATTTAAGCAAAGGCATAAGCTGCGAATACGATAGCTCCTTTGCGTACGTGCAAAAGATGAAATCAACGGCTCGATTGGTACATTCGGGTTGTTTCCACCATAACCCCGTCATACTCGTCATAAACTGCATCGATTTCATCTCTGGTTCAGTAAATGAGGCTCAAAACATGGATAGTCTATCGCCGAAACAGAGCTCGGACGATTGCCACTCAGTTCCTAGCGAACAAAGGTAAAATCGATTCTCTGAATCATTTTTCTAGCATCCATAACACATTCTCGAAACCGTTCCGTCGAGTTTGTTGTTAATTTCATCTCGTTCCCGATCGGGGAGCGTGGTTCATGTAAGCAGAGGTATAAGCTGCGAATACGATAGCTCCTTTGTGTTCGTGCAAAAGATGACATCAACGGCTCGATTAGTACATTCGTGTAGTTTTCACCATAACCCCGTCATACTCGTCATAAACTGCATTGATTTCATCTCTGGTTCAGTAAACGAGGCTCAAAACATGGATAGTCTATCGCCGAAACAGAGCTCGGACGATTGCCACTCAGTTCCTAGCGAACAGAGGTGAAATCGATACTTTCAATCATTTTTCTAGCATCCGTAACATATTCTCGAAACCGTCTCGTTGAGTTTGTCGTTAATTTCATCTCGTTCCCGATCGGCGAGCGTGGTTCATGTAAGCAGATGTATAAGCTGCGAATACGATAGCTCCTTTGTGTTCGTGCAAAAGATGACATCAACGGCTCGATTAGTACATTCGTGTAGTTTTCACCATAACCCCGTCATACTCGTTATAAACTGCATCGATTTCATCTCTGGTTCAGTAAAGGAGGCTCAAAACGTGGATAGTCTATCGCCGAAACGGAGCTCGGACGATTGCCACTCAGTTCCTAGCGAACAGAGGTGAAATCGATTCTTTCAATCATTTTTCTAGCATAGATAACACATTCTCGAAACCGTCTCGTCGAGTTTGTCTTTGATTTTATCTCGTTTCCAATCGGGGCGAGTAGATCATGTAAGCAGAGGTATAAGCTGCGATTACGATAGCTCTTTTGTGTACGTGTAAAAAATGAAATCAATGGCTCGATTGGTACATTCGTGTAGTTTTCACCATAACCGCGTCATACTCGTCATAAACTGCATCGATTTCATCTCTGGTTCAGTAAACGATGCTCGAGACGTGGATGGTCTATCGCTGTAACATAACTCGGACGATTGCCACTAAATATAATTCCTTTATAAAAGTGCGCAAATTTTGACATTTCAAACTACGTATTCTAATATTCTTGAGAGAAATCACAAACAGACTGGCAACACTTTGGGATTTTCGGAATCAATCCCTTTCGGGACGTGAAAAATTGCATTTCAGGCGTTACAGAAGATCTTCTCATCTTGTTTCAATCCTCAAAAAACGTCGTATCGATTTTCTTTTGGCAGAACCGACTGATTTCGTCTCCCCTAATCAGAAAATGCAAAGCTTCTCCTCATGTTCCCTAACCCAGCTCGAATACACTTTGCATTGATATTGGTTCAGAAAAAAATATTTTAGGAGATAAATCCGACTATGATACAAGACGGAGTGGTCGAATGAGACATGGAATCCGAATAACATCCAAACCCTGAAAATTTAGCGTCAAATTATTGAGAGTTGGTTAATAAAAATTCAGCTGTTGTTTTTTTTTCAATACGCAAAAAAATCGCTCGGTATATCGAAATGTGAAGATCATTGACAATTTGCTGGTTTTGTTAATTTTTATTTCTGAAGAAAACGAAAACAACGGGCACTCTCAATGGATAAGCACGATGAAAATCGTAAATCTCATGCATTGCAGCGTGCTTCACTCTTTGGCACGCCGACCGCTAGCAGACGATAGGCGAAACGTCAAATCCTGCGGCTTGTCACGAGTCTCAAACCAGATAGGTTGACAGGTAACGTAGCGAATGATTCGATAAACGTCAGATCACGCGCGCTGGCAAAGGCTGCGTTTTCGCAGAACCCTCCTGACGTCAGCCACGGCTACGTGGCCCTTCGTCTACTCGTCGGCCCTTTTCGATCGTCCATCATCGCGGATTCGAGCGTTCCTTTCAAAGATCGAACGCCTATTTTCTAATACTTTCCATTTAATGACGCGTCGAGAAATAAAAAACGGCTCAGTAGAAATGTTCGGAGTAACCTGCTGAATCCGGGATTTCCCGCTGATACACCAATTCTGAATCACCTTGTATACATATATGAGGCATTCCACGTGACTTCAGCCAGTTAAAAAAATCCACAAATAATTTTGAAAAATCGAATTACTTTATTGAAAAATATTCACCGAGTGTCGACATTTTTTAAAAGTTTCTGACGTTTTTTCTCGTTCATTACCATTTTTAAATATTTTTCCATTCAAATGGCTGTATCTTTGGCACGATTTGACGTATTTACATTCGTAAAAAACGAAAATGTGCGTCTTTTTCTAGCCTTCCAGAAAAAAATTAATTTAGATTTTATTGAGAAAGTCGAACGTCCGTTTCAGGGCTCTCGTTATATTATTTTTAAGGGGTTACCCCCACTTGCGATTTTGAAAAAATCGATTTTTTTTATTGCATTTTTTTGAAGTATAAGTATCCGAACCCATACTTCTGTATGGGCCCGGAATAGATGACTCTATGTAAGTTTACAAAAAAAAAATATTTTCTTCGTGTAAACTGAAATTGAAACTTTAAACGCGTTTTTCTCAAAATGGCATTTCTGAAGCCGGTGACCAAGATTACTCGCACACTAATGAACCGATCTTCTTGAAATTTTGCAGACTTATTTAATACATAAAAATGTAATCTTTAATCGTTCGATTTTTTTCGTTAAAAGCGAACCATTAACTTTGACTGTCCGCCATTTTGTGAAAAATGAATATTTTTTAAAATCCTTCGATTAAAGACTAGTTTATACTTATATTTGACTAAATCCATCCGCATTTTTTTTTCAGATGATCCACTTCGCCGCAATGTTGCTCACCGCAAACCGTGTATATAGAAACATTATTTCATTGACGGCCATTTACCACTAAACAATGTAATATTTTTCAATAAAAAAATTACTGAAAGTTCTTCAAGATGTGTTCTTTAAGATGGTATATTGATCGATTAAAACAGTTTTGTAGTTTTCTTTTAAAAAATTCATGAAAAAGGCCTTTTTTTGCGCTACAAGTGGGGGTAACGCCTTAAGAATTTCCCGGAATTGTGAATACGAAAAACGGATTTTTGGTGTTTTTTATATTATGGGATTCCTAAACACCGTGAAGTAACAGCTATTTTTATTTTTTTTATTTTTTAATTAATATTCGCTTGAAGAGTGTGGAGCACTCACTGTATGTTTACCAGGTTTTTGAAATACATATGACATATATGTCATATGTATTGGAGCCTTGGAGTGCTCCACACTCTTCAATCAAATATTAATTTTTTAATTTTTTAAAAATAAATACAGCTGTTACATCACAGTGTTTAGGAATCCCATAATATAAAAAATACCAAAAATCCGTTTTTCGTATTTACAATTCGAGGAAATTTAAAAAAAGAAAATAACGAGTGTCTTTCCTTGAGAAAAAAAACATTTTTGCATATTTTGCCCTGCAACGGACGTTCGACTTGCTTAATAAAATCTAAATTAATTTTTTTCTAGAAGGCTCTAAAAAGACGCACATTTTTGTTTTTTACGAATGTAAATACGTCAAATGCTGCCAAAGATACAGCCATTTGAATGGAAAAATGTTAAAAAATGGTAATCAACGAGAAAAAACATCACAATTTTTTTAAAAATGTCGACACTCGGTGAATATTTTTCAATAATGTAACCCGATTTTTCAAAATTATTTGTCGATTTTTTTTTACTGGCCGAAGTGACGTGGAGTGCCTCCTATACATTGCAATGCGCATTAGGAGTGACTTATACGTCAAAGTCGCGATACTCATGATCCTCTGACTCTTCTTTAACATCAGTAATTAACATGTCGTCGAGAGTCAGAGGTATAGCATCACCCTCAAACCATACAGGTTCAATCGCTTAATTTTCTAGCAACCACCCACATTCTGTTGAATTTTGCCACATATTATCGATTAAAATTGTTCGCAAATAGTTTATTTTTTGTTTTTCAGCACGGTTGCATCATACTGGAATCAAAACATTTTACACCTCTCGAAAAATGATCCCTGGAGGATTTTTATAAAAACTCTTTGAAATACGAGCAGTCTGGCCAGATTAACGCTGGTACAATATTTAACGCCATACAGGGCAGACGTATACTCTCGTAAAGTTGCAATTTTTTTATCATCGCTGACATCGTTAATATTTATGCACGTACTGAATACGTCTTTGATTTTTTCATTTTTCATTAGAATATCCAATGCTTTGACTTTTCTTTTTTTGAAAAAAAAAAAAACAAGCAGTATAGTCACACTCTGTAAACGCGTGAAACCTTGGTAATAACCTACATAAACGATCGCCCAATATTTTTTACAGTGCTGTGCAGTTGATGCAATAAATCATATTTGGCGTTGACACAATTGAAATTAGATCAATTTCAAATTCCACAAGTTTATCAAGACTTCCCAATCAAATAATGAGAGTATCTGTCTCAGAACACTTGATCATGATTGTGCTATCATTTATAAATTTGCTCACGTGATATATAATCCTCGTATTTGCCTCCTCATGATAGAATTCATGATCGGCTCCGTTATTTTTAACAAATTCTGCTTCAAGGTTGGATCTTACCACGAGCTTGGCGTATTTCGTCCCCTTTTTATTTTCGCCTAATCAAACCAGGTCAGAAATTTCCAGAACCGGCTGCCACTGAACCCCTTTTCATGTTAGAATGAGAGAATAGAGTATCTATTTTGCCATACACGCATGTATGAAGAATGCACTAACAAATTTTAAGAAACAAACATCTTTTAGCATGATCATTTTTTTTAATTTCCTTTAAAATAATAACATATCATATATGTGACACATTGAAAGAAAAGTATTTTTTTAAATATTATTGTGCTAAGAATTTTTTTTTTCAAATTATCTTTAATAAGTAATTAATAACAATAATTCATTCATTAGTTTAATTTAATGAAAAATTACACATTTCATCTAATTTCCGACTGCAATATTTTAAGGTAGTACTAGCGAATTGACTAGTCATCAGAAAACCGGTAAAATTCCGAATCTGAAAAAAAGCAAAATATAACAAGAAAAGCGAAGTTTAAGAATAGCAATCAGATTTGCCTTGAGGTGTCTCACCGGCCGCTATTTAATCATTTTGTCAATAACCGTGGCAACGCTGTACTCAGTCACTTCCGATAATTTTCAAGCGCGTGTTTGTTTCCCGTATGTGTAGTATGCGTGTAATGTGTGTATTGTAATTTCGGTCTTACATACATATGGGAACGGGCCCGAGGGTCGAAGCTACGAGGCTGCATTCAGGCCAACACGTGAAAGGAGGAAAACAGAAGTTAGTTAAAACCGTCAAGCATCAAATGAACGTCGTGCTCCATGCAATTTCTCTAATATCATGAACATTTTCAAATATCTTTTTGTAAGGATCCAATAGAGTAATTTTGATTAAGTTCCTTCACCTAACCCATATCTATACGTAGGCACTCGAGTCGGGATCACGAGACAAAAATAACGTTAGCGTGAAGCGAACAATCAAAGTTAAAAGTCGGAACAAAATGTTGAAGTTAATGAGCCGCTAAGCTCGCATGAAAAACCTCCAAGTTGGAAGTCGTAATTTACGGAAATCGAGCGAACGCACAACACAAAACATCAAGTAGTTATCAGTCGTTATATTAAAAATAAGACACGTGCTCGAAGAATAGCCGAAACCAAAAATAGAAAAGGTATTTAAAAAAAGAGGGAAAGAAAGTAGTGACGAAAATACGTAAATTCGTGATAACGAAAAAGACGAAAAAAACGGAGAAGAGAAAAAAAAGACGCAACGTTGTAAAAACAAAAGTGATAAACGAAGAAGAAAAAAAGGCGCCACGGAGGAAGGAGATGACGAGTACAGCCATACGTTCAAAAAACGCGACGATGAAAGAAATACAGACGGACGAGAGCGACAAGGAAGGAACGAGAATAAGAAGGTCACCAACCGCTGCGGAGAACGAAATTTCCGTGTGTTCTACACCGATGTCGAAGATGACAGTTTTTTAACCAAGAGAAAAAATACACCGGCTGAAGTTGCCGACGAAGGGTAAAAAATGTGAACTACAACGCCGATTGGAAAAATACGAGGACGATGACGATTTGAGCGACGCCGATAAAAATTCTGGCAGTCAAGAGATCAGTGGCAATGAAACGGTGATGAACAAAAAACGCGACGAAGAATCAGATTCGGACGACGAACATGAAAATACAGACAGACGTTCCTTGAGACAAGAGCAAGCGAATCAAATGCGCATACGAGATGATCGACGATCTCTATACAACGGTGCGAATTTTTTCACCATCAAAGACGTTGAGGGCAGCATTTCTTATTTTTCAGGGGACGATAAAGCACGTGTAGAAAAATGGATCGAAGAGTTTGAGGGAGTGAGTACGTCGTTGGAATGGAAAGACTTACAAACAGTCATATACGCAAAAAAATTGACGAGAGGTTCGGCGAAACATCTCTCTTCAAAAAGGAATTACATCGTGGAAAAAAGTGAAACGACGGTTGGGAAGTGAGTTTGCCCGGGAAAAAAAGTTCATACCTGAATATATCTAAATCATATCTGTAGAATCAGATATGATTAGACAAGAAAAATAGCCATATCTGTTCATGTAGTGTCATGACAGATCATGTATGCTTATATCTGAGCATGTATGATCATACCAGATCCAATCCCCAGGCAAGATCTGATCTTGTTGGACCAGATCTGATTTTATTGGGCCAGATCTGATCATGTCAGGTAGATCTGATTTTATTGGGCCAGATCTGATCATGTCAGGCAAATCTGATCTTATTGGACCAGATCTGTCTGTCCGTATAAAAATAAAATACCGTGGATCCCAGTAGACCTGGACATCTATGAACAATAGACCTGCCCATATGATAGAATCACCCGGGAAAAAAAGTTCATATCTGAATATATCTGAATGTATCTGAATCATATCTGTAGAATCAGATATGATCAAACAAGAAAAATGGCCAGGTCTGATCATGTAATGTCATGACAGATCATGTATGCTTATATCTGAGCACGTATGATCATATCAGAGCCATTTTTATAATTTCGAGAGCAGACCCGTCCATATTGCAGCAGGTCTGACCAGTTCCAATCCGTAGGCAAGATCTGATCTTGTTGGACCAGATCTGATTTTTTGGGCCAGATCTGATCATGTCGGACAGATCTAATCTTATTAGACCAAATCTGATCTTGTTAGACAGATTTGATCCTACCGGACCAGATCTGAATATATAAGAATAAAATACCGTGAATCCCAGCAGACCTGGACATCTATGAACAATAGACCTGCCCATATGATAGAATCATAGTTTATCTGAACTATCAGACCAGGTATGACTCCGACTATATCAGAGCAAATCTTACCCTGTTGACACAGATCAAATCTTGTTAGTGCAGTCATGAAGATATTAAAATGTTTAAATATTTAGAGCGGAGTTATTTACACGTCATCACTTGACGTGTTAATAATTAATAATATTATAGTAACTCACATCATCACATATAATACAGTCAGGTGAGGTGCCATATCTGATCGGATATCGTCTCATATCCTCATATATCGTTTCATATATTCAGATGTTTTCATGTGTGAACAACTGAACTGCATATGCGATAAGGTATGAGTGTATAAGACTTCGTATATTTTCCAGGTTTAGTATCGTATCTGATGGGATAAAATTTTATATGAACGTGCCTGCTCATATATCACATCATATATGTTCAGATATGGTTTCACGCTGCCAACTCGCCTTGGTACCTGACCAGATAAAAACATATATGAGATCTATATAGCGGAGTCTGCTACCGTATTTGATCGGATATGATCGTATAAGATCATACGTTCACATATCACATCATGTATGTTCAGATACGAATTTACGGTACAAACTCGCCTTGGTCCTTAGCCAGATATAAACAGGTATGAGTTCATATATGGTCAGGCCAGATACTGTATTCGATCAGATATGATCTTCTATATGCATATGTGATGTGGAATATGATCAGACCTAATCATATATGATACTGTAAAATGTCAGATATAAATATATCTGATACATATATGACAATATCTGAAACATATACGAACAAATCCGCTCAGACATGAACTTTTTTTCTCGGGTGTAACGAAACCCAATAGCGCTATAGTACACTTGCAACTCTCGAAACAGAAAAGGTTGTCGAACGAAACACCACGTTAGTACGTGTACACTATGAGTACCATAGCGAATCAAGGATTGGTCGAAGAAGAGCATTGATGCAATACATCATAGACGGCATACCAGATGAAGAATGTAATAAATCTATCCTTTACAATGTGTGTTCAATTACGGAATTGAGACAAAAATTGGAACGATACGACCAAATGAAAGAAAGAATCGATAGAAGCCAAGAAAAGAACCCAAAAAATACAAGGACTCAGAACTAAATTAAAGTAGAACGGAGCAACAAGCTGGAAAAGAATCACGATGATTTGTATGCGGATCGACCGATCACCTCGCTCAACAGTGCCCAGATAAAGAAAAAGGACCGAAGTGTTTTCGCTGTAACAAATTCGGTCACATTGCGGCGAAATGCAACGAAGACGAGAAACTAAGGACGAAAAAGGGCAACAAAGTGAACATAGTTCGAGTAATCTACCAATTGGCGATAGGCAACGAGATCATTGTTTTCATTAACGATATACCAATACCATCGATGATCGATACCAAAACACATCGAACAATGTTACGGTATAGAGATTACAAAAGGATCGGCAGTCCAACACTATGGTCGACTACAAGAACGTTTCAAGGATTCGGAAATACATAAGTAAAAGCTATCGGAGCTTTTCGTACGACGATGACGATACACGACGAAATCTACGATATCGAGGTGCACGTAGCACTCGACGTTGCAATTAATCATTCGTTTCTAATCGGTAAGGATCTAACGCGACAAATGGAAGTCAATATCAAAGGGGGCCAAGTCGCTACAAAAAAACTGACAATGAATTAAGACATGGCGAGAACAAGCAGTGAAGAAGATGATATCAAGCGAGACACGGATTGTCAGATGTTGCGCGCAACTACCATCCGTGAACTGTATAGATGTGAGTACAGTAGACGTTGATGATCGGTACCGTGATGAAATCGAAATACTTGTTCAACAACATAAACGACGAAAAAATGTGCAAACGACATTCGAGATCAAAATAATACTCTAAGACGAAATACCGATTTGTATAAAACCCCGTCGGTTGTCGGTGAAAGAAAAGAACATTTTAGATACACAAGTGGAGAAACGGCTCCGCGAAGGAGTGATTAAACCGACTAAAAGTAGATATTCGAGCCCAGTTGTCACTGTGCTAAAAAAGAACGGCGAATATCGAGTGTGTGTCAACTATAGACAGTTAAACAAAAAAATTATCTGTGATCCCTTCCCGTTGCTCCATCTCCGGCAAAAAAATCATCTAAAAATGAATAAAATTGCGTCAAGAACCTACAACTTTTGTCCTTGAATACAAATTGACCGGCTAGATTCGGCCTCCCGAATACGGGCACAGCTGTTAGCATGCGGCGTGGCTAATTCTACGCCACCTCTCCCGTCGTGGCAGACGCGGGTAACGAACGCGAAAATTAGTCAATTCAATCGATAATATCTACTCGAAATATTCCGTAACCTATATTTTTTATGGAACATACGTAACCGTGATAGTTTTCTTTGTTGTTATTTATCGCTTTCGCAAAGCTCCGTAGGTAATCGCGAACCTCTATTATTTCCGTCTCAAAGTTTAATCCGCACCGATTCCCTATATGGTGCGGGTTAAATGCATTGATTTAGTGAATTAATTACTATTGTATTTAGCCGGTAAGGCATTCGGAGATTTCGCGAATGTCATTCTGTATGTCTATACTACATCATATAAAGAGATCAATTTTTTTCTAATGAGGTGGTTCGTGCACATACTACCTTAAAATCGTAGCGGGTAAAAAAATATGACACCTAGAGCAATAACGGAGCATGCAACGTGTAGAACGGGATATGCTCAAAGTCGGTTGCCGACTATCGCTATCGATTTGCGAGGCAGCAACCATATTTATTATGTTAAAGGAGGTTTCAAGCTTTAATTTAGCGTTCGTTTCATCCTTTCAGGTCATGAGCTAACCGAGCGCCAAAAAATGATAACAATGATACCATGATTGCCAAGGGTTGTATCCGGTTGTTTAAGCAACCCTGCATATATTGTTTCAACATTTCAAGCCCTCCATTTTGGCGTTGGTTTTCTTCTCTGATGGTATGACCTATGTGAGGTCGAGAATGAACTCGCATTGCGCGAAAACCACCCCTCCCCGTTTCAGGTTCTGATTAAGCAACCGTGGCGTTTCTTCATCATCACGATGAACCGTACCTTTTCTATAAAATT
This sequence comes from Ophion slaviceki, assembly GCA_944452715.1. Lineage (NCBI taxonomy): Eukaryota > Metazoa > Arthropoda > Insecta > Hymenoptera > Ichneumonidae > Ophion > Ophion slaviceki. The sequence goes on along the minus strand of OX101788.1, from coordinate 43,030,690 downwards.
CATCCCTTCAGAAATAGTCAGCTTTTTTACGGCCGCCACTCCGCCTATACGACTTATTATTAGTGATGGCCGTCCGTCCGTCTAGCCCAGCCTTACAGTTTCGACAGTTTTAAATATATTGCATGAAATTTTGCAAGTAGGTGATTCAAATGAAGATCTCAATTAATTGTAACAAAATCTCAGAATCATATTGTTTAATCTAGTCTAATGTCTCGAAAAGTTACATTCAACACAACAGAGTATTTCAATATATTATTGTTATATATTAGTATTAAAAAGTTAAGTCATGAATATAACGAAGTGTGATACAATTGGTGACACAACCGTTTCAAGAAGTCACGACTGGATTCTTTTGATACAAAAATATTCGAGAATTCGATTAAAAAAAGATTCTAAAAAGGGATTCTTTTTCAAATCATTGTATCACAAGCGTAGACGCTACGCCGAGAAATTAATTCTTTCATTTATTACAAGAAATCGACTTGGAGGCTTAAAAAGTTAAGTCATGAATATAACGAAGTGTGATACATTTGGTGACACAACCGTTTCAAGAAGTCACGACTGGATTCTTTTGATACAAAAATATTAGAGAATTCGATTAAAAAAGATTCTAAAAAGGGATTGTTTTTCAAATCATTGTATCACAAGCGTAGACGCTACGCCGAGAAACTAATTCTTTCATTTATTACAAGAAATCGACATTCGGACATTCCATGGAAAGCCCAGATATTATACAGAATTAATATCGATAATAATTGAAGTAATCAATTTGATGAAACGATCTTATGAAGACTATTGCAATGCACCGCTTCGTATCCGCCCTCCGTTAACGATTATATTTTCACCAAGTCGGTAGATTAGTTCTAAAGATTGTCCCAGGAAAGTATGGGATTACGTCTATAATGACAAGTTATTCAGATCGAATTTGCTAAAGAAGATTTGGTGACGTTGGTGAAGAGGGTGGAGTCGTAAAAACCATGCTCTCCTCATACCGCCGCACCGCAATAGTATATGTGCCTCATCGACAAACGAGATTTCATTTAATTAAACTGTCTCTCGTGGCCTTTCCCTTCTCCCCATACTTTCCTTTCTTTCCCATACCTTGTAAGATCGGTAAACCCGAGTAAGCGGAAGCCTACACCACCAGATAGCCCCAGCAATGGGCAGACACGCGTTATCAGCTTCCACCAGTGAGTCGTTGACGTACATCTGGAGGCATTTTGCCAATCCCCGTTCATCGAAATCTTTGCCGCTGCCTCCGCCGGGTCACTATCTCATCTCAATAAATAGCCTGGCATCAAAAACTCGATCCTGAAATTGAATACTCTCCTCATACATTACCAGCTCACGAGTAATCTATACTTCCAATCCCATAGTTATTCGTCAAAATAACTAATCTCGTATAAGAAAAACCAGGTCATATTGTAAAGCATATTATGGCCAGGATTTACGCATACTTTTCATGACAATGGTATGGACATATTTTCATCGTAACGTTGTCTGCATTTTACATTCTTCAAAAATTGTTATCTTCTACCAAATGTGTTGCCAGAAAATCTCAAACAAATGTTGAATTAGAAAAATAAAATTCTTCCGGAAGACTTTGAGTGAAAAGTCTATGTACAAACAGCATTCAATTTATTCGTAAATTTGTGCAAGGCTTCGTATAGCTCGATTAATAATTCATATAGAATTTTTACGATATATTTTAACATTCTCGAATCCAAGAAAATCCGACTATCAAGGTCGAAAGCGGCAATCTAAGATATAATCAACAAACATCTAAATTACTAACCGGCGTCAAGCTAAGTGAATTTATAAGAACCTTCTTTTGCACTAAAATACAATGGAAAAACAGAAAACATTGTTTTTCTTACCCATTGTTTAATCATATACACGAAGGTATGTCATAAATATGACAGTATGTTCAATCCATATTGTCATAAGTTATTTGAAATTTGATAAATGCGAGAAACGAAGGAATTTTCATAAATTCACAATTTTTATGATTTTCAACATGACACTAAAAAACATGAGAAACCACTTATCCGTTGCAGGCTAAAATGCAGTGTAGGCCAAAATGTAAAAGGTTCTACATAACAATTAGATTAATCATAAACAAGAACGTTCAATCGGAACAACTCACAAATGTAAGAGATGAAACAGGATCGGCGGATGAATAACGAAGGAGAAAAGGGCGGTTGTGGCGGCCAATCTTTGAGAGGGAAAATTTAATTTGTTTCTGTTCTAATACTGATCCGGATCATCATCATGATTATTTATATATAATTTTAAGCAGTGAATTACAAAGATCAGGAAGCAGTAGGAAGTACTTTCTAATCTACTACGACATCGCTCCTCAAGAGGGCACAGGGGAACTATGGAAAACTTGTGACGATATTATATGTTATAGAGTTCCAGTTATATTACCATCGGAAATTCAAGAAAACTGCGGCTCAGCCAGTAATCGGCGCGCAAACAAATCCATGGCTAAACGTATCCAATAAATGCCAATCAATAGAAACTTACCCCAAGGTCATGCATGTAGGTATACAAGCGAATCCTTGAAACTAAGTATTAAATAAAAACATAACTATTACATTAAAACATAACCATACATGATATTTATTATTGAATCTTTTTTTTATATCTTTTTTCGAAGCGTTATAACATTAGGAAATCAACTTGTATTCAGCTGCCAGCACGCTACATTGCATATAATTACAAAATTTACATCGGACACTTGTTGGGCGGCAAATTACAAAAAATAGCTAGGTGCTTGTCCGATTGATTTAAAGAAAACATTTTATAGTGTTTAAACTGAAGGCGTGGTATTACAACTTTTCAATAGTGATTTCCAAGGTACTTAATAAAGATGATACATAGCGACGTTTCTAACTTAGTATAACGAATCAGCTGCATATAACAGCATTACAATAACAGCACGGTACTGTCAATTTATCATTATTATCTAATTTCTACAATAGTGCCGTGCTGGATCTTCACAATTTTCATCATTCACCGAATGCAAAGGCTATCCGCCAATTAGGGGGCGTTCGCAAATTACGTAACGCAATTTGGAGGGGGGGGGTCGGCCAAGCGTTACGGTCTACGTACGTGGGGGGAGGGGGGGGGGTCAAGCTTTGCGTTACGTAACGCTTTTAGAACTGCAAGAAAGAGCAACATTTCTGCATGTTCTTTTTTTAAATTAAAGCTCGCGCGCAATTGTACCGCGGAAAGTTCACAGCTTTCCATACGAAATGTCAGTTAAGGGGGAAAGTTACTGTGCAAGAACTTGCACAGTAGCTTTCCCACTTTCCCCAAGCAAAACTCAAAAACATTTTTGTTTAATAATTCTTGACATTACATATATTCAAAAATATGTGAGCAATATTTTTATTCAAAAGTCCGGAAACTGACGGAATTACAATCACTTTGGTGAGAACAGGTAGCGCGACCGGTTAGTGCCCTCGGTCCCTACAGGTGTGGCATCATTCACAATAGATGAAGTGCTGGCTCTGATTATTTGTTAAATATAATGAAGATGAAGAACCGTCATATCGCCCACGACTAGATACTGTAGTGTAAGTATCGATATTCGAGAAAAAACATAACTTTATATCAAGAAAAACGAAATGAAACCATTGAACGCGTGTTTCTTGAAACTACTTTGTTCGACCTTGTCCCAGTGAATACTCAAAAACTTATTGACCGATTGTCAATTTTTTTGTTTGACATTTTTGTAATCGCAGTGACTGAGGTTGTACGTAGCCGATTTTTTAAATTTTGATGACTATTTTTAAAGACTGTTTGAATAAAAAAAAGGGCCTCGAAAATAGAAATAAATGCCCAAACTGTGGGCATTTTGTAAAAAAAAACAGAATAAAAACGGCTACATATAACGATAGCTACATTGATTTTTTTGTTTCGGATGATTAATCTCCAAGATTGCCACAGCGCAGACCTACAATTTTTTAGGAAATTTCTTAAACTACCATTTTTGTCTATAAATAGTGACTTAAATAAATATTTTTTTCAAAATGTATTTTGAAAGTGTATTTATTAAATGTAACAACTTTTATGTCAATATCTGAAATATAAACATATTTTTGAAAATCATGAAAATAGCCTTTTTAGCGTCTAAAATGAGAAGACCCCTTAATATGTAGGCTAGAGATATCAAGTGTGTCCAAATTCAATATTTCTCATTATAAACCTCCGCGATTGCCTAGATCAGCGGTTCCTAACCTTTTCAGTCTTGTTACCCCTATGACCTATCAGGGAAACTTATTTACCCCCCCCCCCCCCCATGACGTATCAGAGAAACTTACTTTAGCAATGAAAATACACGTTTCCAACAATTAATCTGCCAAAGGAGTCGATTTTTTCCATTTTTCACTATCCCAAAAATGCTCAAATTCAAACCTCCAAATAAATATGTTTTTGGAAAGACGGTCGACACTGTCTTTTTTCGTATCTACAAACCTGCCTCTTTAAAAACCTCAACGGATTTTTTAAATATTTTTACAAAGAAAAATTATGACCCTTTTCATGCAAGTACGTATTTTTCAACGCAACTCCCACTGTAAACGAATATTAGGGCACTTGATTTTTGTGTTTCTTAAAAAATAAATTTTGAGCCATAAACGAAGGATCATCGACTACAAAAAACGTCTCTACCAAAAATGCATATTCACCGAAATGTAACGATCTTAAAAACGTCTGAGGTCCGATCGACCCGGTATGCAGTCAGAGGTTCGTGGCGGTGTACAGTCGAACGGTTAGAATCGTTTAAAAATATTTTATTTCTACAATTATTTAACCGTAACAATCTCTACGAGATTTCGACCACGCGAATTCTGTTACAAGTTTGTCGAATTTGAAATTCCTTGTTACTTCCGGTTCGATACACAAGGTCGCAAAATCATTAAGGCGCTCTTGTAGTATGATCGATCGTAGATAGTTTTTAACAAATTTGACGCAGCCCCTTAAATTTGAAAATGAAAATGACTGAGTAGCAGAAATTAGTTAGGCCAATGCAAACACACACCTGTTTGATATGATAAAACTTGAGCGAAAGACCTTAAAAGAGAGAACTTAAATATGCATCAGTACTCGCTGAGGGGAATACGGATGGACATAAACCACCTTTCTTTGCTGCACTCGTAAGCCAAAAATTGTACAATTAGTCTGAAATGAAAGGGATTTTTTTGTATACCTTAATGTTTATTAGAGGTAATTTCACGAATACGCGAAACGTCTGTAGCAGCAATCCTATTAATACATCCACGTACCCTAATCGTTACATTTTGTTTCAACCCTAAATTTAGGATATTTTTTTTTAATACTTCTTCATTTAGTATAGAATGGATATAGCCACAATGATAAAAATATACCTGTTACATACTGCGTATGTAGAAAAGCAGATTATCCAAAAATATGTCCACTTCGTACGAATAGTAGTCGGTGATGGATCCAAATTACTCCTTGGTATTTCATATGTTCACGATTCTATTTGAGACCCATTTCTTCCGCTGCTAATACGTATCCATTCCGTATTCGGGTGTTCGTTTTCAGATCGAGTGAGCTAATTGCAAATTCGTCTATGTCGTATTCATTAGTTGGGTTCACCGAGTTGGTCTGAAGAGAGAAGGGATCTGAAAAATTATGTATATATTATCGGCGAATTCTTTTGCCGGAGATATTTCGGGGGTTTTGCACTGTCCGGCACATTATTTGCAAATGAGTCACTGTTTCTGAAGACTGCATAGAGGGAGCAAGAAATCAAACCAAAGATTAAAAATCACCTATTCAAATGCGTGCTTCAATGATAAAATATCATCCAATTTCAACAAATGTGAACATTTAAGGAGGTTCGGTGGTTGGAGCGAGTCCAAGATGAAAGCCCGATTTTTTTATAGCATTGTCGAAACCTTCGTCCATGCGTATGCGACGTTTCTACGAGATTTACCGTACAGTTTTCGAGTTATTAATTGTTAAAGTTGGTGAATTAGTCACACGTGAACGACAAAATGTGCCTGTCCTTTCATATACCGATTTTTTTGTGCTACGTGGAGCCAAGACACACGTAAAAAAAATTAACGGTTGCGTTCGTTGAATCTTGAATTGGAAAGCTCACCGCAGAAATAAGCAACAAATTTAGAAATAAAGTTGCGGAAAACCGAATTATTCGGAGAGAGAGACTTCTCGTGACGTAACAGCAGCCATCTTGCTCGTGGTGTGGCAACGCCGAATACCCGCGCAAATCTGATTCATCTATCGGATATTTTCGGCGGGAATTACAAATATGATTGTGCTAAGCCGTACATTTTTTAATCGATTATAAAGGGCCTTTCGTCGATATTTACTTAAAGTTCTTTCATGAATAGCCAAGGCATCTCAATTTTTCTGGCGACATTTATGCAACGCATCCATATATAATTTCAGCATGGAAGAACCCTCATATAAAATGAACGTTCCTTTTTATATCTGCAAATATTGTGACAATTGGAAAAGGGAAAAATAACATAACAATCGATGAAATGTGTTTTAACTTTGGACAGATTGGACATTGGACATTGAGGTTAACCTCAACGCGACGTTCTTTATTTGCAATCGCAATATTCAGTTTTCATTTTCTAATTCTTGTCCGACAAAATCTAACTTTGTCTTTAAACTGGACTTCAGGTACAATCCCGTCACTGCCTTGATAAACTTCTACAGTATTTTCATTCTCTATGTTAACCGGCTACAACAAATAATAAGCCGGGCGCGTGGGACCGATGACAGCGATCGAAAATGCGACGATGCTAAACGTCGAAGATATGGCGTACTACTGAAGTCGAGTAGTAGATTATTACGTTTGTTTCCATATTATAAAAATAATAGGTAGTTCGAAATTCAATACTTAAAAAAAATCTCGAAAAATAGGCCATATACATATGTCTAAAAGGTTGCGGTATTACGGCGCAAAATAGACTCTAAGTTGACTAGCGTGGTCATCACAGTACCTCCTTAATACGAAATGTCATCATTCCGAAAGAACTTATCATATTTTTTCTGAGTTTTGAGATACCCGAAGCCGAAATAAATTATGTCTGATAAAAGGTCCCCGACTAGAAATTTGTCTACGGGGCGGACTAGGGCCGTATCCGGCGTGCCGTATTCCGTACCACGGCACTTTACAGGCCGCCGTATCAGGGCTTTAACAGGCGTGAAACGCTTCTTGCATCCGGCCCTGATGCAGATGCCGCTTACGGATTTGATCAGTATACTTTTGCAGGCTCTGATCCGGTACCGTATCTATGCCTGAAATAACAAATAAAAACAATCCAAAAATTACGAATAAAAGAATTCTGTTCGTATTTTTTGTTTCCATATACGTTATTTATATTCCTGCCTATATGATAATTGAATTAAAACGTATTCTGCCTGGTTAAAGTTTTTGCCTACCTTCGGGACTGAACCTATGCCTTCTTATTCTAGAGCTGAGCGCGCTACCTATTGGGCCATCCTAACACTTGTGAAAACTTTCATATTTTCTTTCCTATCTTTGTCTGCTTCTATGCATTCTATTCTGCAGAATGTCAATAATTTTATGTATGATGTTCAAGGTTGCATCATTGCGATGCAACAATAATTACATTTTAACCGCTGATTTTTTTGCCTATCTAGGGCCTTTGCACACGGTGTATTTTTTACGCGCAGACCACGCGATACAAACGCGATACACACGTGATCTATACGCGTTTTTCAGTCCAAAAAGCGTGTGGATCATGTGTGTATTGCGCTTGTATCGCGCCGTCTGTGCGTAGAAAATACGCCGTGTGCAACGGCCCTTAGGCTGTAAAAACAACTCGCACGCATGTAATTTCGACAAAAATAGTAAATTCACTTTTATTCTTATTTATATTTATATATTTTTATAGATATATATTGTGACGGCGTATATACATTTATAGAGATATATTGTGACGGCTCCTGTCACAAACCCCATGGGTCATGGAGATTTCTACGGTTTGGCGCGGCAACACCGAGTCTCTCGCCGTCCAGAACGTCTCTCGGGCAAAAAACAGGTTCCCCTAAAATATATATTACTGGCGTTATTACATATATTTTTGTATTTTATTTAACCTACGCGATGTACCGCGGGTCGAGGACCGATCCCAGCAGATACCGGCTCTACTCAACCATCCAGGAAGGAAGGGATCGGTCGCGTCGCGGTTCATCAGGGAGCAGCTCACCTAGCCCTTTTACCTTCGGGCATTCTCGTCTACGTTCAACTCGGCCCGACTTGTCGCCCTTCTTACCAGCGCGAAATTCGAAGGCGTCCCGTGGCGAATCGCTGGCTCGAAGCCCCATCCTAAGCCGTCCATCTCAGGACTATTTTTGAAGCGCGGGGTCTATCACCGTCAAGGTTCTCCGCCCATGCACTACGACCCCCGATGAGGGTGACACCGAGGGCCAAGAATCTCGCCAATCAAACATTTTAAATCGACCGTCTCGGGCACGAAAAATTGGGCGTCGAATCGGTCGAAACCAAATCAATAGTCGATGAGTAGGCATGGGGTGGGGGTCAGGATTAGCGTCCGCGGGACTGGGCCTTTTCGAAGGGACTCTGTATTCAGCGTTGGACGAGGAGAGACGGGTTCCCGCGCCGTTGCCACCACCATTACCCGATAAAAGACGCCGCCGTTAGAAATCAACGAGCGAAGCCCGGAGATCCAGGATCTCGTTCCGCGGAAAAGTCGGTAGGGCTGCCCTCGCGCTCTCCAATTGTGAAAGCAGAGATTAGTAGAGAGATGTACAACGCTCCCCTTTTCGGCGTGCCTCGGAAATGGCGCTAAATCACGGCGGCGAGTTCGGGAATATGATTTTGTGTGCATCGCCTCTGTCGAGGTTGCAGATTCCCTTGTAGCCGCGCGAGTCGTGATCACCGCTCAAGTCGATATCGCAGTCAGCGTGATCACGAATGGGTAGCTCGGTGGGGGAAAAGTCCCTGCCCCTCGCTCACTCAACAGGCGAACGGAGCGAGGTTTTGCGTCCGATCGAGCTCGACATATATGTGTGGCCGTACTGCGGATTGAAATATGCATTGAATGAATTTCAAACAGAAAAACATGTATCGGGATCATTGTTTTCTCTCGCTTGGCCGTTTATGCCGAGAATGCGGGTTAAAAAAATTTACAACGAACCGCGTTGAAAAATGAAACGCCGAAACGACCGTGGAAGGTTCAAAAAGAAATGTTGAGCATTTGCCGCGGTCGTTACGGCTTTTTTTTAACAGTAAACATTATGGATTACCGTGTATCATAAATGTTACTCTATCCTCAATGAGCGTGGTGGTTGAGTTGGCAGCGTGACGGATTAAAGCTGCTTGCGGTCCGGGTTCGATACCTGGTGAATCGACTTTTTTTCTACTTTTTTTCTTCATTTTATATTTAAAAAATCTCGAACTTACTCTCGCTTCAGCTATTCTCGCCTGTCCAAGCATTATTTATGATATTTGATTCAAATATGTTTAATTTAAAAGAAGACATTGGCTACCGGGGATCGAACCCGCGTCGTCTGCACTCAGAGCCCGCACGCTGATATATCAACCGCGAGGCTCTTGTGACTGCAAACCTGCCTTACGTATACATACTTATCCAACCTTTAAAAAAATCGCTGCAGGACCAATTGCATATTGTTTTTATGACCCCAAAGTATTATTGAAGACAAAAAAATGATTTTTCCAAATTTCTACAGTCGTATTATCCCTTAAAGAAAAGAAATTGATTTTTTGATCGTTGTAAATGTATATCCCCTCTTAAAGACTTTAAAAGAATCTCGTACGTGTTAGCGAAAACCGGCAGAAAATTATGAAGCAACTCGTCCACTTCTTTGATGTTCGCTATTTCGGTGTTCGCTATTTCGGTGTTCGCTATTTTGGACCATCGCTCGTTTGCCTATCTGAGATCTACACTTTCGAAGTTTGTATGGTATGATATAGATGTTCTAGATTGTTTGAATCTGTATTTGTATGACTCAAACTGCAGACAATCTGAATACACGTTCTCGAATAAATGAGCTCTCGAATAAATAATCCTTTGGTGGAATAGTTATTCAATTTCGCCATCGGTCGAAGGATCAAATTTTGAATAATTTACAGTTCGTTACTCTGAGTTTATAATTCTGTCATTTCGAAATCTTTGTCGTTTTGTATTTGCCCTTCCAAAGTTTTGACTGTGTTGAATGTGTTGAAAAAAATGCCGAAACATACTTATCCAATGTGAAATGTGTTTTGAAAAAAATGCCGATCGAGAAAGACTCAAAGTTCTCTTCGAGCCTTTCTCGATCGTTTCGGCACTTTTCTTCAACAATTGTTTAAATAAATTTTCAAAGGGGAAAAGTTAAAAACTCATTTACGTATTGGGGGCGTTTTTTTGTCATATTTTCCAATACTGTTTTCACCAAAGTTTGGAACGCCCGCTCGTTTTGAGCAACTTCAACATGCGTCCGGCAGGGTGAACGACTGCGGGTTCGGTCGCGTCGACGATATCCGCGGCGTCCTTGCTGCGGCCGCTCCCCTCGCTCGTGCCGCTGTTCTTTCGATGGCCTGCCCTTCTCGCGCCCGTGGGCTCCCTCGGGTGCCTCTTGCCGCTGCGGCTGCTGCTGACGACCACTTTTCTTTTGGTTGGGGCGCCAAAATTTCTTCTTTGAACTGTAAAAAATAAATAATAAAATGTACAAATAAAGTACACTATTCACACAAATTAAGGGATATCAAAAAAATTCCAAATTTTTTGCTGATTTTCAACAAGGGATAACTCGGAGAAAAATGGTCGTACAGAAAATAAAGAAAAAGGGAAATTGTAGTTTCAAGTGTCTAGTTTTCAGACCTGGACGGTAAAATTTTTTAGCGTAGACGGTTTTCAAGTAATCATCCGAAAACCAACGAAAATTTTTTTTTCCAAATTTTTGCTCGTCTTCAAAATGGTCTGTGGACTTCAAAATGTTTTTTTATCATGCGACCATAAAACTCTTTTAGCCAATTTAATCAGCTTCAATTTGACCTTTTAACGAGCTCCGTACGATGATTTGGCACGGAGTAATCGTCGACCAAAGCAAAAAAAGTCTCGGCGCCCCAACAAAAAGAAAAGTGGTCGTCAGCGGCAGCCGCAGCGGCAAGAGGCACCCGAGGGAGCTCAAGGGCGCGAGAAGGGCAGGCCATCGAAAGAACAGCGGCACGAGCGAGGGGAGCGGCCGCAGCAAGGACACCGCGGGTATCGTCGACGCGACCGAACCCGCAGTCGTTTGCCCCGCCGGACGCATGTTGAAGTTGCTCAAAACGAGCGGGCGTTTAAACTTTAGTGCAAACAGTATTGGAAAATATGACAAAAAAATAAATGTTTCCCCAAATACTTAAATCAGTTTTTACTTTTCCCCTTAGAAATTTAATTTAAAAAATTGTTGAAGAAAAGTGCCGAAACGATCGAAAAAGGCTCGAAGAGAACTTTGGGTCTTTCTCGATCGGCATTTTTTTTCAAAACACATTTCACATTGGATAAGTGTGTTTCGGCATTTTTTTCAACACATTTCACATGGGGATAGGGGTCAAAACTTTGAAAGGCCAAATATAGAACGGCAATGATTTCGAAATGACAGAATTATAAACTCAAAGTAACGAACTGTAAATTATTCAAAATTTTATCCTTCGACCGATGACGAAATTGAATAACTATTACACCAAAGGGTTTTTTATTCGAGAGCTCATTTATTCGAGAACGTGTATTCAGATTGTTTGCAGTTTGAGTCATACAAATACAAATTCAAACAATCTAGTACATCCATATCTCCGAAATAGAAAGAAGTGAGTATCTAATATTGGTAATACCATCTATAGCAAAAAGACATATATCGAGGATACAAACTTCGAAAGTGTAGATCTCAAATAGGCAAACGAGCGATGGTCCAAAATAGCGAACACCGAAATAGCGATCATCAAAGACGTGGACGAGTTGCTTCATAATTTTCTGCCATTTTTCGCTAACACGTACGAGATTCTTTTAAAATCTTTAAGAGGGGATATACATTTACAACGATAAAAAATCAATTTCTTTTCTTTAAGGGATAACACCACTCTGGGAATTTGGAAAAATCGTTTTCTTTTGTCTTCAATAATACTTTGGGGTCATAAAAACAATATGCAATTGGTCCTACAGCGATTTTTTTTAAGGTTGGATAAGTATGTATACGTAAGGCAGGTTTGCAGTCACAAGAGCCTCGCGGTTGATATATCACCGTGCGGGCTCTGAGTGCAGATGACGCGGGTTCGATCCCCGGCAACCAATGTCTTTTTTTTTTAATTAAACATATATGAATTAAATATCATAAATAATGCCTGGACAGGCGAGAATAGCTAAAGCGAGAGTAAGTTCGAAATGTTTTGAATATAAAATGAAAAAAAGACAAATAAAAAAGTCGATTCACCAGGGATCGAACCCGGACTCCAAGTATCGTTAATCCGTCACGCTGTCAACTCAACCACGATGCTCATTGAGGATAGAGAAACATTTATGATACACGCTTATCTATAATGTTTACTGTTGAAAAAAAAGCCGTAACGACCGCGGCAAAGGCTCAAGATTTCTTTTTGATCCTTCCACGGTCGTTTCGGCGTTTCATTTTCCAACGCGGTTCGTCGTTAATTTTTTTTAACCCGCATTCTTGGCATAAACGGCCAACCGAGAGAAAACAATGATCCTGATACATTTTTTTCTCTTTGAAATTCATTTCATGCATATTCCAATCCGCAGTACGGCCACACATATATGTCGAGCTCGATCGGACGGAAAACCTCGTTCCATTCGCCTGTCGAGTGAGCGAGGGGTAGAGACTTTTCCCCCACCGAGCTGCCCATTCGTATTCACGCTGACTGCGATATCGACTTGAGCGGTGATCACGACTCGTGCGGCTACAAGGGAATCTGCAACCTCGACAGAGGCGATACACACGAAATCATATTCCCGAACTCGCCGCCGTGATTTAGCACCATTTCCGAGGCACGCCGAAAAGGGGAGCGTTGTACCAGGTGTGTAAGTATGAAACCGGAATTTGCCCATAGGTGGCGCTAGATGTCGATGCAGTTACCGACACATCACGTCAGCGGTGTCTTGTTATTGTATTGATATCCGACAAAGATTTCCAACTCACAATAACACGAGTTTCATTCAGTAGCATTAGTTTATTAGAGATAAACATGTCGAGTTTTGTGCCAACAAATTACGATTTGCCGACAGCACTACTTTTCTGTTTTCATCTGAAGAAAACCGCAGCCGAATCGGTAAAACACAGTGTTTCGAGTGGTTCAAACGGTTCAAAAGTGGCGATTTTGACGTGAGGAACGAAGAACGTGGAAGACCACCGAAAAAGTTTGAAGACGCTGACCTGCAAGCCTTGTTGGACGAAGACGACGCTCAAACACAACAACAACTGGCGGATCAGTTAAAGGTGACCCGAGAAGCCATCTCCAGTTATTTGTATCATATCATTACAATAAACGTGTTTTTTCTGTACAAAAATTCCGGTTTCATACTTACACACCTGGTACATCTCCCTACTAATCTCTGGTGAAAGTATTCGGGTCTTGTGAGTAGTTATATTATTGTTATTTAATCGGGAATTTTATCCCGCGGTCCAGAGCGATATCACAGTGGCGGGGCGCCGACGCGCGCGCAAACAATATCGACAGCAGCGTTACTTGTCCTTTTTAATTAAATCCAGTTAGAATCACCGAGAGGGGTTCACCTTTTTTGTTTTATACGCGAATCCGAGTCGCTAGATTAAGTTATTTGATATTTTATTTTATACCAATATTACGGTTGCTTCGAGAGAAAAGGAAAAAGGAGAAATTATCTTGAGTTGTGTTAGAAGATCGGAATAAAAGCAATTGTAACTCCTGAAGGAGAGTGTTCCGTTGTATCTGACCTCGCCCCTCTACCCGTTGTTGAGGCTGACGCGGCCGGCAATTAACTTTCCCGCTTGCCTTCCCAACCTTATAAATTTGCCACGGAGGCCTAACAACCTGCGGGCTGGCGCCCAGTTGGGGAATGAAGTGCGGAATCTTTTGATAACGGAAAGAAAACCATTACAATATATATATATAGTGACGTAATTTTTTGAGCCACGTCACAGAAATGCTACCGATTATCAAGATATGCTCTCAATGCCCGAGTTGCGACCCATCTGTTTGTGTTAAGGGCCTTTTCTCTAGTATGTTTGTCTTGTTACGTTTGAGGTTTTGGGTTGTGCTGTCGTTTAGGTTAGGTTGGCGTGCGGAACTCGGTCGAGCGGCGTGTGGCTCAAAGTACCCAGCAATCCCGGCCGAGAGATGCACCCAACGAGGCTTCTCGGGGAATCGGTGCACGCCCGGCTGAGACGTCGGCGCCCTATTGTAATGGTGCATCGTGCTGGAGAGCAGGCCGTTTGGGTCGCGGGCGGAGGCTGGAGATCTCCGCGCCGCGCTTCTGGAGAGAAGCTTTGCCCACTTTCGCACGGTGACCCGGAGATGCGATCTTCGAAAGCCTCCATGTTACCGATGAGAGAAGGTCAAGATTTGTTACCGTTCCGTTTTCGGGGTAACTCGGGCAGAAATTATAGATTCCGAAAGGAATATTCTATCAGAATATTCCCGCTCCCGAAATAATATATCAGCTCTCGATATTGTATGAGATAAAGTTCTCGCTTGAACCGGCGATTTCGCAAGGTCCGATCCCGTGAGCGTGTTGACATTTTTTGGTCTACACGCTCTGTCTCGCTGTCGCATAATCCCTCGCACGCCGGCCTTGGTCGCGCGAAGTATAGAGTTGCTAACGAATCTTCGCGTGAGACGGTTGCCTCCCGAAATCGCGATCGCTTCCGATTTTACACGTATCGTGACAGTTGTCGATCGGACGTCGAGCTACGAGCTTCGCGATAGAGAAACGTGTCGCGGTCTCTCTCGCGCCCGTGATGTCGCGCTCTCGTTCTCGCGTTAGAGGCACGTCGTCGTGGTCTCTCGTTCCCGTTCGTGTGACGTTTCCGGGTGCATTTCGCGGTCGCGTCGAGTTTCGTTTACGTACAAAGTTCGTAAATAAAACCATTTTTTTATTTTATATAAAATAAAACCATTATTTTATTTTATATAAAATAAAACCATTATTTTATTTTATATAAAATAAAACCATTATTTTATTTTATTGGTAACGTTTTCGGTGTCGCGAAAGTGACAGATCCCGTGACAGTTCACACTACTCCACGGTGAATCCCAACCCCTCCACCATATCCCACAGTCTGAGCGACCGTGCTCTACCGCAACCGTTCTCCCCAGTGCAAGTGCATCCAGATTAGTTCGGTTAGACGATTCCGGCGATTAAAAATCGAGGAGAGCTCGAGTCTCCGAACTCGGTTAGGATTCCGGGAAACCAAAAATCAAGGAGAGCTCCAGTCTCCGTTTGGTGGGTCGGGTTGGATCCCCCCGACCCTAGTTTAGTCTGGTTGAGACGTCCGGCGACAAAAAGTCTCTGGTGCCCCAGGTACTGTGGATGCACGCGCACGGGAAGAACGGCCGAAGGTGACGGTTCTCGCACCCAGCTCTCAGATAGAGTTCCCGTTTTTTGTGTAGAGAAAAATATCCCCGTCACAATATATATACATATATATTGTAACGGGTCGGAATTCGTCACAGTTAATTTTATTTGTTCGGGACTCGATCAGGGAAGAAATTGGTTTAAACTCTTGGTTTTGGAGGTATTTGTTAATAAAATGGTATTTATTCAAATTTTATGACTCGATATAATCTAAAAAGCCCGCTGTATACAAGTGTGGTATGTTGTTTGTGTCGCTAGAGTGTATTTGGTGTGTTTTAATATTTCGCGTCAATGTATCGTGGGTCCACGGTCTTATAAACAGGTCTGGGCACAGAGGCTAAAATCTTGTGACACTAAGTAAGGCCAATTGAGTTCCAAATTCCGCCACGTCGCTAGCGTCGGAGCGGCCAATTTGCCGCTCCGCCGCTATATACTAATGTTGTTGTGTTTGCTAATGTACATAAACATATATACTAATGTTGTTGTGTTTGCTAGTATATTGTGTATAACCCAGTCGCCACCTTACCACACCGTACACCAACGGCCAATAGAAGTGGACATACTTATTGTATTTGAAGTGTCTTTTATTGAAGTGAACCGATAATTCAAGTGAATTGATAATTGAAGTCAAAATTTTGCAATGCCTGAAAGATCCTTTATTGCGTGAAAAATGGGTGAAGGCAGTATCGCCACTCATAAATGAATTAAAAACAACGCACAAAATATGCGAGAAGCATTTTGATCAATCCGACATTGTGCGCCACTTCATCCATAAAGACGGAGATGGACAAATTATCGCACAAGTAAGTTTCTATGATAAATGCTATATGTAATTATGTAATGGATATATTCTTATTACAACCATGAAGACAGTACGCATGCGCTAGTATATAGCTCTCTGTCCCACAATCGGCCGCTCCCATACTAGCGCTCCAAGTAGGGTGGCCCGTTTCGGAACTTAAATGGCCTCACTTTTTGTCACACGATGGCCTATGCAAAGTATATGGGAGTGCCCAGACCTGTTTATAAGATCGTGCGTGGGTCGGTAATTTTCTTCCCCCTCTCCTATGTGTATTGGCGCTCGCGGAGCGTTAAGTTACAGCGCGTTCTCGCCTACGGCGCGCAGTGTCTGCTGGGCGCCTTTCCTTAGATCGCGCGTGGCGCTGTCGGTCGCGGTACACTTTCCCTAGCGGTATCGATCGTGGTGCGCTCGATCTCGGTACGGCGCGCTATCCCCTCTCTTCCCACCGCGGTCTTACATACACGTCTTGAAACTCGCTCAAAATTTCAGTGGTGGGGAATGGCCTCTTATTGAAGCACCGACTGTTTCAACTCGTGACCACGAGGATCGCTGCTATAGAGTGATGCAGACTGTGTGAGAGAGACGGAAATAGATTTAAAAAGTAAACAAAACCCAAACATAACCGCTGATTTACGCGCCCACAAGCGACGTGCTCTACTTGTAAACTTGTATAAACGATGATATTGAAAAATGACTAAGTGGTGTATTGTGCCAACGTGTAAAACAGGCTCTCGGAGTAAAAAATCGAAACGCTTAGTGTTTCTGGTGCCGAGGGAATTGGCGCCATTAAAAAAATGGGAGGCCGCGATACCGGGAGTTGGGAAATTAGAGCCGAGACACGTTGTGTGCGAAAATCATTTCGAACCGAAATATATTCATCGAGAATGGGCGAAACAGGCGTTGGAGTCGGGAACCTGAAAAAAAATGAAAAATTATTGGGATCATTACAATGAATACTTTCCAGGCTGGAAAACAAAACAAAGTTAGTGAATTATTTTCATTTATCCTACTCGAGAGTCCTTCGCTTAAAGGTCGGAAAAGAGGTGGTTTTTAAAATTTACCAACGCAAACCGTTTCGGAAACTGCAAAGTAGAGATTATTGAAAATGTTTCTTGGGACATGCATTACAATTTTTCGAAGAGGAAATAAAGAATTGCCAAAGAAGCACTGTTTCTTAAGTATTTGTTTCATTTTCAAGAAATACATCCTGCAAGTGTTTCGGTCTGGATTCCACTTCGGTCTGGAATAGTTGCCACTTATTTTCCGATCAATTAAAACAACGCGTAAAGCCTATTTTTTCATAAAAACTAAAACATGTTTTTAAAAAACCGAGGGCACAGGGATCGAACCCCTGAAAGCAGCATTACGAAGCTTGCACCGAACCCCTCGACTGACACGAGCTCACATTGACACCTATATAAAAAACATTCATATTCATTGTACCCACTTGGATAACTATAGTCTTTCGGTTTTTTTCAGGTTTACGATAAAGTTACTTTTAATTGTATTTAGGTCCATCATGCATTTTTGACATTGAATATCATAATTTGCCTACACCAGCCAATTGTACAGCTAGGTTAGGTTCCTATGCGTCAACAATCGATTTCCATCTCTCTCGCACAGCCTGCATCACTCTATCGCAGCGACACTCGTGGTCACTAGGCGAAACGGCCGGTGCTTCAATCCGAGGACATACCCCCACCACCAGAGTTTCAAGACCTGTATGTAAGACCGTGCTTCCAACTGTCGCTCGTGAGTTATATTCACATATTTCAACATTTATTCTTCTATTTATATTCCTATTAATCTACAAGGGAGTTTATGTAAATATTATTACTGGATATTTTTACGTCGCCTATTCGGAATTTCAAGCAAGAGATAATCAAAAATAAGACTTGCATTTATCATTGACAATTATAATTACATATATGTGAATTAGCATAGATTTTATGATTTTTATCCCGGGATTATTTATTTATTTTTTTATAAATAATCACCTATTGTTATATATAAATAATATATGATCATATATGAGAAAATATATAATTATGTATAACTATAATGAATTTTGTACATAAATAACTATATATGGATTTTGTCCATATATAATCATATATAGATATATTATATTAATTATATATAATAATATGTGATTATATACAACAAAAATTTATCGGGATATTTAAATGACGGAGGTATGCGAATTAAAAAAAATGAAAAAAAAAAAAAAAAAAAAAAATTTCGAAGTGAGACTCGAACCAGCGACCCCGCGATTACTAGACTCGAGCGCTACCGGGTACGCCACGAGCCCGGTTCGAATATCGTTGCATCTTTGTGGGATAAGAGTGCGCTCGAAAACTTCAAAGTCAATTTTCTCGAAAATTTCTGAATATGGCGTCGAACTGCTTTGGGATATTAATATTCGAGCTCTGAACTTCACGTACCATGAGTACGAAAAATTACAAAAATCCGACTGCCGTACTGTCCCCTTGTAAGTGCCGGTCCACGCCGGCCGGCTTCCTCGTCTCGCCCAATCCCGTACTAGACGACAGACCTCCTATCGATTTTTCGTCTCGATCGTCGTGGCTCGCCCTTTCGGTCGATCTTCTCGATGAATCTTTTCCCTCCCGAGTCGCGGAGCGCCCCAGTCGGTACGGCGCTCGCCAGCCATACCGCGCAAGAGCTGCAGTCTCTCCTGACGCGCGGTAGGCCGGAGACTCGGGAGATGGCAGCGGGATGCCCTCGGACGGCCAGTCCACTGTCCGCGTCGTCGGGAGATGGCGTTGCTAGTTCTCGGAGTCAACGGCCGGGCCGACGTGGCCCCAGTCGACAGCCCGCGTGGTCGCGTCGCAATCGTGATAAGGGGGTGCAGGAAGGACTGGGGGGGGGGGATTGTGTCGCAGCTTCTATATAAAGAAATCCTTACAAATACCTTAAAACTAACAATGAAATTTTTCCGAATAAAGGTGCGTGGCGGAGACTAAGCCCGAGCGTGGTCACGCGGGCTTTTCTCTATTTCCCTTGTAACGCAACGTCACAATATGTGTGTGTGTGTGTGTGTGTGTGCGTGCGTGCGTGCGTGCGTGCGTGCGTGCGTGTGTGTGTGTGTGTGTGTGTGTGTGTGTGTGTGTGTGTGTGTGTGTGTGTGTGTGTGTGTGTGTGTGTGTGTGTGTGTGTGTGTGTGTGTGTGTGTGTGTGTGTTAATCAGTCATTTTAAGTCCTGCCATTGAGAATAGTTTGAATTGTGTATTATTAAATAATATCGCTTCAGTTCGTTTGTTTAAAAACAATTAGTCCATGTTTATTACCTGCTCGCAGAGTGTAGATTATTCGAATTCATGCGGCTTATATCGCCGACGTCAATGAAACCTAACCTCAAAATCTTGATTCGCCAACTACGTCTATGGACGCCACATTACGCCGACATACAGGCTACCGTACTTTGGTCTGTTTAGGGTGCCCCCTCGCGTCCGTACTAAGGTGCCACCGATCCGGTCCACCCAAGGCACAGATCAGGCCTGCCGTAACCTGGCGTCCATGGACGCTATATCATGGCGGCATACAGGCCACCGTACTTGGCCCTGTTCAGGGTGCCTACTGGCGCCCGGAGTAAGTTTCCACTGGTTTGGGGGACATCCGGCACTGATCAGACCCGCCGCATTACGGTATTACGGACCGCTGCTTGATAGCGGCCTGATCAGTCTTCAGGCTGCCGGATCAAAATTTCTAGTCGGGTCGAAGTCCGTTTTTCAGCCTCAAATAAAGTTAGTAGGATGAGAATACGATACTGACAAGGAACATCACTCAAGCGCCGCCTTCGATTTTGTTGAAACTCATATATGTGATAAAGCGTTGAAAACTTGTAGACGCGTATTCTTTTTTACCAGGGGAAAAACGGTTTTAAGGGGGGGAGGAAGGTGATTCAAAGGGTGATTTGGCAGTTTCACCCACAAGCAGTCCACCTATCTGAATGAAGGAAAAACCAAAATTCTTCTAATTTAAGTCGATGAACAATCCCCTATAGAAGTATAACCAAATTAAGGGGTAACACGCCTTTCTTTGAGGGGTGGTTTCCGCCCTCAAAACCGTTTTTTTGCGCTGATAAAAAATACGTGTTTAAATTTTTTAATGCTTTATCACATATATGTTTTTCAACAAAATCGACCGCGGACACTTGAGTGATGTTCCTTGTGAGAATATATCGTTACAATTTGGAAATATCGACATGCTTAATGATGAATCTTGGAAACATAGCTAGGACATTGCTTGTTTAAGGTAAATTTCCAAGTAGTATTTGCTGTTTGCGTCAATGTACTGCAACAATTTATTACAATGTTTTAACGGGCGATATGTTTTTGCAGTTTGTAAAAATAAAATAAGACCATCGCAATCGTTTATTTTAAAGGACTAGCTTCCAAAACCTCGATTATATCTGAACATTGAATGAATATGATATATGACTTATTATGAAAATAGCTAGTTGTATTATTGCATTTTGCACCTCTTCCTCGAGATCACATGGTATTACCCCCTCCCCATGCCGATGTCGCCATAGGTTGATAATAAAGCTAAAACTCCCCCCCCCCCCCCCAGGCCCCCTTGCTGGATTCTTAATCTTTCTGCTGAGAAAGCAAATCGCTTTTTTTTCGGATTTTAAATTGCCGGAAAATGGGGGAGAAACATAGACGCTCCGACTAGAAATGTTCCGGCAACCAGACCACTGATTGGGCAGGCTTCAAGATACGGTCCGGAATGTCGTAGGAATGCCCAACTGATCTGTACCGGATATCCACTGGATCAGTGAATCCGGAAAACGGGTGTAATAAAGACAAACCGATCAGGCCCGAATCAGGCAATCTTGCAAGGGCCATGTTAGGGCACCGTTGCAGATTGCCTGACTTTGCCCTAACAATTTGCCCTCCTCAGGCTGGTATGTGACATGCACAAATCCGGTCAATATCCGGCGTAGACCAATCATATACATCGAAGTGCGTGCCTGATCTGCGCCGTATGTCTGCCGGATCAGTAGTTACCACCGATGTGAGAGGGCAGCATTAATCAGGGCCACATCAGGTGACCCGCAACGCGATCCTCACATGGCTCTGTTTAAGTTACCTGTCCAAGGCCTGATTCTTTCGCCTTCTTTCATCCGTGCTCTGGAGTTGGCTAATCCGGCGCAGATCAGGCATACACTTCGAAGTGCCGGCTGAATCTGCGCCGTATGTCTACCGAATCAACTAAACCTTAATCGGGGCCATCAAAGTAAAGAACTGAGTTGCTGCGTGCATAATTACGGCAAGATTCTAATAAAAATGACGTGCCGTGGGCGAGCAAAAAAACACATAAAAAAGCGGCCAGATATCCGCCGAACTAGTGGAACCTTAGTTCGACCGCGAGAAGGCCCTGAACAGGCCGCGGTACGGTAGCCGGTATGTCGCCGTAATATGGCGTTCGGCACAGGACACCGTGATTCCGAACGCCTGATCTGTGCCGGATGTCGACCGGATCAGTGGAACCGTAGTTAGCAAATCAAGATACAAAGAACGAATGAAAATAAATTTGAAGTTTGCATCGTGGCAATGCAACGCTTTTTTTATCACTTTTCATTCGTTTATTTTTATCATCGTCAAAAGGTAATCAATCAAATCAATAAAAATAAGTTTTATTGGTACAACTTGAACAATTTTTTTTACAAAATCATTTTCTCAAATTGCCTTTTTTCAAATTGCGGTCGTAACACTCTAACGAGAATATGTAAAAACGTGTAAGTTATTTTCGCAGCCTAAATAGGCAAAAAAATAATTATTTTTGCATTGCAACGATGCAAATTTTAACGTCATGATTAAAGTTATTGACATTCTTTAGAATAGAATGAGAATGATAAAAATAGGAAAAAAAAGTGCGAGAAGCAAAAGAGCCAACTATTTTTATTTTTCACCGCAACCAAAAATATAAGCGTTCAAGATACCTATCACAATTGCATTGCTTCTCGCACTCCATAGACGCGTGCATCACTAGACCATAGGGAAGATATACTCTTTCCTTGTTTATCAACTGGGCACAATACCTAATGCACGTAATTTCGTGTCGCGAGCCGCTCTGCATGAGAGCAGTAATGAAAGTTTTCTGGCCGCAGCCTCGAGCCTTATCGTAGGGACGAGCGAGGCAACACTTGAAAATTCCAAAATATCCAACTTTTATTACTTCTCAGAAGGGGTCGAACATCTCAGAAACTAGCCAGAAAATATTCACCTTTCGTATGCCTAAATAAAGAGAGCAGCCCTCCTGGCAAGTCAACTCACTTTTATAAAACCTCCTTGTCTCAACGACAAGTGCGCAGTATAGCCGAAGTTTTTAACGCCGATACACTGTTCGTAACCAGGTATTTCGTAGAAGAGAGTGATTCGCTAGTAATATCGGACGTATATTATAATAGATTCAGTCTCAATCAAGATTTTTACGCGCCGTTATGCAGTCCGAAATCCGGGTCTTCCGTAGAAGAGTGTGGTTCGGCGGAATTATTAAAGTCAATTTATATTGTTTTATAATCAGAAAGGTCAAACGACCAAATATTTCAACGTACGAGTTATTGTTAATCCGCGACCAGATCTCTAGAAGATTGCGTGAGGCGTGTGTGTGTTTAAATAAATATTCAACGAAACCGAGAATACGTTATTGTAAAGCGACGACACCGCTCTTGATTGTCAAAGGTATTTATCACATTATAAAATTTACTTGGAATGTACCAATTTATTCTTTCATCGAGTGTTTATTAAACTATTGTGTGACTCAAGATATTGAAGTCCCTTTATTACCGATTTCCTAAATCCATAAAAGAAACAAGATCTCTCGATGTCTCACAGCAAACCCATAATTATTATCCCAAAGAGCACTCGTGACTCATTAGAGCAGTAATCAGAGTAAAGGGTTTACCGCTCGACGCTTATAACTCTAGAAACATACAAATCTTTTCTAAACGGCTTCATGGCCGGATGTAAAAAAGCGTTTCACGCCCCGTAAAGCCCTGATCCGGCGGCCTGTACCGTGCCGTGGTACGGAATACGGTATGCCGGATCCAGCCCTAGTCTGCCCCGTAGCAACATTTCTAGTCGGGGTCATTCATATTCCAATGAAAAAGGAAAAGAAAACGGCTTGGCGAATAAGTGCAAACGATTGGAGACACGACACGACGAGCGGAATTGACTAAAATGTTTTTCGGTGTACAGTACGCGACACGCTTTGCCATCTGCAGTACATAGAAGTTAAGCCAACATCGAGACTATCCAAAAGACTGCAGAATGGACCAAGACTTTACCAACGTTTGCCAAATATTATAACCTGAGTATAGCTGAAGGAAAAGATGAATTCGCAAGGTTTATTCTCGAACTACAAGGTGCATGAAAATTTATAAAACACCTCCAGAAATAAGTGACAAAAATAACTTATCTGCTTATTATACTGTAAACATCTGCCATGTGATCTCGGGAAAGAGGCGCAAAATACAATTGAACGATTAAACGAACTTAGCTGTAGGTGAAGTTGTATCGTAATTGTATGCAGCGCTTCTTCCGAAGAGATCACTTCCGACTCAAATACCCATAACTAACAAGGAGGAAAGAAGACACTTGACTGTTTACCTTCGATTTTGTTGAAACTCGTATATGAGGCATTCCACGTCACTTCAGCCAGTAAAAAAAAATCCACAAATAATTTTGAAAAATCGAGTTACTTTATTGAAAAATGTTTATCGTGTGTCGACATTTTTTTTAAATTTCTGACGTTCTTTCTCGTTGATTACCATTTTTTAATATTTTTCCATTTAAATGGCTGTATCTTTGGCAGGATTTGACGTATTTACGTTCGTAAAAAAACGAAAATGTGCGCCTTTTTCTAGCCTTCCAGAAAAAAATTAATTTAGATTTTATTGAGCAAGTCGAACGTCCGTTTCATTTTTACGAATTATTAATTATTTTAAAGAATTTCTACGAATTGTGAATACGAAACACAGATTTTTGGTATTTTTTATATTATGATATTCCTAAACACCGTGACGTAACAGCTATTTCTATTTTTTAATTTTTTTATTAATATTCGATTGAAGAGTGTGGAGCACTCGCTGTATGTTTACCAAGTTTTTGAAATACATATGACATATATGTCATATGTATTGTAGCCTCGGAGTGCTCTACACTCTTCAATCGAATATTAATAAAAAAATATTAAAAAATTAAAATAGCTGTTACTTCACGGTGTTTAGGAATCCTATAATATAAAAAATACCAAAAATCCGTTTTTCGTATTCACAATTCGGAGAATTTTGAAAAAGATAAAGTAACGAGTGTCTTTCCTTGAGAAAAAAAATTATTTTTGCATATTTTGCCATGAAACAGACGTTCGACTTGCTCAATAAAATATAAATTAATTTTTTTCTGGAAGGCTAGAAAAAGACGCACATTTTCGTTTTTTACGAATAGTAAACACGTCAAATCCTGCCAAAGAAACAGCCATTTGAATGAAAAAATATTAAATAATGGTAATCAACGAGAAAAAACGTCACAAATGTTTAAAAAATGTCGACACTCGGTGAATATTTTTCAATAAAGTAACTCCATTTTTCAAAATAATTTGTGGATTTTTTTTACTGGCTGAAGTGACGTGGAATGCCTCATATATGATAAATCATTGGAAACTATTAGACACGTATTTTTTTATCCACGAAAAAACAGTTTTAACCCTTCGACTGCACACTTCCGCCACGAAACTCTGACTGCATTTGGGTCGGTCCAACCCGAGACGTTTTGAGATCATTGTATTTCGGTAAATATGCATTTTTTTGTAGAGGCTTTTTTTGTAGTCAAGGATCTTTATTATATGGCCCAAAATTTCTTTTTCAAGGTAAACGAAAATTAAGTTCCTAAACAAAGTGGGAGATGCTTTGAAAAATACGTACTTGCGCGAAAAAGATCATAATTTTTTTTCAATCTATAAAAACAGTCCTTCGAGGTTTTTAAAGAGAACGGTTTGTGAATACGAAAAAAGACTGCGTCGACCGTTTTTCCAAAAAGTGTATTTATTCGGAGGTTTGAATTTCAGCATGTGCGGAATAATCAAAAATGGAAAAATCGACTCCTTCCTATTATAATTCACATTCACCGCAATCGACGCTTAAGTGCATTCGGTGCTCGTTGCACATAACCCTACTACTTAACGGATACTTGCTTTTAGTTTTATGATCGGCATTCTAAATACATAATTTACTAAAGTAGCGTAAAATAAAACATGTCTGTGAGCATTTTCTATCGTAACTCACTTACACGTAGCAATAAAATACCAAATTTCATTTAACAAAATGTTTTCACTTTCACCACACTACTGCATAAACGGTGTCGGCTCGACCCCAAGTCTTTTTTCGACAGCTGTCCTCGGTACACGAACAGGATGTAGGATGGGGGCAAGTGCATCTGTAGAGTAGGAGTGGGAGACCATTCATGCGCCGCACTGCGGCCGAATAGATTACCCTGTTTTGCGGTACAGTCAGTTGAAGAAATGGAGTCGAAACGACCCAGTGTGCAGTCGAAGGGTTGAAGGGGGGAACCACCCCTCAAAGAAAGGCGTGTCGACGGGTGGTTTTGCAGTAACGCCCACACGCAGTCCACCGATCTGAATGAAACAAGAACCAAAATGGTTCTCATGTAAAGCGATGAAATATCCACTGTAGAAGTATTGAAAAAAAATTACGGGATGACACGACGTCCGTTGAGGGGTCGTTTCCTCCTTAAAACCGATTTTTCGCCGAAAAAATATGTGTAATGGTTTTTAATGCTTTATCACATATATGAGTTTCAAGAAAATCGAAAGCGGACCAAGAAAGTCATGTTTCTTGTGAGAAATCTTAGCCCCAAGAGCTACGACAGTGCTCTAAAGGAATGAAGTGAGCAACGCACCAAAGGGGCCTTGGAGGGTGAGGAAAAGGTTTAGCTTTACTGTGAACCTGTGGCGACATCAGCATGGGGAGGGGGCACTAGCATGTGATCTCTTCGGAAGACTCGCTGCATGCAATGACGATAGAACTTCACTTACAGGTAAGTTCGTTTAGTCGTTCGATTTCTCTACGAATTGTGAACAAGAAGAATTTTGAACGCTTTTAAGGTGAAAGAATTTCAAACTAGGTCGAATACGTTCGAAGTCCATATCATGTTTTGTTATTTCTGCTGTATGAAATGTCAGAAAACATTTAACCATCGTCGCCGTTAGAATCGTTAGGTATTTTTACAAACGGTGTCAACGAGCAGCGAATAATGTATTATGATGGCTTCTTGGATTGAAAAACCATAGCGATAATCTATTAATGTATTAACCACTGTTCTTTTTTATTCTGACGGTCAAATCTGCGTAGAACCTGCCTATGTTTATTTATAAACTATTGTACTTATCATAGTTATGCAATACTTCTGTAGACATTGAGCGGTTATATCCAAAAACCTCGTCCGTGCATTCCAAAACGTTATTCTTACGATCCGCGTACGTGTTTTGGTTGTCAGATGCTTATAGCTTCAACAATGTATATTATTCGAAATAAAGCAGGCACTTGGAGTCGAAATACAAATTAGTGCCAAATGTTAAATAAAAGTTTCGAATTGTTTCCTAACCTTCAGAGCCTCTGTCGTCTGCTTGAAGCCATAGCGGATGCTGCAAGTTCAATCTGTCCTTCGCCGACGTCCTTAGTGCCACGGTTTCGTACTTGAGGCCTTAGATCACAGTAACGGGGATAAAATCATGAGCGAATTTAACAATTTTATTTGTATGAAAAAGTGATTCACTCATAAAATTAATCACACATCTATTTACTATCAATATATCAACCTGTTGGAAAATATATTTTTTCTTGTCCGATGTACAAAATGGCCGACTACTCGAAACTTTTTCGAAACAGTTTTTTTCCAATTGGCGTGACAAATAACTTCAACAATTTGAAGTCACTCGATTTACATCAAATTTAAAAGTTATGTTCCTAATTAAATTTCACAGAAAAGTACGTACGGAATTTCTGATTCATCGAAAAGTTTTCATTTTATGAGCAGTTTATGAGCGAACGAAATTTTTCACTGAAAATTCATTTCTTAAGTTCAAATACCTACAACTTTTGAATAAAACAATATTTTTTAAATTCCGTACGTACTTCTCTAGGTAGTTCTAATGTAGATTCTAATGTAGATTGACGAGAATTTTTGTTTTTTGTTCTAGGTAAAAAAATTGTGGATGCTAAATGTCACGCAGCGGAGCGCCTAAAAACAGATAACAAAAGAAAATATTTGTAGTCGGCCATTTTGTACGTCGAAAAAAATATATATATATATTTTCTAACAGCTTGATATTCATACTAAATAGATGTGTAATTAATTTTATAAGTGAATCACTTTTTCATACGAAAAAAATTGGTAAATTCGCACGTGATTTTATACCCGTTACTGTGGCCTAACCCTTTAATCTCAGATCTCGGTAAATATTTGGTTAGCCCTCCATGTGCCTCAGCCAGTAAGCAATATGGACCATGGGTCGTGACAAATAAGACAAAAAGACAAACGAATGAAGGAATAAGTGAAATACTGAAAAAGGGAAAGTCAAAGCCAGAAGTTTGTCGGAGGTATAGTCTCACGGTCCAATGAGTAGAACACCCAGCGGCGGGCAAACGGATGAGCCGTTAGACCCGAGAATGCCAAGCATTTTTATTGGTCCAAGCGCCCGCGACGAGCGGATTTTTTGTTTTTTCGTATGGCTGATGTTCTTCTCCTTTGTGCTTTTTCCACCGGCTCTGCTTCCACCTTCAATCTCAATACTTTCTTCAAGGAAACTCGACGGACCGCACAAAAGGATGATGATAAGGGTGAACGGGTCCGATCATGTATATGTACGCCTATTCCCTATCGTCCACCCCTTATCGAGGAGCAGGAAGAAAATAAGAATCTTGGCACATGCTCAAGTTTCGAAATAAAGATGCCTTTCAATACCGGTATTCTTGTGTTCAAGCTCCATATAGGCAGATTCGGAGATACCTTGAAAGTAAATTCGAAGCTTATGAACAATTTAATATTTTCTTCATTTAAGAATTCAAATACACATATTGTGTATACGAGCAATTCTCTGAATAAATTTTATTATCCGATACTTCCGGACTTCGTTCAAATCCGAGTGCACTATAGAGCCGTTGGTGGTAAATTTTTCAATCGCTATGGAGCTACGACTTGAAAATATAGTATGCTGTTAAAGTTCGTAATAACAATTGTTTCAATTCCAATGTATACTATTCAATATTTTGTTATCCATTCGAGGAAAATTATATAAAAATATTTCGTAAGAAATAAAACACCTGATTCATATTCGTGCTTATTTATTTTGTAAAAAAAAAGATTCTTCATGTGGTTTACTACAAAAACGAATGTTACATTTACTAACAAAGCGACCGCACGGGGTGACTCCCTCCGATTTCGATGGAATTTTCCATGTTTTTAGAGTGGGACTTTTTTTTATATCGGCGGAACCCTATTTGCAAGGGGTGAAGAAAATGAAATGAATGAAAAATGCCCTTGAAAATCGGTTTTTTTCATTTTTCGCCGATAACTTTTTACGGAATGGGATACGAAGAAACTTCAAATGGCAATAATATTTTACTTTTCGAGTACTATACATTGGTAATAATGAAGGTGCCGTTAACAAATTCCGTACTGGTACGTGCAAAAATGCAGTTTTTGAATGCGTATCTACAAAAATTCTCATTTGTGTGGGATGTAAATTTACACGTAGGGAATGGAAAATTAGTGGATACATATTATGTTATGTATTATCGATAAGTTGCAATTAAGAGGTTGAAACCATCCTTCGATTTCTTGTCATTCAGCACTGGACGAAGAAAACTACACACCAGTGTAATTTCGATATTTGTGCTAATATGTATACGAAAATGGTAAATAGAATAGGCATTGAGCGGTCTAGAGGAAAAGTTAACTACCCAGGTAGGATTTTAAAGTCGCGCCTACGTTGGCGCAACGACGCTTGCCGGCGTTAGGACGTCGGGCCGACTCTGTTTGCCAACGTCGTTTTGGGGTCTAATAAACGTCCAAATGATAACGTCGGCCCGACGATCCTCCCAAACGTTGCGTCACAGTATTTAATCGATGTTGGCCCTTCGTCGATTGCAACGTCGGCCCTTCGTCGATTGCAACGGCGGGCCTACGTTGATTTCGGCATCGGCCCTACGTCGATTGCAGCGTGGGCCCTACACTGACAAAAAATCTTCAAATCAAATACTATAGGCATAAAATATTTCATAAATTCAAAATGAAATGAAGCACTTAATTGAGAGTTTTACGACAACGATTTTGGATCGTAATTCGTCATTCCCTAGCCTTTTGAGATGGTTTTAACCGAAGAACATATTTGACCTACATGTGAATCGAACCTGGAACCTACCTATTCATAGCTAGGTACGCTGCCCCTATGCTACCGAGTGCTTGCAACATCTCAGTCGCAGATATGGCATAAGCGACCAAATGAATTCCTATAATTATTTGTTGTATCACATAAAGTATATCAATTAATTAGTATCATTGTGATAATTAGAGAGTTCTATCGAATGACGCGCTATATATTTTTCAAACACAACCTATATATATATATATATATATATATATATATATATATATATATATAAACACAATTCCTCTCTCTCCATCCTCTTTACCCACACACCCCTTTGACAGGCCATTAGCTCAATCAAATAGAAAAATGGTTGACTCTGCAAAAATTATATTTAGCTAAAATTAAAAACAAATAAAATAGATAATAGAGAAATAAAATAGATGTTGTGGATTCAACTAAATGTTTTATGAACAGATGAAACCGAATCACAGATTTATGAGGATTAAATAAAATATTCAGGTATTGGACGATATTAAACATATTTTGATTTGAATAAATGAATATATTGAAAACAAATCATTCCAATAATGGAATGCAATAGGAAAAATTTGATTCCACGAAAAATCTAGTTAATTCAAGTGAACAAATATCAAATAGACGCGGTAAATTAATATCAAAAGAATTTTTCTGTCAGTGACTTGAAAGCGGGCAAATTTAAATGGGAGCGAAGTAAAACGTTGTAATTTTCAAGCATTAGAAGCACACTTCAAGAGATTCATATATGATTTAAAGAGCATTTTTCAAATTCATTGATTATTATTTCTTTTTTTTTCAATTTTGTTCTTTGTTGTCTAGCTTTTAATTAAGCAGGGTGACGGCATATATTTATTTAAGAATTGAAAAAAATACACGTTTTGTCAAAGTCAGACCCGAAACGTTCTACCGAACTGTTCACTCGTTTTCTCAATTTAAATATTCAGTATTATTACTCTCATTGATTTTTAATTAATCCCAGCAATTATCAAAATTGTTTTCACACCGAAATACTACAAAACATCGAAACTTAACCTTATTGTAAAATGTCGATGCTACCAACATGCTAACCAACTGTTGAGGCGAAGCTCGAACGGAAATACAAACAAACTGCTGTTTTACGGTCAAGGCATCGGCCGAACTCTGGAGCTACAAGCGATAGCCAACTACACCCGGCCGACGATTAGCCAGTGTTGTCTGAATCATGGTAGCCAACGTTGCGCGAACTACCGGGCCTAACGTCGACGCGATGATCGAACGAGAGTTGCGACAACTCTGGGCCATGGTTGCGTTCCGATCGTTGGCTGCCGATGCATCGCCGCCTTACCGCCAAGCATTGGCTGCACTCTGGGTCTGCAAGCGTTGGCCAACCACACCCAGGCAACGATTAACCAGAGTCGGATGAAACGTGGTAGCCAGCGTTGCGCGAACTACCGGGCCTAACGTCGACGCGACGATCGAACGAGAGTTGCGACAACTCTGGGCCATAGTCACGTTTCGATCGTTGGCTTTCGATGCGTCGCCGCCTTACCGCCAAGCGTTGGCTGCACTCTGGGTCTGCAAGCGTTGGCCAAGCACACCCGGGCGACGAATAACCAGAGTCGGATGAAACGTCGTAGCCAGCGTTGCGCGAACTACCGGGCCCAACGTCGATGCAATGATCGAACGAGAGTTTCGACAACTCTGGGCCGTAGTCGCGTTCCGATCGTTGGCTGCCGATTCATTGCCGCTTAATAGCCAAGCATCGCTCGCACGTTTCGCCAACGCTGGGCCGTCATAGACCGTCGATCGTTGGCAGCCGACGAGCTGCCGCAATACAGCCAAGCGTCGGCCGTACTCGGAAGGTCGGCGACTCGCACATGGGTAGTGTGCTTCTATCTTTTCGTAGATATAATATCGCAAATATTTGAAAACCGGTATGATTGATTGACACCCTTAGCGTACCAGTTCCACCTTGTACAAAATAAAGTACGCACCGTGGTGTTTACTTTTATTCAGACGTAACGACGACACGATTTTGGCCTAAGGTAGTTTAACAGAACAGGCGTAATGGAAACAAATAAATTCGATCAATATTTTGCCAGTTATGTTATTCTACGAAAGTAAACAATATTAAAAAGCGTGCAATGTAAAAAAAATCGATTTGTCAAGGAACTCGTTATTAGTGATGAGAAAAATGGTCCACCTGATAGGAAAATCGGAAGAAAATATGGAGTAAGTGAAGCTGTAGTCATGGAAATGTGTGAGAATTTTACCAAGCTTGGTGTAGTAACGGATAAGGACGAACGTGGAAAAAAAGAAGGATGAGCTCATTCAATGATAGTAGAATTATCCGGGAAGTTAAAAAAAACGATGGTTACCAGTCGTGTAATTTTAGAAAACGCAGGGTTGAACATTTCTAACCGTACAGTGCGTAGAAGACTATGAGAAACAGGCCTGAAAAATAATTTTGCACCGCCTCGCCCTTTATTTTGGAAGGCAAATAAAATCGCGCGCCTAGAATTCGCAAAGAAATACGTTAATAAACGTAGTGAAGCTATTTTTGTCAACTTTTCTTTGTAGGTGCCACCCCTATTCGTAATATGGGCCCACCGGCGTAACTGCGGCTCTGATTTCACCTCTTTGAATTTCGTTTGAACAGATGGTAACTTTCTATTCCCATTTGCCCCGGATCTCCAGTAATCTACAGCTCTTATCTTGTATTTGTAACTCAACTCTTCTATATTTTCCCGTGAAAGAATTCAGCCAGGGCTTTGACTAGGCCCCGATTATCTTTCCCTTACCCTGCAAAGGTCTTAACATGGCACCCGACCAGGTCCCTTGGAGGCCGGTCACACTTCGTCGACGAGGTCCTAAAGAGGCTTATAAATCAGGGCCCGACTGGTTGCCTCAACAGAACCCGATCGAAGCCATGAAGCAACCCTATTACTGCCTTATTATTATCAGCTTTATTAGTGTATACATATCAAGCGAGGTGTTTTGCAATAATGAAAAGTATTTTCTTCAAATAAAGGATTATTTATTATTCAGCTCGAAATTAGAAAATAAAAAACAGGTTCAGTTTTACAGAGAATACTGTCCATTATTAAGGAATATAAATGTGTTGGGGTAGCTTAGATTCAATAAAATAACTTAACGATGTAAAGCTTTAACGAGATCAATAGGTTTTTTTTATTTTTGGATCTTCTTTGCTTACAACATTACGCATGTTTCTTCCTTATATATATTTACATATTTATGTACTGTTCAACAGCTTAAAACTAGAGATGAAATAAGATTAATCGGTTTTTTTACTTTGGATTTCTTACTTCTTAAAAATCAAGTTCAGTTTTACTGAGAATACTATCCGTTATGAAGGAATACAAGTTGTTAAGGCGTCTGGCCAACTTGGCCGATCGAAAAATGGGTATATTTAAAAAAAAATAAGAAACTGGAAAGTATGGGCCGGAATATTTTTATTTTTTTACACAACGTCAAAAACGGCTTTAAGAATAACGTTAATAAATTTCCGTTCAAAATATTAAAAAATGGCGCCGACATGCACATTGCCGTGGAGGCCCTCCGCACGGTACGCGCGGTCGTTGTCCCAGCTGTTACCCAGTCATGTCACATCTGAAAAAAAATCAGCTCATTCGTGAGTAGTGTCGCCACAATGTAGCGTAGCGGTTTTTTTTCGACCATTAAAAAAATTATGGTGAGCCGAAGAAAAAAATTTGTATTTTTCACCGAATCTTCGGCTCACCATAATTTTTTTAATGGTCGAAAAAAAACCGCTACGCTATATTGCAGCGACCCTACTCACGAATGAGCTGATTTTTTTCTTCAGATGTGACATGACCGCGTAACAGCTGGGACAACGACGGCGCGTATCGTACGGAGGGCCTCCGCGGCAATGTGCATAACGGCGCCATTTTTTAATATTTTGAACGGAATTTTATTAACGTTATTCTTAAAGCCCTTTCCGACGTTGTGTAAAAAAATAAAAATATTCCGGCCCATACTTTCGAGTTTATGATTTTTTTTTTAATATACCCATTTTTCGATCGGCCAAGGTGGCCAGACGCCTTACAGTAGCTTACATTTAAGAAAATAGCTTAACGATATAAAGCTTCAACGATATCAATAGGTATTTTCGATTTTTGGATCTTCTTTGCACATTTATATTATATGCGGTTTTTTTTCACTTTGGTTCTCTTACTTCGTACGCATCTTGCGCCCTCCATCTAAGTCCTTGGCATTATTGAGGCAGCTTGAGAGACTGTGATAAAATATTTTCTCTGTAATCCCTTCTCCATTCGAATGTATACGGCGAACAAATTCTGTAAAAGAATGATTTAGAGAATTTGAAAACCTTACGTAATTTTTATTTTAATCATATGAATACATACCAAAACGTTTTTCATGAAATGCTGTACCTTTCAGCATTAACTTCCCTGCGTTTTTTAATTCTTGGACAGCTGTACAATTTATGGCGAATT
Organism: Ophion slaviceki; assembly: GCA_944452715.1. Classification (NCBI taxonomy): domain Eukaryota; kingdom Metazoa; phylum Arthropoda; class Insecta; order Hymenoptera; family Ichneumonidae; genus Ophion; species Ophion slaviceki. The sequence goes on along the minus strand of OX101788.1, from coordinate 42,996,353 downwards.
GTTGCTTGAAAAACTTCTTTTAAAATGTTGTAAGAACGTTCTTGTCATCATAATTAACAATATTCCCTTATGGAGAAAATTTTTCGGACGTCTAGAATTTGAGACATTCAATTTCCAATCTTTAATTTTCCCTATCTAAACGCGTGTAAATTGAAGTCGTGTTTCGTTTATAATGCGTTATAAAAAAAATCTATTTAAGATTTTTTCCGCAGATACAGCCAGAAACGCTATGGCCGAATTTTTTTAAGAAAAATCCTGAAAACATTTGGTTGCAACTTATAAATGAAACTCGACTTCAATTTACACGCGTTAAGATCGGAAAACTTGAAAATTGGAAATTAAATATCTCAAATTCCAGACGTCAGAATATTTTTCTTCATAGGGGAGAATTGTTAATTTTTATGTCAAGAACATTCATACAAAATTTTGGACGAATCCTAAATGAAGTCATTTTGTGATAGTCGTACCTTAATACAACATGAAATGGATTTTGAAAATTGAAAATTCGATCATACAATGCAAAAGAAAATGTACTATATCGTTAAAATCTACGTACAGTTCCAAAACTTACAAAATCTTTTTGAAAGTCTGCATCGTCTTTCAAATGTCCCTCGAACACCATAAAATCGTCGACCGAGCTCAGTTTTTGGACCTCGTGCTTTTTCATAAAGCCGTTAGGCGTCATCTCAGAGCTAGGCATCTTCATGAACCGTCCAAGGCTGTGTCGAAGTTCTCGTATTTCTTCACTTTGAAACTTCATGACAGCCATGATCTTCATTAAGCGCGCTGAACCGGCTTGTTACCTGCAAATTATGATTAATTTTATCAAATAATTATTCTATCTAATCAAATTAAATATTATATCGAATTATTATTCTATCAAATAGCAATTTTTGTAACGTTGATGAAAATACGTTTTTTTAATAAAAGTTACTCAATCTTCATAATCTCTCTTTCTTTCTTTATCTTTATTTATGTTATCTTATCTATATTATTATTTATTTACATATTTATTTATTTATTTTTATAATTTTTATTTTTTAGACTGTTATATATTTTTACATATAAATATAATTATACCAGGTGTGTAAGTATGAAACCGGAATTTGCCCATAGGTGGCGCTAGATGTCGATGCAGTTACCGACATATCACGTCAGCGGTGTCTTGTTATTGTATTGATATCCGACAAAGATTTCCAACTCACAATAACACGAGTTTCATTCAGTAGCATTAGTTTATTAGAGATAAACATGTCGAGTTTTGTGCCAACAAATTACGATTTGCGGACAGCACTACTTTTCTGTTTTCATCTGAAGAAAACCGCAGCCGAATCGCATCGAATGCTTGTGGAGGCGTTTGGTGAGCATGCTCTCGGTAAAACACAGTGTTTCGAGTGGTTCAAACGGTTCAAAAGTGGCGATTTTGACGTGAGGAACGAAGAACGTGGAAGACCACCGAAAAAGTTTGAAGACGCTGACCTGCAAGCCTTGTTGGACGAAGACGACGCTCAAACACAACAACTGGCGGATCAGTTTAAGGTGACCCGAGAAGCCATCTCCCTTCGGTTGAAAGCCATGGGAAAGATACAAAAGGTGGGGAAATGGGTTCCACATGAACTCAACGAAAGACAGCAGGAAAACCGCAAAACATCATGCGAAATGCTGCTCGCCAGGTTCAAAAGAAAGTCATTTCTCCATCGAATTGTGACTGGCGATGAAAAGTGGATATATTTCGAGAATCCTAAGCGCAAAAAGTCATGGGTTACTCCGGGTGAACCATCAACATCGACGGCAAGACCAAACCGCTACGGACGAAAGACAATGCTGTGTGTTTGGTGGGATCAGAAGGGCGTAATCTACTACGAGCTGTTGAAACCTGGGGAAACTGTCAATACTCAACGCTACCGACAACAAATGGACGATTTGGATCGAGTTTTGCGTGAAAACGACCAGAATACCAACAAAGACAACACAAGGTGATTTTGCTGCATGACAATGCACCAGCACACAAAGCAAAACAGGTCCAGGAAACGATAGAGTCGTTCCGTTGGGAGATTCTTCAGCACGCGCCTTACTCACCGGACCTTGCCCCATCCGATTACTACTTGTTTGCATCGATGGGACACGCACTTGCTGAGCAGCGCTTTACTTCTTACGAAGATGTACGAAAATGGCTCGATGACTGGTTTGCCTCAAAAGAGCAACAGTTCTTTTGGCGCGGAATCCACAAATTGCCAGAAAGATGGGAAAAATGTATAGATAGCGACGGACAATACTTTGAATAAGTTACTTTGTATCATATCATTACAATAAACGTGTTTTTTCTGTACAAAAATTCCGGTTTCATACTTACACACCTGGTATATATATATATATATATATATATATATATATATATATATATATATATATATATATATATATATATATATATATATATATATATAAAATATACTTTACTATTGAAATCAGAAACGAAGTTGTTTGCAGTATCTTCCAGAGGCCGATTTCCATTTTTTTGTAATCCTTGACGAGCCGATGGAATTTTTGCATCGCCGGATCCGTTTTTATTTGCAAATTTTTCTTGGTCCGTTGCATTCTCTGTATTCAAGGGATATGGTGTTGAAGTCGATGGCTGCTTGCAAACAAGCGATGCGTCCACGATTTTTGAAGAATCGTTTTTTTTTCAACTTGAACTTGACCAGCTGATTTTTTCGACACGTTCTTTTGGCTGGAATTTTTGTCTTTTGAACGAAAATTAGCAGCCGTAGTTTCTGAGTTAGAAGAACTCTCATCAGAGGAAGCTGAAAATGTAAAAAAGACTTCATTTATTACATTTTTTCTTTACTTTTCACATTTTTCGATAAATAAATAAATGAATATGTAAATCAAATTAAATGTATCATCTGAACCGCTCTCGTCTGACTCCGAAGTCAAATTTCGTCGACTTAACATATTTTTTATTGTCTTCGCATCGTGTGATTTTTTATTTTTTATCAGCGTGGTAATTTCTTGAGAGTTTTTTCCCCATATATTCTGACATTGTTGCATACGCGTATTCTTGATCAGAGAGTTTCTTTACTCTTTTCAATCCCTTCGCATGGGTTTATATTTAACAATCAATTGGAAAAATAACATTAATAAAAAAATGAAAATACATGGTCAACATAATTTGAAGTTGGGTTAAAGCCTTACTTGCATCGCCTTGTAAGGTAACTGGATATGAAGGGCAACTTTCTGGCGGATCTTCTCTGTTTTGAATGAGGGTACGGGTGAGTAGTTTGTCTTCCTCCTTGTATGGAGGTACCATATTTCGTACGACCAATGATCCAAGTCCTTTGTCATAAGAAACCCAAGAACTTGGCACGCACTCAATTGCGCGCTTGCCTTTTTTATCAATTTCGTTAACAAAACTGACAAGTTGATACGGTCGTAATTGTCGTTTTTGAAACTTTCCTGTAAAAACAAAACTTATCTTATTATCTTAATACCAGATATAACATTTTTACCAAAAAAAAAACACAAAAATATTTATATGAAAGTTCTCCATTAATTTATATTCAACAATTTTATTTCGCAAGAAATGCTCGCTTTTTAATGATAAAAGTAATGTGCCACGTGCAGTTTTGTTTAGCATCTATTCTATTAATCATATTTTCATGTTATTTTCCTTCAATATTACATGTGTTATGTTACATTATTAATTATTACATATATAATTATAATCATAATTATAAGTTACATATATAATTATAATCAATATTACATGTGTTATGTTACATTATAACTGTGGCCCAAAAAATGCACGAGGAAATTGACCATCACTAGTATGATGCGATAAAAATCGCATTTGTAATAATCAAAATTGTCATTGCTATCTAAGAATATACAATAAAAATTAACAGGAAAGATATGACGAATGTAAGATTAGAATTCTTATTGAGAAATAGCAATAATTTTTATTGTTTCTTCACGAATACGCATCATACAAGTAAAATTAAATTTCCACGTGCATTTTTTGCGTTGCAATTATAATATAACTGTTAATGATAAATGTACAATAAAAAGAATCACAAAGAACGTAAGGAATATACGATTGAAGAAAGATGATATCAAAATATAAGTAGAATAGATGCTGAACAAAATTTCACATGATACATAACCTCACTTTTATCATATTATTGAATCACGAAGCAAGCATTTTTTGCGTTATATTTATGGGCATGATCTCTCCACAAATGTACCATTATTTAATAGTGAACAAGAATAAAGAATTGTACTTACTTATTCCACGAGATTTCACGAATACACACGCAATAAATTGAATCGTTCGTACCGTTATATTACGTTCGTTATATTACCGACGCTGCTGGCGCTCGAGGTCACGAACAGTCCCAAATGTATCTATTGCATGCATATATGTATACATTTATGTATAGGATGCATGGCTCTTGGCGCGTACGGCGGTGTTTTGAAGAGAATTTAGCGTCGGTTTCCAGTCGATATCTATATATTTATATACAACTTTATACGCGAAATACGACGTGACCAGGGGGCTGGCATCTTTTGGAATTCTTGCTACGCGAATTGTCCGCTGTTTGTAGTGCCCTACTCTGCCACTCGCAGCGCTAGTTGTTCTCAAACAATCCCGATGCGCGCACAAGGGCTATGTATGTGTACGCACGCACACATATAATCGGGCAATACCCATATACCACCAATAATACACACTGATGGTTTAATATGGTGTATGCGGCAGAGCGGGCCGCGCGCCTGCGCAATAAGAAATTGTCAGAAGACTACTAGTGCCACGGGGAGGCGCTAGTAGTCTTATATACGGTAAGGGATAAGAGGGCCAGCCCCCTGGACGTGACCGAATTTTACGAACGAAATTGTAGGAAATATTTTTTTTAGCTCACGATGCGTCGTTCTCTTACTTTCTACCCAGACTACCGCCTTTTTACCTCGAGCCTGCCGGGCCAGCCCATGCCCTTTCCTTGTTCTTTGTTCTTCTAGCGGGCCTCCCTCGACCACTCAATCGAAACACGCTGAAAGTATTTCCCTCTTCTTTCTCGCTGCCGCTCGCCCTCGATACTTTGTTTTCCACAAAATATTTTTCTCGAGAGTGAATAACGCAGATTGATATGGATCAACGTAACAAAAAAAACGTGCTTATGCTCATAAGCGAAAGAGTAGAATACCTCTCAAGGAAATTGAAAGTGAGACAAAAAAGCTAATTTGGGAGCGAAGAGACAGAGCGAAGAAAGTGTTTACGGTAAGTATAATATCACGTTAAAATGTTTTTATTTCAAAAATTTAACTCTTTTGAAGAATTCGCATTTATCGAGAATATGAACGATACCATAGGTGAAGAAACCGCTGTCCGAGTCGGCGACAACGTCGATTCAGAGTTGCCAGACGCGTAGTGAGCGAAACCGCCGCCAGACGCCGCTTGTGTAGCCCAAAAACCGCGGGATTTTACGAAGCCCAAATAGCGCGGTAAAAGCTCGCATATAGCCCAAATTCGTGGTTTTGGTAGGGCATGAAGGAAAAGCACCGATATAAGTTAGAAATTGAATCATTTCTTCAATTATTTTAAAATCAAACATAATCAAATATCTGTATTTTGTAGCAGGCTAAAACAATCACATAAATAAACAAATACTTATTCCTTGAGATTGCACTAGTACAAAAATCACCCAGTTTCAATCACAGTCTCATATATAATATATGAATAAGAATATTAAAGTAAATATCTTTACGTTCTCTAGAAATCTAAATCAAGTATGTCCATCAGAGAAACATAAAATTCTAGTTTTAAGGCTTTCACGGCTCTTTATGTAATGAGAAGAGTATGTGGCTTCCGGATGGAGGCCGTGTTGAGGATCAGCGTTGTGCCGACGTTTCGCAAACGTTACAGTCTGCATCATCAGGGCTGAGAGATCCGATACTGAAGCTCTCGTGTCTCAGGTATTCCTTATATAGTTGCAGTCATCGTTCCAGATCGTTGCAACTATATAAGGAATACCTGAGACACGAGAGCTTCAGTACCGGATCTCTCAGCCCTGATGATGCAGACTGTAACGTTTGCGAAACGTCGGCACAACGCTGATCCTCAACACGGCCTCCATCCGGAAGCCACATACTCTTCTCAAATATAAAATTCGTTTAGCAGGTCCTCTGCATTCGAAATTTGAATCTCTAGTACATCAATATTCTTTGGCACATTCTCTTGGGCAGGGACAGGGCCGGAGTCCGGATCATCCGGATTCAAGTTAAGACGGAATGACACCTCATCGCGGTCGGTATGGTAGAACAATTATAGATTCCCAAAAATCTCTGAAACGGCTCTTCAGATCCCGTCGAAACTTTGCCAAACGACGTCAAATAGATAGACGAATAGCTTCCAGCCACTCAAATTTTCTAAATTTGAGAAAAAAAACTAGATTGGCTTATGATAAGCCAATCTACATTTTTTTTCTCAAATTCAGAAAATTTGAGGGGCTGGAAGCTATTCGTCTATCTATTTGACGTCGTTTGGCAAAGTTTCGACGGGATCTGAAGAGCCGTTTCAGAGATTTTTGGGAATCTATAATTGTTCTACCATACCGACCGCGATGAGGTGTCATTCCGTCTTAAACTCAGCTTCCCTTGCCGGCTGAGAAGAGGACGCGGGGGTATATGAGTATATCGGGCTGAAGGAAAATGCTTTTTTATGTTGGTCGTTCGTTATGTATTTTTATTTTATGATACGTAATTAATAAACAGTTTTTCTTTTTTACATTTGAAGTTTACTTTTCCTCCAATTAATAATCATAAATTTAAAGTTCGTGTTGTTTGTGACCATGGATTCAAGCGGGACAATAATAGGCTTTTTGTGTCCATGACGGAATTTCATACAAACTTTAAATCACACCATGTGAATCACATAACAATGACTCGATGGCTGTATAATTATATATTTTTATTTAAGCTTTTAATAAATATGAATTCACTACGTTCAATTATTTATAGGTATAAAATATATTACTCTAAAACCCATAATGAAAGTTACCTCCATAAAATAGTTGTTAACGATTGCGTTATCGACTTGGGTGCTCCTCTATTCTTCTATTTTAGCGCACACATACGTATAGTGTGTAAAAAAAGAACACGATTTCTGTATAATCGTTTTGTTAGCGTGCTGTATTATGTTATGTGATGATATGTTTCTTATGTGCGTGAGTAAATACGTGATGATAATTTGTGACCGTAGTAAATTAGTTGTATGTGTGTATTTCCTCACTCCCTGTAAATATGCGCGAATGGTTTTGTTTGAAGCGAACTATGCAAGGCGCGTCCTGTAGTTACATGGTCGAAGAGCCCAAAGAAAGACATTTTATTTTCGTATATAGCCCAAATCGCGCTTTAGCGCGTTTCAAAAATTTGGGCCGCGAAATGGCCTCCCAAGATAGCCCAAATCGCGGTTTATAGCCCAATCTGGCAACTCTGCGTCGATTATGGACACGAACACGATGGAATTGGGAGTCAAAATTTCGACGTGCCGAGAGAGAATGTTTTCAACGAAGACTTTGATCTTGTCGCCGAGGAAGAAAGACACAGTGACGAGGAACCATCACTCTCGAAAGAAATTAAGCATCTTCGTCAGTGGGCTGTGAGCACTCGAATTAGTCACACACATTTCGAACAATTATTACTTATCCTGAGAGAAAGAGTATTTCCTGACTTGGCAAAAACTGCCGTAACGTTTTTGATACACTCCATGCTAATTACAATATTCGAAGTATGGGAAGTTCAACAGATAGAGAGCCTGGGGAATTTGTCGACTTCGGAATCGCAACTGGGTTGGAAAAATGTCTCGCCGGCTTCCACAAAGGAGATGTTGATTTAATTTTGAATATTGATGGCCATTCTTCTGGAAAAACTTCTTTTTGGCCGATTTTAAGTAAAATTTATTATGAGCCCGATGTGTATAAGCCATTTGAAATTGCCATATATGTTGGAGCTGGCAAGCCAAAGGACTCAACCGATTTTTTTGAAGATCTCATAAACGAATTGAATACCTTGCGCCGAGATGGTTTCCGGTTGGACAATAAGATTTTTAAAGTGAATTTGAAAGCAATTGTTGCTGACACTCCGGCTCGTGCTTATTGCAGAGGTACTTTTTCAATTTCGTTTATTTCATTAAGGGGGGGGGTAAGGTAAATTCGCTATGAACAAAGCATATTTACGATAATTTTTTTTGACGACACAGTTAATATATATTTATTTATGTAAGAAGTATATTATAAAAGGACATTTGAAGAGTATTCTGTGAAATTTTCAGTAATAATTATGCAGAAATGAGCCATTGACAGCACATATTTGCAGACACCTTTAAAAAATTGCGGTGAACTGCATAACTCATCACTGGATCATATTAAATAAAAAAACCAATAAAATTTCATTAGTATATAAGTGTCTTAAGGTAACGCTGTCGAGTTTTTTATTTTTGAATTATTTTAATTCGTTTAACAATAATAAAGTCACTAATTTTTTAAATAAAAAATCGCTATTTTGACTTCTAAATGTGACCAAAAATTGAAATAAATAAATAGATAAAATCTCGACAGCGTTCCCTCAAGAAACTTATTAACTAATAGAATCTTCTTGGATGTTTTTTTCGGCTGATCCAGTGATGAGTTATGCAGTTCACCGCAATGTAACGTTTTTTTGTGGCATCTGAGAAGATTTGCTGTCACTGGCTTATTTCTGCACAATTATAATGAAAATTTCACAGAATATTTTTCAAATGTCCTTTTATTTTATACTAATTATATAAATAAATACATATAAACTGTATCGTTAGAAAAAATAATCGAAAATATGCTTTTTTATAGCGAATTAACTTTACCCCCACCCTCTTGACGGTACTCGCTTACAATCCTCGTTAATTTTTTTTTTTCATAGGTACTAAAGAACACGGTACTGTGCCTGCGAACGTTGCACCATCTATGGGAACCCCATTAAAGTTGGACAAAAAAAACTCAAATAGTTTACTCTGGAATTGATCATCCAAAACGATCCAACATGTCTTTTCGAGAGAGATTGGATCCCGAACACCATATCGGAAATTCTGCTCTTGAACTAATAGAGCAGGAAATTGATATGACGACCATCTTTCCACTGGATTTTATGCATCTGGCCTGCGTCGGAGCTATGAAATAAATATTAGAAATGCTAGTGTCTGGACCATTGAAAGTACGAATGAACTTGAGAAGCTGACACGAACTTTCTCGCAGATTGATTTCATTCAAAGCTCAAATACCAAAAGAATTTCAACGGAAGATGCGATCAATCTCTTGTGTATTCAAATGGAAAGCCACCGAATTCCGATTCTTTCTTTTGTATTGCGGTCCTATCGCTCTGAAAAATGTATTGCCCGAAAATCTATACAATCACTTTTTATCGCTGCACACTAGCTTCAGAATTTTGTGTAATGAAACATTAGCTACGTCATACAAAGAAGGAGCCAGAAAATATTTGAATCTCTTTGTATTTCCAATGCCAATTTTGTACGGCGAACAAGCTCAGAGCATAAACATTCATACTCTCTGTCACGTCGTCGATGACGTTGAAAATTTGGGTTGTGATTTAAGTAAAATCAATTGTTTTCCTTTTGAGAGTCATCTTGGAAAAATTAAACGCTCTATCAGAACTCCCAATCGACCCTTGGTGCAATTTTATCGCCGGCAGTATGAACAAAGCATCGTTTCCCGTAGACTGATAGAAATTCCTTCGAAATTTCGGATTGGTCAGAAGTATCTCGAAAATGGAGAAGTGATTGTAAAAATTTTTGTTTTTAATCATTCCACATTTATTGGTACGAGAGCGCCAAATAACGTTGTGCTTTTGCGGAATGGATACGTGGCGGAGATTAACAAAATTTTCGGACGTAACGATTCTGAAGAATGTTTGTACATTGAAGCAAAAGTGTGGAAAAAAAATGTATTCATGTACCCAACAAAGTCATCTAAAGTTTACGAATGGCGAATTATCTAAAAAAAAACCGGTGGATGCTGTTTATCCCTTCATGAGCATTGAACGGAAATTAGTTCAATTAAAAATGTCGAAGCAACCAAACGGTGCTGTACGTACATATGTGCTGTCATTCCTGTACGCATAAATTATTTAAAAAAAAAAACTATTTTTGTATTGCCAAATTTATTTTCCAAACATTCTGAATATTTATAGAATACAAATTATTTATAGTAAAATTTCACGTGTATGTTTATTTTAAGTAACCTAACCTAGTGTTTTATCGATACCTTAAACTTTAAATATGTCACATCTATGGAAGTAAGTCTAAAAACTAGAAATTCTTAAAAATAACTTTGCAAATATATTGTATGCCCTGTAATAACCACTGCCCTGATGAATCCCGTCTCGGCCCTTTATCATTATCCTCGCTACAACCTTTTTTGAATAAATCACCCAACCTTGTTATTTTCCTGTCGGGGCCTAGTCCGATTGTGTTGTGGAAAGCCCTAGTAGGGAATCCATATTCAAACCCTCATGGGGCCCGAATTTTTTTATGGCTGCCCTCCTAATTTCTTTCACGGGTTGGGTACATACATTTTCATCAATTTTTGGATCTAGGTATCGTTGGCCGTGCCAATCTCCTTCACTGTAATCTTCTATTACGGCTGCTTCATGAATTTCATTTGGTGACAGAAAATCCAAACCAGTTTCGACTTCTATTTTCATAGGTTGATCCATCGCTTCAATGATCATGTTTTCTAGATCCTTACTGAACTGTTCTTCCTGTTTCGTGATTGGAGTGCGAGGCAAATTCATAGCACTTATCGCTATGGATAGAAATTGAATAACATTCACCGGATTAACGTACATTTTTTATTTGTATTTCGAACACAAAATGTATGGCTGGCTTTTCCGTCGTAACTGCAGCAATAATGATCGTTAGTGAATTTATATGACTTGAAACCCAATTGATAAATACACACGAAAAAAACAACGATGACACACGCTATTACCAGAACTGCTATTAATCTTTAATAAGGCGATTTCAAGGTTATCATGAGAGCCGCTCTTTGCACCGTAGTCGCTCTTTGCGAAGATTTATTTCTTTCGTTCATTGGTTCCGCTGTTTGTGAAATTAAAGTTAAAGATAAAGATTAAATTATGCTGCGTTATAAGCTGATAAAAATGTTTGCATCATTCTGTTCATGAGTTGCAGCGGTAACCCAAAAACGCTGTAACCTCTACAGATAATGCCTTTGATACGGTGAGCGGAGTGGAACTTCTTCGTAAATATACAATTGTAATCCAGTTCCTTCCCGAAGCACAAAGTCAGTCCGTGATTGCGAGCCTTGCTTGTGATTTTTCACAAGTAATTCACGAATTATTGCAATAAACAACACGCCATTTGTTGCTGTACTCATCATCATCATTATGAACGTCTCGCAGTCGAAGAATACGACATTCTTTCCCTTCGAACTTTATTTTTATTTCGGCCCGTTCATGAGCTATAGAAATAACAAAGTTTTTAAGGGTGTGTTGACCCCTTAAGAGTGTCGTTCCGCCAAAACGAGAAAATGTGTATCGACTGTTTTGACTGATTGTACTTTCTTTGTAACCCATTTTTATTTCTACAAATTTTCGTCCATGCCGCACGGTAAGAACTTTGAACGTTTGCCTTTCGAGAGGGGGGGGGGGCTGAAATGTTACAAATATGCAATTGCGCTATAACATAAAAGCTAGCTGATTATACGATGCTCTTGGCTAAAAAATCGACGGGCAGTGTCAACCCCTTAATTGTGAGATATCGGAATAAGAAAAAATCTGTTTCCGCACTTTTCCATTCTCTACATGTATGCAAATTTACATCCCAATCGATTAGGAATTCCCGGAGATACCGTTAAACGACTGCATTTTTTGCAATAAACAATATGAAATTTGTTGCCATCTGCATCGTTCTTATCTCCAATGTATATTACACGAAAAAATAAAGATTGGTGCAATTTGAAGTTTTTTCATATCTCGTACCGTTAAAACGTTATCGACGAAAAACGAAAAACACCCCAACTTTCGGGGTTGCGTTTCAACCCTTAAAAATCATTCCGCCGATATAAAAAATATGTGTCGTCTATTTTTTTACCCATTTTACAAGCCTATTTCTTTACCCATTACACAAACATGCCAAATTTTATCAAAATCGGAGACATCGACCTCGCAACGTTTCCTTGTTAGTCAAAACAACGGACTCTGCGATAACGCAGGGAGAGGAGGAATAATCAGTAAAGACAGAAATTAAAAAGGATAGAAAAACTTGAAAGGAACCGGGAAAAACAACCGTTGAAGGGCAGAAAAACAAGTAAGGCAAACGAGTAAGACCGGCACATAAAAACAGAGATTAGTAGGGAGATGCACAACGCTCCCCTTTTCGGCGTGCCTCGTAAATGGCGCTAAATCGCGGCGGCGAGTTCGGGAGTATGATTTCGTGATCATCGCCTCTGTCGAGGTGGCAGATTCCCTTGTAGCCGCGCGAGTCCGTGATCACCGCTCAAGTCGGTATCGCAGTCAGCGTGAACACGAATGGGTAGCTCGGTGGGGGAAAGTCTCTGCCCCTCGCAAATCGCGCTCGCTCGACAGGCGAACGGAGCGAGGTTTTCCGTCCGATCGAGCTCGATATATATGTGGCCGTACTGCGGATTGGAATATGCATTAAATGAATTTCAAAGTGTAAAACATGTATCGAGATCATTGCTTTCTCTCGGTTGCCCGTTTGTACCGAAAATGCGGGTTAAAAAACTTAACGACGAACCGCGTTGAAAAATAAAACGCCGAAACGACCGTGGAAGGTTCAAAAAGAAATCTTGAGCCTTTGCCGCGATCGTTTCGACATTTTTTTTTCAACAGTAAACATTATGGATAAGGGTGTATCATAAATGTTTCTCTATCTGCAATGAGCGTTGTGGCTGAGTTGGCAGCGTGACGGATTAACGATGCTTACGGTCCGGGTTCAATCCCCGGTGAACCAGCTTTTTTTTCTTTTTATATTCATAAAAATTCGAACTTACTTTTAGTAAGAAAATAGCTTTAGCTATTCTCGCCTGTTCAGGCATTATTTATGATATTTAATTCGTATATGCTTAATAAAAAAAAAACAAGCCATTGCTACCGGGGATCAGTGCAGCCAGATCGCGCGTAAAAGTTACCTCCTCTCTAGTCTCTTACGCGCCCATTACACAATCATAGTAGCGCGTGTCCGTGAGCGAGCGACGCTTGGACATCTTCGGAAAGAGCCGAGCACGGTCGAAGTTTCCCGACCGCGCCTTCGGCAGCTACACCAATCCATGGACGCTGAGCACGTTCATGTGCGGCCAAGTCGAAACGAAGGCTTCGAGGGAAAAAGCAATCTGAGCACGACTCGCGCGTGACGTCACCCGACGTCACGCGCGAGGCTTTTGGATGATTTCAATGCTTATTTAGCTCTTGATTCTCTGCGTTATTAAAGTATACAAAAAAATGTATCGCGCACTCTGAACGCTTATTTTTTTAGTGTATACGTTAATTTAAATATAATAATAAATCTAAATTACAACTTATTTATCTTATATGAAATTGTTTACGCTTTACTCACACCCGTCCTTATGCCAAATAAATTATAATTCATAAAAGTAAGCGGAAATATATTTATATTCGTATTATTATATTAATTCTCATACTTTCATCAAGCGATAAAGCATTATCCCCAAAAACAACCCAATCATCCATTCGGCCGCGAATCGTAAGTACCAGAAAGTGCAGATTTTCTACAAGCAATGAGATGGTCCCATTGGTAGCGTTCCTGGCTTCGGTCCGCAGGGGCCCGTGGTTGCAAATTTTTCTCCAAATTTTTCATAATTTCTCATGTTTTAGTCATATTTGAGATTTTCGGAGAAAAAATGATTTAAAACAGATTCAAGTTCTGGTCTATTTCCCAAATACACATTTTTTTCACTGAAAATTCATGATTTCTCATTTTTTTCTCGGAAATTTCTCTTTTTCTTATGACCTCAGTGAGCGGCTGCGGAGATATTCGGAGAGAAGTTAAAGATGAAAAGAAATGAGATTTTCGTACAAAAAACTGATTATTATTTTTTTTCCGGAAATTTTCCGTTTTCCTATTACCTGAGTGAACGGCTGCGAAGATATTCGGAGAAAATTTAAAGATGAAAAAAATGAGATTTTCAAAAAAAAAACTTGTTCTTATTTTTTTCCGGAACTTTTTCTTTTTCCTATTAAGTGAAAGGCTGCGGAGATATTCGGAGAAAAGTTATAGATGAAAAAAATGAGATTTTCGTAAAAAAAAACTTATTACATTTTTTTATCCCTCATAATTCCGAGAAATAATGAATTTCCGAACTTTTTGCAAACATTATTTTGCTTGAGGCAAGTTGAACTTAAGGTGCTCTACGGAACGTAGTATAACTTATGCCAATTGTAATCTGGACAAAATAATTTTTTTTATTAAATCTAGATGAGTGTAGCTAGTGAACCACGTAGGGGATTTTAGAAATATTGATTTTTGAGTAATTGCCGAGTATTTGACTAAAAATGTTTATTTAGACTTAATAAAACAAAAATTTTTTTTTTTAGATTAAAATTGTCACAGTTATACTACGTGCCGCAGAGGTTCGACATGCTTCGGAAGAATTGCTGCAGTGTCGCCATTTTGTAATATTTTCGGATAAAAATTTCTAGCAATATACCTAAGTATATGCTCAATAAATACCGCAAGTATTATTGGTTTATCACATTTTCTTCCGCCAAAAAAAATATTAAAAATACGCTTCCTGTAAGCCCGTTACAGTGGTGTTACCCCTTACAGTCTTCATATAATTTCCGAGATTTTCCTGTGATCGTAATTAAAATGATGAAATGTTCGGAAAAATTCGGAGAAATTCGGAGAAACTCGGATGTTTGCGTAAAAATAATTGTCCACAAAACTCCGAATTCTTCACATTTGTTCCAATTCATAGAAAAGTTCGGAAATATTTTTCGGAAAAAATCGGAGTTTTTCGGAAAAAAATTGCACTAGGGGCGCGGGATCATTTCCCGCGCTCAGTGCTTTTTTTTAAATTATTATTACTATTAATTCTTATTCGATTAGTTATTTTTATTAGTTATCATAATTATTTTAATTAGTTATCTTTTAGTGTCGAATAATTTATCGTCCACTCTGACCGCTTATTTGATTAGTTTGTACGTTAATTTAAATATAATATTAAATCTAAATTAAACTTATTTATCTTCTAAAAAATTGTTTGCGCTTTACTCACACCCGTCCCTATGCCAAATACATTGTAATTCATAAAAGTAAGCGGAAATTTATTTGTATTCGTATTATTATATTCATTCTCATATACACGGAAAAAAAGAAATAGTACAAAATACAGGGGCTACACAGTTCGCAATGGACTCGAGCGATTGCACAGCGATATTACCTGAAACACAGTGCTCAAAGTAAATTATTACAGTTCCTATACTATCCTCTTTGGACTCGAACCGCTCTACTGTATCGTTCACTCGAACATTCAGTCCAAAATACAGGGTAGTCAAAAGTAAATTCTGACAGTTCAACACTGTAATATAAATTCAACAAAACGTGTAATTTGACAGTTAGTTAATCTGTATTATGTACAATGAATGCGCCAGTTATATCGACAGAGTTTACATAGATGTTTTAACAGTGAAGTCCTCTGTTCTAGAAACTGGTTAGCAACAGATATAGTTTCAGTTTTGAACCGTTGCTTTTTACAGTGTGAACACAGGAAACGTTCTTGTTTTAATACTGTAATTCAAACTTGATGAACCCCGTAATTTAATAGTGCCACGAATCGTATATTATACAAAATTAGGGTTAAAAATAACATTAAATAGCGCTGAAAAAACAATTGAAGCGCTGAAAGAACTGCCAGTTCTTTGTGTCCTGGTCGCGCCATGTTCGAGACAAGTCATAACCAGTGAATGCCGTTCACAACGTCAAACTATAAATTTGATGCGAGTGCGTGTGCGTGCGTACCTGCGTGCGTGCGTGTGTGTGTGTGTGTGTGTGTGTGTGTGTGTGTGTGTGTGTGTGTGTGTGTGTGTGTGTGTGTGTGTGTGTGTGTGTGTGTGTGTGTGTGTGTGTATCGAGAATATAATGAAGCGAATGAGACACACAAAAAAAGTTTATCGATAAAAGAAGTTTGAAAAAAATGTGTAGAAAATATTAAAAAATCAGTCACATACCAGGTGTGTAAGTATGAAACCGGAATTTGCCCATAGGTGGCGCTCGATGTCGATGCAGTTACCGACACATCACGTCAGCGGTGTCTTGTTGTTGTATTGATATCCGACAAAGATTTCCAACTCACAATAACACGAGTTTCATTCAGTAGCATTAGTTTATTAGAGATAAACATGTCGAGTTTTGTGCCAACAAATTACGATTTGCGGACAGCACTACTTTTCTGTTTTCATCTGAAGAAAACCGCAGCCGAATCGCATCGAATGCTTGTGGAGGCGTTTGGTGAGCATGCTCTCGGTAAAACACAGTGTTTCGAGTCGTTCAAACGGTTCAAAAGTGGCGATTTTGACGTGAGGAACGAAGAACGTGGAAGACCACCGAAAAAGTTTGAAGACGCTGACCTGCAAGCCTTGTTGGACGAAGACGACGCTCAAACACAACAACAACTGGCGGATCAGTTAAAGGTGACCCGAGAAGCCATCTCCCTTCGGTTGAAAGCCATGGGAAAGATACAAAAGGTGGGGAAATGGGTTCCACATGAACTCAACGAAAGACAGCAGGAAAACCGCAAAACATCATGCGAAATGCTGCTCGCCAGGTTCAAAAGAAAGTCATTTCTCCATCGAATTGTGACTCGCGATGAAAAGTGGATATATTTCGAGAATCCTAAGCGCAAAAAGTCATGGGTTACTCCGGGTGAACCATCAACATCGACGGCAAGACCAAACCGCTACGGACGAAAGACAATGCTGTGTGTTTGGTGGGATCAGAAGGGCGTAATCTACTACGAGCTGCTGAAACCTGGGGAAACTGTCAATACTCAACGCTACCGACAACAAATGACCGATTTGGATCGAGTTTTGTGTGAAAAACGACCAGAATACCAACAAAGACAACACAAGGTGATTTTGCTGCATGACAATGCACCAGCACACAAAGCAAAACAGGTCCAGGAAACGATAGAGTCGTTCCGTTGGGAGATTCTTCAGCACGCGCCTTACTCACCAGACCTTGCCCCATCCGATTACTACTTGTTTGCATCGATGGGACACGCACTTGCTGAGCAGTGCTTTACTTCTTACGAAGATGTACGAAAATGGCTCGATGACTGGTTTGCCTCAAAAGAGCAACAGTTCTTTTAGCGCGGAATCCACAAATTGCCAGAAAGATGGGAAAAATGTATAGATAGCGACGGACAATACTTTGAATAAGTTACTTTGTATCATATCATTACAATAAACGTGTTTTTTCTGTACAAAAATTCCGGTTTCATACTTACACACCTGGTACACAAGAACGTACCTTTTTGTAAATAATTCTCTTTTTTTATAATTTCTTGAATTATGTCGCAAGAATTTCAACGTTCGCATCCTATCGACCACGCACTACTAACTGGCAATCCTTTGTGTCCTGGCCACGTGCCTCACCCCACGCGCGAGACAAGTCCTAATTAGACAAGAACGTACCTTTTTTTTAAATTCTCTCTTTCTTGATAATTGCTTGAATTCTGTCGCATAAATTTCGATGTCCGCGTCCCATCAACCACGCACTACTAACTGGCAATCCTTTGTGTCCTGGTCTCGTGCCTCACCTCGTGCCTCATGTGCGTACAGTATAAAAATCAGTGATGGCATTTAAATTTTACAGTTGAATATTTTTATTGAAATCACTGATATATTCACAATATAAAACTGCAAATAAACCACTGTAACTGTAAAAATCTCAGAGTGCACAGATAACGTCACAAACTGTCGAAAAAAAGAGTAAAACTACCGTGCCACACTGTGAAATTTAATGAATCACTCTGTACTCAATACAGTGTACACTGTAACCCTTGCACTTTACGTACAGTATACAAATCAGTGACCTCATTTCAATTTTACTGTTGAATATTTTTACTGAAATCACTGATTTATTCACAATACCAAACTGTAAATAAATCAGTGTAACTGTAACAATTTCAGGGTGCACAGATTACGTCACGAACTGTCGAAAGAAGAGTAAAACTACCGTGCCACACTGTACAATTTAATGAATCACTCTGTACTCAATACAGTGTACACTGTAACCCTTGCAGTTTGCGTACAGTATAAAAATCAGTGATCTCATGTAGATGTTACAGTTGAATATTTTTATTGAAAACACTCATGTATTCACAATACCGAACTGTAAATAAGCCAGTGTAACTGTAAAAATCTCAGTGTGTACAGGAAAATTCGTCATTTTTGTAGGACAGAATTTACATTACTCTGTTTTACTGTAAAATTAAATATAGCACCCTGTTTTCCATGCGGTTTATACTGTGATTTTCGCTGTTTCTTTTTTTCCGTGTACTTTCATCAAGCGATAAAGCATTATGATAATGCTTTATCGCTTGATGAAAGTATATGAGCGGAAATATATTTATATTCGTATTATTATATTCATTCAATAACTAATCAAATAAGAATTAATAGTAATAATAATTTTAAAAAAAGCACTCAGCGCGGGGAACGATCCCGCGCCCCTGCGGACCGAAGCCACGAACGCTATCAACGGGACCATCTCATCGCTTCTAGAATATGTGCACTTTCTGGTACTTACGATTCGCGGCCGGATACATTATGGTAATGCTTTATCGCTTGATAAAAGTATATGAGAATGAATATAATAATACGAATATATTTCCGCTTACTTTTATGAATTACAATTTATTTGGCATAGGGACAGGTGTGAGTAAAGCGCAAAAAAATTTTTCAGAAGTAAAATAAGTTGTAATTTAGATTTATTATTATATTTAAATGAACATATAAACTAACAAAATAAGCGGTCAGAGTGCGCGATAAATTTTTCGACACTAAAAGATAACTAATTAAAATAATAATGATAACTAATAAAAATAACTAATCAAATAAGAATTAATAGTAATAATAATTTTTAAAAAAGCGTTGAGCGCGGGGAACGATCCCGCGACTCTAGTGCAAATTTTTTTCCGAAAAACTCCGATTTTTTCCGGAAAATTTTTCCGAATTTTTCTATGAATTGGAACAAATATGAAGAATTCGGAGTTTTGCGGACAATTATTTTTACGCAAACATTCGAGTTTCTCCGAATTTTTTCGAATTTTTCCGAATATTTCATCATTTTAATTACAATCACGGGAAAATCTCTGAAATTATATGAAGACTTTAAGGGGTGACACCAGTGTAACGGCCTTACAGGAAGCGTATTTTTTTATATTTTTTTGGCGGAAGAAAATGTGATAAATACATAATACTTGCGGTATTTATTGAGCATATATTTAAGTATATTGCTATAAATTTTTCATCCGAAAATATTACAAAATGGCGACACTGCAGCAATTCTTCCGAAGCATGTCGAACCTCTGCGGCACGCAGTATAACTGTGTCAATGTTAATCTAAAAAAAATAATTTTGTTTTATTAAGTCTACATGAGTGTAGCTACTGAACCACGTAGGGGATTTTCGATAAGTTAATTAAAACAATATTTATTAACAAATAACTGTCTTAAAAAAAATTGAACATTTTTAGTAAAATACCCGGCAATTACTCAAAAATCAATATTTCTAAAATCCCCTACGTGGTTCAGTAGCCACACTCATCTAGATTTAATTTAAAAAAAATTATTTTATCCAGGATAAAATTGGCACAAGTTATACTGCGTGCCGCAGAGCACCACGAGCATAGGTTAAGTTCAACCGCCTCGGAAGAATTTGCTGCAGTGTCGCCATTTTGTAATATTTTCCCATACATTTTTTTGCAATATACTTCAATATATGCTCAATAATTACCCCAAGTATTATTTGTCTAAAACGCTTCGTGGCAGGCCGTTACAGTGGTGTTACCCCTTAAGGAAAATAATGTTTGCAAAATTTCGGAAATTCATTATTTCTCAGAATTATGAGGGTTAAAAAATGTAATCAGTTTTTTTTACGAAAATCTCATTTTTTTTCACCTATAACTTTTCTCCGAATATCTCCGCAGCCTTTCACTCAATAGGAAAAACAAAAAGTTCCGGAAAAAAATAAGAACAAGTTTTTTTTTTACGAAAATCTCATTTTTTTCATCTTTAAATTTTCTCCGAATATCTTCGCAGCCGTTTACTCAGGTAATAAGAAAAAGGAAAATTTCCGAAAAAAAATAATAATAATAGTCAGTTTTTTTTACGAAAATCTCATTTCTTTTCATCTTTAAGTTTTCTCCGAATATCTCCGCAGCCGTTCACTCAGGTCATAGAAAAAAGAGAAATTTCCGGGAAAAAAATGAGAAATCATGAATTTTCAGTAAAAAAAAATGTGTTTTTGGGAAATAGACCAGAACTTGAATCTGTTTTAAATCATTTTTTCTCCGAAAATCTCAAATATGACTAAAATATGAGAAATTATGAAAAATTTGGAGAAAAATTTGCACTACGGGCCCCTGCGGACCGAAGCCAGGAACGCTACCAACTGTGCACTTTCTGGTATAACACTTTCTGGTACTTACTTTTACTTCTTCTGGGCTTCTGGGTTTACTTTTATGAATTATAATTGATTTGGCATAAGGACGGGTGTGAGTAAAGCGTAAACAATTTCATATAAGATAAATAAGTTGTAATTTAGATTTATTATTATATTTAAATTAACGTATAAACTAAAAAAATAAGCGTTCAGAGTGCGCGATACATTTTTTTGTATACTTTAATAACGCAGAGAATCAAGAGCTAAATAAGCATTGAAATCATCCAAAAGCCTCGCGCGTGACGTCGGGTGACGTCACGCGCGAGTCGTGCTCAGATTGCTTTTTCCCTCGAAGCCTTCGTTTCGGCTTGGCCGCGCATGAACGTGCTCAGCGTCCATGCATTGGTGTAGCTGCCGAAGGCGCGGTCGGGAAACTTCGACCGTGCTCGGCTCTGTCCGAAGATGCCCAAGCGTCGCTCGCTCACGGACACGCGCTACTATGATTGTGTGATGGGCACGTAAGAGACTAGAGAGGGGGTAACTTTTACGCGCGATCTGGCTGCACTGATCCCCGGTAGCAATGTCTTGTTTTTTTTTTATTAAGCATATACGAATTGAATATCATAAATAATGCCTGAACAGGCGAGAATAACTAAAGCGAGAGTAGGATCGAAATTTTCTGAATATAAAATGAAGAAAAAAAAAGTTGGTTCACCGGGGATTGAGCCCGCACCGTAAGCATCGTTAAACCGTCACGCTGTCAACTCAGCCACGACGCTCATTGCAGATAGAGAAACATTTATGATACACCCTTATCCATAATGTTCACTGTTGAAAAAAATGCCGAAACGATCGCGGCAAAGGCTCAAGATTTCTTTTTGAACCTTCCACGGTTGTTTCGGCGTTTTATTTTTCAACACGGTTTGTCGTTAATTTTAACCCGCATTTTCCCGATCTCGATACATGTTTTTCACTTTGAAATTCATTTAATGCATATTCCAATCCTCAGTACGGCCACACATATATGTCGAGCTCGATCGGACGGAAAACCTCGCTCCGTTCGCCTGTCGAGCGAGCGCGATTTGCGAGGGGCAGAGACTTTTCCCCCACCAGCTACCCATTCGTGTTCACGCTGACTGCGATACCGACTTGAGCGGTGATCACGGAATCGCGCGGCTACAAGGGAATCTGCAACCTCGACAGAGGCGATGATCACGAAATCATACTCCCGAACTCGCCGCCGCGATTTAGCGCCATTTACGAGGCACACCGAAAAGGGGAGCGTTGTGCATCTCCCTACTAATCTCTGCATAAAACACAACAATCAGCCAGACGTAGAAAAGAAAACAGAGGCAAGAACGAAAACAGAATAAAAGTTAAATTTATATTGAGAGTACAAATAAGTCTCCGCCGTTTGACAAAAGATGGCCCCGCCAGGAGGTTACGGTTAAAATTGTCAGATGTAAAACGTCATATCGTAAGGTTGGCCATTGAAATATTTGAGACCTTGAAATATTAGAGATTTTGTATCAGCATCACATAATTTTTTTTCCTACGAAAATGTCGAGTTTTGAGCGGAATAAGCGTCATTCGCGAGAACTCTTGCGTTTAGCACGAATCTTCCTCCAATAATGCTTACAATTCCACGTTTTCATTTCGGCCGTACACGACGTTGGTTGTCTTCGACGTCAAACTCACCGTTCTTAAACTTTTGAAACCACTCAAGACAATTTTTCTCACTACAAGCAGCCTCACCATATGCTTATACAAGCAATTGATGCGCCTCAGCTGCAGATCAATTAAAATCAAAGAAGTAAAGAAGAGTTATAAAGTTTCCGCCAATGACGTTCATTCGACACGAAACTCGACATTTTGTCCCGTCAGGTGTGAAATGGTTAAGGAGACGACAGTGGAGGGTGGGAATGAGAAAAAATCGGCCACAAACAGGTACAAACAATATACTCGTACGAAGAACGAGTACAACCGTTGACTCAGCGGTATAAACGATCGCTCGGTGGTACAAATAATATACTAGGTGTGCAACTAAGTTTCCGGGTTTTTTTACCAATAAAAAATCGAAAATTTCAAGACAAATACAAAAAATGGTTCATTCGAAGTATTGTCCCTTGCAATTTACACATTTTTGCCATCTCTCTGGCAATACATAAATACCGCGACGATAAAAAGACGCGTCTTTGGACTGAAACCATTCGTCCAACCAATTGGCCAAGTATACCCCATCCAAGCCATGCGTCATCGACCGAAACAAGTAATACTCTGAAGGGGTCAGGTCTGACAAATACGGCGGGTGCGGTAGTAGATCCCATTTTAGTGTTTTTATGGTGTCCTGAACGATGGAACTGCGTTGGCACGGAGCGTTGTTGTGCTGCAATATCACACGTTCGTGTCTCGTGTCCCATTCTGGCCGTTTTTCGAGCAATGCGTGGTTAAAATTGATTAGTTGTTGCCGGTAGCGATGCGCATTGACAGTTTTGCCCGGTTTCAGCAGCTCATAGTACACGATTCCTTTCTGGCCCCACCAAACGCAGAGCATTGTCTTTTTTCCAAAGCGATTCGGCCATGCCGTGCCATCGATGTTGACGCTTTTCTACGTTTGGGATTCTCGAAATATATCAATTTTTCATCGCCAGTAACAATTCGATGCAGGAAACTCTTTCTGTTCTGCCGCAAAAACAAAATTTCGGAAGTGGCTCTTCGATTTTCCATTTGTTTCTTACAAGAAACATCCCTCAGGTGTCCGCCTCCGATTTTGTTGAAACTCATATATGTGATAGAGCATCGAAAACTTTGAGACACGTATTTTTAGGGGGGGGTAACCTACCCCCCCCCCCCCTAATAAACTACCCCCTCTAATTGCTTTTCGTTTAAAAAAGGTTTCGCAAAAGGTTTCACGAATTTCGTTAAAACTGCTTTCATTTCATTGGTAATATCAACTTTATGTCTGTGTGTGCAGGCATATTCGTTTTGAGCTTTAGGAGCGGTACTTTGGGAGTGGGGACGCGGGGCTATCCCTTACTCATAAAACTCATATTTTCATATTGTCATAATTATATTTTCGTACCGAAATGTTTCTTCCTCTAATTCAAAAGTTTTGATGAAAGCATCTCCCATGCAAAGATGCAATGCAGTAACAAAAATATATTAACGATGCTATTAATAAAATTCAAATGGTATATATAAATATATTTGGTTTGTTCGTTTTTTTATTCCGCGTAAAAAAAATCATATGCAGATAAATGTTCACGCTTCGATTCCTAAATGCGTCATTATCCAGAATGCTCCCGTTCGGAAATCTTTTATCTCCGTGTATGAAGTTATACAATCAATGAACAGACCGATGTTTCTTTGCCTACGCATCAAACTTTCTCGACTAACTGCAATAATTAATTCTTCCAGCGCGAATATTCTTATCGCGTCATGACGCGATAACGATATTTGCGCAAAATTTTTATTCTACGCAGAATGTTTTCACTGCGCAAATATTAAACTGCAAGCTATTGTCATCTTGAACTGCAAGACGTTAATCATACATTACCCGATAATATGTTTACATTTTCGGATAATGTGTGATTAGCCCCTGGCAGTTCAAGTTGTCAATAGCTTGCAGTTTTATCGCTTGCTTTATAAGACGGTTAGCATTCGGATTCTTCCATTTCACGTTAAAGTGAGCCACAAACAGCATACTGTGTGTTGGAAAATACAAATTTCATCAGCTATGAAAGTCAACCCAATAAACGTTATCAAACTTCTACTAGCTACATGTGAAGCTATGGATATTTCACAAAAGCCGGCTAACAACGCGGAAATTGAACTTGTGGACAGTTTTGAACAAATTTTGATCAGTTCCATGGAAGAGTATAATGGAGTTGAAATGATAGAGGAAGAAACTCTCGCTTTTCCAGAACCATTTCAACAGTACGAAGCCAATGCTGTAGAAGATACCGTATGGCAAAAGTATACTGGTGATAGCGATTCTGACGCCTGTTCCAGTGATGATGAGCTGAATTACGATTACAAAAAAAGCAGTTCAATACTAGAGGTCTAGTAAAACAAAAAACTATAGCCTCAAAACCGACCAACAGAAATACATATCTGTCAAGTCTGAAAGACAATTGCGGCGCTGGGCACATCTGCTGAATAAACGCGGTACTTATAAAGAAAAGCCAGCGCAAGTTTCTGAATATACATTGAAGAATATGAAAACTGCTCTAGATGCTGGTATCATTATACATGATATTGATCTTCAGAAGTGGGCGCTACAAGCGCAAAAAGAGATAGGTTTCAATGATGTGCGATTTAAGGCCTCTCATAATTGGTTATGGAATTTAAAAAAACATCATCGCATTGCATCCAGAAAAATCAATAAATTTGTAACGCGCAAAACTACGGGAGAAGAAGAACTTCTACAGAAAAATGCAGAAAAAATTTTCGCCGATATTCCACCAGTGATAAAAAAGTATGGAACGGAAAATGTTCATAATTCGGATCAAAGCGCTTTTCATGTGGAAATTCATTCGGCGCGAACTCTTGCAACGGAAGGAGAAAAGAAAGCTGAATGCGTTGTATAGTCAGTTTCTTCAATAACTCACAGCTATACGATTCAGCCTACTATAAGTGCTGAGGGGAAATTACTTTCCCCACTTTTCGTCGTTTTAAAGGAGACGTAGGGTGAATTCGGACCACGAGTAGAGAAAGCGCTATTTCAAGCAGAAAACGACTTTGTATTAGCATCCAAATCTCGAAAACTTACTTCTGGTACGTATGCTCACATATTATAATGAATGATTTTTTTTTTTAATATGAAATGTAATTGATGTCAACATTAGTATTTTTTTTAAATATTGAATGTGTTTTGTGTTAACAGAGCATTTCAAAACCTGGTTGGAAAAGGTTTTCTTTCCTAACGTCGGGAGACATAGTGTATTATTGATAGACTCCTGGAGTGGACACTGCCCTAAGGTTGTTCATGAAGCGACACCTCGTGATAAGAAGATAATCCCAATGATTATTCCATAAGGTGCAACTGGAAAGATTCAGCCGCTCGATGTATTTGGATTCAGATTGTGGAAAAATTTCGTCCAACATTTTTCAGACAGTGTAATATTATTAAAATCTGATACAAATTTGCACTTCAGAAATAATATAATGAAACTGCAATCACTTACATACAATCAACTCTCATCACCGCGGTATTTTTATCTTTTTAAATATTCATGGTATAAAAGTAATTATATATCTAAAAAAATCAGAAGATTTTGAAAATCCTGTTACCTTTGGTTTTTGTGAATCGAACACACATTGTGAAATACCCGGTTGCAATAATTTGGCCATTATCAGATATGCATGATGCGAAAAGTCGTTGTGTTTAAAGCATTTTTTTGACGACTATCATTATTGCAGGAATTATGAGCCATGATTGTTGATAGTTATCATATGAAAAAAGTATATGTCGCAAGAAAATGATTTGACGGCATATGACTGCGATACTTTTCACAAGTACTATTAATTAAATCAGCTGATATGATTCCCAAATGAAATATGTCAAAATATAATAAAAACATGTTCGTTAACTTAGAAGTGTGTGTTTATTCCTATGGAGATGCTTAATGGACGTGCATATTAAAATCGGAAGCGTTTCGACACGAAAATATGAGTCTCATAAGTAAGGGGCAGCCCCAGGTCCCCACTCCCAAATTACCACTCCTAAAGCTCAAAACTAATATGCCTGCACACACAAACATAAAATTGATATTACCAATGAAATGAAAGCAGTTTTAACGAAATTCGTGAAACCTTTTGCGAAACTTCAAACGAAAAGCAATTAGAGGGGGTAGTTTATCCTTAAAATGTAAAAATTTAAAAACGTAATAATTTAAAAACGCGGGAGAATATTTTGAATCCGCGGATACATGTTAAACACAGAAAACACGATGGTGACGAACAAATTTATGTTAGGGGTGGTTTACCCCCTTAAATTTGCTGTCCCGCTGAAACGCAAAAACGCGTCAACTTGAATTTTGATTCCCCTTTAAAATCATACCTGTTTTATTAATTTTCATACAACCCTCTTAAGCGTGGGGTGAAAAACGGCAAATGGGGTGGTTCACCCCTTAATTATATTTCTAATCAACACTCTTGTAGTGGATTTTTCATCGCTTAATATTAGAGGAATTTTCGATTTTGTTTCATTCAGATCGGTGGACTGCTTGTGGGAGAAACTTTGAAGAGTGGTTTCATCCCCTAACACCGTTTTTCTGCTGATACAAAAAAAAACATGTTCAATAGTTTGAAGTGCTTTACCACATATATGAGTTTCAACGAAATCGAAAGCGGATACTTCAAAGATGTTTCTCGTCAGAGGGGTAGTTACCCCTTAAGACGAATGTAGCAATTTTGAAATATGACAAAACATTAAATTTATGTTAGGGGTAGTTTACCCCCTTACATTTACTATGCCGTCAAAACGCAAAAACCCGTCAACTTTAATTTCAATTCCTCTTCAAAATGATACCTGTTTTATTAATTTGCATACAACCCTCTTAAGTGTGGGGTGAAAAAAGGCAAATTGAGGGGTGATTTACCCCCAATTTAATTTCTTCTTAACATTTTCATAGTGGATTTTTCATCGCTTTCCATTAGAAGAATTTTCGTTTTTGTTTCATTCAGATCGGTGGATTGCTTCTGGGTGAAACTGCAAAATCACCCCTCGGTACGCTTTTCTTTGAGAGGCGGTTTCCCCCCTCAAATCCGTTTTTCCGCAGATAAAAAAATACGTGTCTCAAAGTTTTCGATGCTCTATCACATATATGAGTTTCAACAAAATCGGAGGCGGACACCTGAGGGATGTTCCTTGTCAGTCAACTCATGCGGCACCCACTTTCCTTCCTTATGAATTTTTCCCATGGCGTGCAAACGTTTCGAAATACATTGCCGAGTCACATTTAATGCCTCGGCAAGTTGATCTTCTGTTTGAGTGTCATCTTCATCCAATAACGATATTTGTTTATACTACGACTGGGTATTCTTAACAGATGTCCAAGCTATAAAAACACCTAACTTCAGACCTGTATGCCGACTCGTGTGTCGCTAGCGCCATCCATGTGTGAAACCCGGGAACTTAGTTGCGCACCTAGTACTCGTCGATACGAACGGATACAAACGATTGTACGGTGGTACAATCTACTCGTCGATACAAACGGGTACAAACGATGGCTCGGTGGTACAAACGATATACTCGTATGTACCAACGGGTACAAACGATATACTCGTATGTACGAACGGGTAACAACGATTAAACGCCGGTAGAAACGATTTACCCGTTGGTACGAACGGGTACAAACGATTACTGGGTGGTACAAACGATATACTTGTCGATATGAAAGGGTACAAACGAATGCTCGATGGTACAAACGATATTCTTGTTGATACGTTTGGGTACAAACGATTGCTCACCGATACAAACGATTCATTCGTTGATACGAACGGGTACAAACGATTTACCCGGTGGTACGAACGGGTCCAAACGATTACTCGATGGTACAAACGATATAATCGTCGGTACGAAGGAGTACAAACGATTACTCGGTGGTACAAACGATATACTTGTCGATACGAACGAGTACAAATGATTACTCGGTGGTACGAACGGGTACAAACGATTGCTTGGTGGTACGAGCGGGTACAAACGATTGCTCGGTGGTACGAACGGGTACAAACGATTGCTCGGTGGTACGAACGATATAATCGTCGGTACGAAGGAGTACAAACGATTACTCGGTGGTACAAACGATATACTTGTCGATACGAACGAGTACAAACGATTACTCGGTGGTACGGGCGGGTACAAACGATTGCTTGGTGGTACGAGCGGGTACAAACGATTGCTCGGTGGTACGAACGGGTACAAACGGTTGCTCGGTGGTACGAACGGGTACAAACGATTGGTCGGTGGTACAAACGATATATTCGTATGTACGAACGGGTACAAACTATTAATCGCCCGTACGAACGACTTACGCATTAGTATGAACGGGTCCAAACGATTACTGGGTGGTACGAACGATATACTTGTCGATACGAAAGGGTACAAACGAATGCTCGGTGGTACAAACGATATACTTGTCGTTACGAATGGGTACAAACGATTGCTCGCCGGTACAAACGATTTACGCGTTGGTACAAACGGGTACAAACGATTTCTCGGTGGTACGAACCGGTTCAAACGAGTGCTTGGCCGTACAAACGATATAATCGTCAGGACAAACGGGTACAAACGATTAAACTCCGATACAGACAATATACTCGCCAGTGCGAATGGGTCCAAACGATTAATCAACGGTACAAACGTTTTACTGATTGGTACGAACGGGTACAAGTAATTGTTCGGTGGTACAAACGACATGATCGTCAGCACGAATGGGTACAAACGATATACTTGCCAGTGCGAATGGGTACAAACGATTAATCGCAGGTGCAAACGATTTAGTCATTGGTATGAACCGGTACAAACGATTAAACGCCGGTACATCCGATTTACTCATTGGTACGAACGGGTACAAACGATTGCTCGGTGGCACGATCGGGTACAAACATTTATACTGGTCAGTACGAACGGGTACAAACGATTAATCGCTGGTACAATCGATTTACTCATTGGTACGAACGGCTACAATCGATTGCTCGGTGGTAAAACGATATACTCGTCAGTACGAATGGGTACAATCGATTGATCGGTGGTAAAACGATATACTCGTCAGTACGAACGGGTAAAATCGAATGCTCGGTGGTAAAACGATATACTCGTCAGTACGAACGGGTATAATCGATTGCTCGGTGGTACGAAAGGGTATAACAATTGCTCAGTGATACAATCGGGGCCCGGCTAAGACCTGTTACACGGCGAACGCGATCCACACTGAAAGGCCTGACTATGATCTGACATTATCTAGGGAAGGCAGATAAGGTGCAATACTTTTTCTCGTCTTAAATTTCTAGACGAGTGATTAGTACATTCTTTCGGGCCCTGATCCAGCAGCCGTTTCTATGCCTGAAATGAAAAATAAAGAAATCAACAAATAATGAACAAAAAAAGTGTAGATTTTTTTGTTGCCATATGCTTTATTTAAATTCCTGCATATATGATAATTGGATTAAATCGTGTCCAGCCTCGTCAAAGTTTTTGTCTAACCACGAGTCCAGCCTCGTCTAGTTTTTGTGTTCAGTCTCGTCTAGTTTTTGTCTAACCACGAAATGCTAACCTACGCCTTCTAACTCTAAAGCTGAGCGCGCTACCAATTTCGCCGTCCTAACATTTGTGTACACTTACTGATAGAATTCGATCTGATTGCTCAATATCTTTCCAAGATATTGTTTCATTTTCCGCTTAGTACATTTTAATAAGGATAGCTTAATTCTAAAAACTGGATGATATACTTGGTACTTTTTAATAAGGATTGTTAATAAAAAAAATAGAATATTCATTATTGATGATGTGGCCTATGACACAGGCATGTATGTGGATATACATCTACCCAATACCTCCATTGCAATTCTGCGAAAAAGTGCGTTTGTGCACAAACTTTTTTTACATGACTGTTTTTTACGACAGTATATCATTCGATAAAAACGTGCGAGTAAAAATTGTTCAAGAAAAGAAGTTCAAGTAGAAATTGATATAACAAAATGGCAGGAGTCGATTTTAGGACTGCGCAAAAATTAAGCCCTTCGTACCAATTCATACAGCGCAATAAAACGTGGGGCACGTATGGCCACCGTTTAACCGTGTGTCAGTTTTTATTTCGCAAAGGATGCTACTAATTACAGAGAACAGCCAAACATCTCGGAACGTTCTCCACCATCAAAATCAGCCTGAGTTTTATCGCATAATTTATAATCTTCTAATCTCGACACCTGTACAAATATGTACTAGGCTTTATTCCAGTGCAACATAGTGGGTTTCCACTTGCTAGAATTCAATCTAAACATATTTCTCTATCACATCGTAATGTATTTTTATCTTTATATAATTCTGATAATACCCTAAAGTCATCATATCTTCGCGATCCATTATGTACTATGATTTTGGTCTCAATATTGACAACATTATGCACACATATGCCGCCAAGACAATGGCAGCCTCAACACTGACCAGGCAGCTCTACCCACGTAGAAATTTCTTAAGGTTTGCCTGATCAGGATCAGGTGGTAATCAGGATGCGATACGGATAACCCTTATTACCGATACCCTGATTGTGCCCCGATCAGGCCGCATGTATTTAGGCACGAAATCAGGCAATACTGAAACAGCCCTACTAATAAGGCTTGGCTTAATAAGGCCCTATTGGGACTTGTCTTATACCTGACATTCTATGTATTCATATAATCTCCTATATCCCACGAGGAAATGTTAATGCGTCAGCAATCTTTGGCGCTCTAAAGTTTTTGAAAACTTTATAAAAAAAAAAGATATTATGGACTGTAACGAAAAAAAACCTTATGCAACTCGGATGCGTGTTAGAAGATTTCCTTGTATTTATAAATCGAATAAAATCGGGTATAAGCTTAATTATACATGGCTCTCCACCACGTTATTAATGCGTCATTTCGAAATCTACATAGATATTTTGTATATATCCTTGTACAAAAAATTTGAAGCAAGCCGTACGAAGAGTTATTAGCAATCATAAGGATTAGGAGGGAAACCGCGCATTCAGAATAAAAACACTGGAACATAAAACGGCATCTGCACCGTGCGTACGTGTTTCTGACCGAGATATTATTTATAATGATCTCGTTACTATTTTTAATTGATCTAATTATACCTTTTTTTTATAACTGTATTTCATTTTTTTGAATATGTTAACGAATACGAAAAAGCACAGATTGGGCGTGCCTTACTACAGTGTTCTGGTCCGCAGCTTGATAAGAGTCTGATCAGTGGTCAGACTGGTGCTTCAACATTTTTAGTCGGAATTGCCTCTCAAGTGCAAATTGTCGTCGTAATTTTATAATATTCCTATGTCAGAAAATGCTTCACGATGTTTTTTCATACACGGAAGCCATAAACATGCAGAGGCTGTCATTTCCGTTGTACCTGCAAGAACTATTTGATTGGAACATGTGTCTGTAGCAGTAGTAAGTAGAGTACATTGACCTGCTAGTATTGTTACAATTTTAATATATTTCCCTTGCATATCCACTTCTCGACATGCGGTTGGATATTGACTGCTCCAAGAATCCAGAATAATTATTAATTTTGGACCCATATTGGTCATATATACTTCTTGAAATCAATATTTAGAATGATTAGTCGTTCATTTAGCAGATTTCGATGCCAAGAGAAATATATTTCTACTCTGATGATAGTTTTATCCCACTCCAAGTCCAAATTTGCCTGAAGGTTAATTTAAAACGACCAACATAGGTGCAAAAAGTTTGCCACTCGCTGAAATAAAGCACTGTAGTATAGTATAACTGTATGTTGTTGATGTTTTCAATTGCACTATTATCTCTACATGCCAACTCTATTGCCAACGTTCGACCCGTATGTAGCTTGAAATTCAATCAACTTTGGCCAGAATTAAAGTAAGTTTTAATAAATTGTCTTTCTTTAGTGATATTACCGCAATTGCATCTTATACGCAAAAGGAATCATTTCCTCAGTGAGAACTTTTTGCACCCCTCGTTTCACGAGATATAGCAAAACACCGAAAATGCTGTAATCTTCGAAAGTAGTCTCTTTGATAGACTGAGTGGGTGGATTTTTATGTAAATATGCGATTGTAATCGCGCTCTTTGCAGCGGCATAAAGGAAACCGAATATTGCAGAAACGACTTATTTCTACGCGCATATTAGCGAAAACTTGAAGGGTTGTTTTCACTCCTCAATGGCGAGATATCGCTTGAAGAAACATGTTTCAGCTACGTTTCACGTATCAGGTACGCATACAAAAAAAAACGAAATTTTGTTATAAATAATACGCACTTTGTTGTTATATGTATCATTATCATTATAAATGTATAGTAATCGAAGAAAACATTTTTTACATTTGAGCTTTATTCTATCTCACCCTGTTCATAAATTATAACCAAACAACGAAAAAAAAACTACAAACTTCGCGAATGCGTTGAACCCCATAAAAATGGCGTCCCGCGGGATACGGAGTGGGATAGTCGATAATCGACTATTCCAAGTAATAACCCTAGAACCCTATACTATCTGTACGAAACATATAACCTACACTGGGGTTACGCACACCCCAGCACTTCAACTCAACGCTGCTAACGAACTGTTTGTGGTAGAGATTTTTGTTTAATCGAACGCTCGAAAACTGACGTATGGAGTAGGCTTTGCGAGAAAAACCTAATATGAATTTCTCACCATGAAAAATGGGATTGAACAAAGCAAGAAAAATATTTTAGCATATCTCACTGAAAATAATTTTAAAAATCATCACCATTTTTGTACGCGTATGTTGGACAATTTTTTCGTTGATTCTTGAAAAAGACCGTATGGACCAAGCTTAAAAAAATTATAAATAAAAAATTAGTATTTCTTGAAGAATTTCGCAAGGTGTAAAGATGGCACCTTTTTATTTGAATATATTTCGGCGTGGTTTCTAGAGGGAAAAAGTGTAAATAAATGTTTAAAAAAAGATTTTATTTTTAAAAAATAGTGTTTTCGAATTCGAACAAACATATTAACGGATATTGAGCTGATTATACATGAAATAGCTTTTAAAATAATACATTTAGCTCAAAGTACAGGATATAGATCTGGGTTTACATAATAATACTGAAAAAATCCCTACAGGTAGTTTGACATGGGATATTAGAAATTAAAACAAAAGAAACGTATACTGTAGTAATAAATGCAGAAATGTAGATTTGTTCGTTGTAAATTCAGTTCGGTGTGCATCGAGAGCACTGCATCGAGCGATGATCTTGGCAAAGCGGGAATCGGCATTCAAGGTTTCATCAGGAAACAAAAGATACCACCCTACAACTTTGCTCCTTACACTCGCTCCGACCCTGGCGCCATACGGTCTATTCATCTTATGAGCAAATGTAATGCGAGAGCGAGGAGCAGGAGGGTCGAGTGAGCATTTCTATCGGTTTTTCCCGTAAAGAAATTTACCACCGAGAGCAGATTGGGATGTACGACGCATTTTTATTCTCTCCGCTTCTCGTGCGATCATGTCATCGTCGCTGTCTGCACCGTCACGGGCAGAACACCGTCCTCCTTCTAATGAATCTTCATCAGAACTCTCCAATTCTTCTTCATGGTCTGATTCAGTATCAGTCGAGTTGTCGTCCTGAAGTTCCTCTTCATTGTTGTGCGCCTGCAGCATCCCCCGGACCTCCTCCGCCTTTCGTACTCGCGACCTCGTCTCCATGGTTTTATTCTTATTTTTTAAAAATCAGAATAGCATAAAAACGTTCATAATGTAATTTCTGTTGATAATGCACTGGCTTTATAAGGATAAATAACAAAAAAACAATGGAAATAATTATTTAATTAGACAGAGCAAAATATCGCAAGAAGTGTGGGGTTACACTAACCCCAGGCTCTCAAAGAATGTTCACTACGTCGCGTCCGAACTATATCTGACGGTTATGCCTGCATGAACCTGCTCTAGACAGTCCCTCCTAATGCGATCGATATTTTCACGCGACTACCCAAACTGAACGCCAGGCCCCCAAAAATGATGTGGGTTTTGGGGTACCCATGTATTTGGGGTACCCCATCCCAGAGTAATAACACCTTGAGAATTTTTTTTGTTCCATTTTTTAATTGCCTTTGAGGTTTCATTAACTATCTAAAAATGATGTCCAAAAGTGAGGTCATGGTGCTGATTAGCAGGTAATTTGAGAGCGACCTTCGAATGTTCTCTTTTTGAATTTAGAGATCATTAGGGCGGCAAATACATATTATCAACTGTCGGTAGATACTTCTTTTCTAAGTGCGGCCACTAGATATCGTGAGTACTCCAATTTTCAAACAAGAATAACAGCTGACGCCAAAAAGTCCATAAGAACACACGAAACATTAAAACCCTTTTCCTAAAAACCATGTTTTTTTAGACGGACGGAAAACTAGCGCCTTCAATTTTCAACCGATCGACTCCAAATTTTAACTGTAGCTTCCTAATTACATTTTCTAGTGAAATACGTAGGATTTCTTAGATCAATTGAAATTTAACGATTTTATGATCTATTATTTCCTGATTTTTTTCATGAAAAAAAAAATTCTTTCATATTGACGCCATTTTTGTAAAAATCAATATTTCTCAAAAATCCTACGTCCTTCACTAGATTTTGACATCTTTTTTCAAAATATTTTTCGTTTTTTGTTCTAGATTGAAAATTGTGACTTATATATTACAGCCCGTGGAGGTCATTAAAAAAAGGAGTTTCCTTCCGTCTGCCACTGCGGCGCCATTTTGTTTTCAAATAAATGAGGAAAGAAATTTTCTGATACTTCAAGACTTACTAGGTGCGCAACTAAGTTTCCGGGTTTTACACATGGATGGCGCTAGCGACACATGTATTCGGCATACAGGTCTGAAATTGGTTGTCTTTATAATTTGGAAATCTGTTAAGAATACCCACTCGTAATATAAACAAATATCGCAACACAATGACCTTTTTTCTAACCTCGAAAATGTCAAAGTTTGTGCCAAATAAACAGCATTTGCGGGAAGCATTGCTTTTCTGCTTCAACCTAAAAAAACAGCAGCTAAAGCACGTCGGTCACTTGAGAAGGCCTACGGCAAACATATGCCATCAAAAACAACGTGTGAAGATTTGTTCAAGCGGTTCAGAAGTGGCGATTTTGAGACTGGGGACAAGGAGCGCTCAGGAAGACCGTAAACATTTGCGGACGCCGATCTGCAAGCGTTATTGGATGAAGATGACACTCACAAGGGGACCTTACAGGCTGTCACTCACGGATTTTGATAAGTCTCAGATATGATGTAAGTTAATTGAGGAAAGACCGCTGTTTTTAAATGTCAATCAAGTATGCTTTCCAATAACGCTGCTCAAAACTCCGTGCGCCTGCAAGGCCATAGCTTTTACACAATGTGCGCGTTACTCTGTGGTCTTGTGTTTTGCTTGCTTTTATGACAAATACCACCCGCAATATTGTTCTGATGTGACAAGCGACCACAGTGATAGCGACTAAGAAAAACCTGTATATTGTAATGAAAAATAATAAACTGCAGTTTCTTGTGAAAGATGTTATAATTTCTTTCTCTCTTTTTTTCTGCGTGAAAAATAAAATAATAATAAATAATTTAAAAAATGGACAGTAAAAAATGTATAAAATGAATAAAATTTTTTTAAAACCAAATAAGTAAATAAAATAATAATAAATAATTAGACGGTTTTGCATCATCCATCGAATTTATTTATATGTTGTGAAAAAAACGCCATCACGGGACTCGAACCCTGGACCTCGAGCGTCAGAGCCGGGAACCTTGCCCACTGGGCCACGCCCGCTGATTCGACAAAGGTGCAACCGTACCAGTATAGTAGCTACTAGTAGCTAGGAGCTAAACTTTCGAACGTTTTTTCTCGACAACTAAAGAGCGTTGTATAAAATCCCTTTACTCAGGTACTCAGGGTAGGTCCCTCTACAACATATCTGAAACTTATCAAAATCCGTGAATGAAAGCCTGTTAGGTCCCCTTGTGAAACAGAATATCAACTCGCCGAGGTATTAAATGTGACTCGGCAATGTATTTCGAAACGTTTGCACGCCATGGGAAAAATTCGTAAGGAAGAAAAGTGGGTGCGGCATAAGTTGACTGAGAGACAAATGGAAAATCGAAGAGCCACTTCCGAAATTTTGCTTTTGCAGCAGAACAGAAAGAGTTTCCTGCATCGAATTGTTACTGGCGATGAAAATTTGATATATTTCGAGAATCCCAAACGCAGAAAAGCGTCAACATCGACGGCACGGCACGGCCAAATCGCTTCGGAATAAAAGACAATGCTCTGCGTTTGGTGGGACCAGAAAGCAATCGTGTACTATGAGCTGCTGAAACCGGGCAAAACGGTCAATGGGCATCGCTACCGACAACAACTAATCAATTTTAACCACACATTGCTCGAAAAACGGCCAGAATGGGACACGAGACACGAACGTGTGATATTGCAGCACGACAATGCGCCGTGCCATCGCCCAGGACACCATAAAAACACTGAAATGGGATCTGCAACCGCACCCGCCGTATTCGCCAGACCTGGCCCCTTCAGACTATCACTTGTTCCGGTCGATGGCGCATGGTTTGGGTGGGCTACACTTGGCCAATTACGATGCAGTACAAAATTGGTTGGACGAATGGTTTCAGTCCAAAGACGCGTCTTTTTATCGTCGCGGTATTTATGTATTGCCAGAGAGATGGCAAAAATGTATAATTAGCGAGGGACAATACTTCGAATGAACCATTTTTGTATTTGTCTTGAAATTTTCGATTTTTTATTGGTCAGAAAAACCCGGAAACTTAGTTGCGCACCTAGTATATAAATATGGATTGCCAACCGATTGTAAAAATATCGCTTCGTTTTTCTTAAACAAATTGAAGGAAATGACCCTCGATTTCGCTCCCACAAGGTGTTATTACCCCTTAAACAGATCTTTCATCGATAACTCGCAATGGAGAAGTAAAAATCACGGTTCATTTTTCGCTAATATTGGCGCATAAGTACGCCATAAGGGGCCTGCTAACTGCGGGCCCCTGTAAACAGCTGGATTACAACTGTATATGTACGGGACTACCGCCGCCCCCCCCCCCCCACACTAAATGAAAAATATTACTCCCAAAAATTATAGAATTAAAAAACAGTTCTCACAGTTAAAATATTTTTGTTTCCGAATATACTGGATATATGTAATAAGATACCTAATGTATATTTTAAGACAACATTTGTATGGTCTTTAAATCACACATTTAATATATGGAAACTTCTCTTAACTTCATGCAGTTGGAAACATACATAGAAAATTAAATATATAATATCCGACTTAATTTATTGTTTATTTATTGGATAACGCTCGGACTAGGACTGGAAATGGGACTTTTCAACTGAGCGTGTGTAACATTGCCGTAAAAATTGAACGCATTGTTGTTGAATCCTCGTTTAGTATCCTAAATGACTAGAAATACAGCCTAAAGCTGTCGCTCCGAGTTTTTTTTTATTACAACTTTTCAGCAACTTTATTTTTTAACACAATATGTCATTTAAACACACATAATGTTATCAGTAATGTTGCAAGGTTCTTTATTCCCCGAATAAAGGCCCTACGCTAAAACCCGACGTTGCATTCTTTACACTCATATCTTGTGTCCGGAGCAGGCATTACGAATGCATTACTTTTTTAATTTACCCATTACATTACATTCAGTAATGTAAGAAATTTCCATTACTCATTACATTACATTTTGTAATGTGAAATATTTTCATTACTCATTAAAATGTAATGCGTAATTTTTTACATTACAAAGTCCAATCTAATGCGTAATGGAATTTTTTTACATTACATAGTCCAATGTAATGAGTAATGGAAATATTTTACATAACAAAATATAAGGTAATGAGTAATGGAATTGTTCACATTACTAATGCAATGCAATGTAAAAAGATTCCCATTACTCATTACAGTGTAATGAGGGTTATTATTCGTTTCCCATTACGGGCAGCGGTTTTTGCACTGGGTCCATCTGACCCGATGGGAAACGAATAATAATCCATATTACCTTGTAATGAGTTGGGAGATTTTTTACATTACATTACACTTCGTAATGTAAAAAGATTCCATTACCCATTACATTGAACTTTGTAATGTAAAAATGTCCATTGTACATTGCAATGTAATATGTAATGAAATGTTTTATCATTACACATTACATTGCATTTTGTAATGAAAATGTTTCACATTACAAAATGTAATGTTATAAATAATGAAATTTTTTTACAATACAAATTATAATGTAATGAGTAATGGGGATTTTTTACATTACAAAATCTAATGTAATAAGTTGCGGAATTTGTTTACATTACAAAATATAATGTAATGAGGAATGGAATCTCTTTACATTACTGAACGTAATATAATGGGAAATGAAATATTTTTTCATTACCCATTAAAACAGAAATGAATAATGCATTACTTTTTTATTACAAATTTCGCAACCCTGGTCCGGAGTCAAGTGAAAAATAATTCTAAAGAATTTTACAAAGAATTTCGAGCAACCAAATTATTGTCTTTGGCCTACTACACGCTATTTCACGTATGCTAAATTTCTTAATTCACAAGGTAACCGCCTGTTTGCGTTATTTTAGGCCAGACGCATATGTGTGTTTCCCGGAGCGCAAGGTTTAAAAAACTACGCTGTTGTGAAATAACAAGATTTTGCGAAGATATAGAGTACGACCGCACTGTAGGCATGTTATTGTCCGTTGCTACATCCAGCTCTGATCCCCACATACAATGAGCTTTGTTCCTCTAGTCATTGTGTTTTGTGAGTCAATTCGAAACATGAATCGTATAATAATTCACTGAAGGAAAAGAAAATACTGCTGCAAACCTTATTCGCCCTTTTCCGCTTGGATAGACTCCTAAATTTATCACCACAGAATCTCTTCATAAAATAACTAATATGTTTCTCGCAACATACAATATTCGCATATATACAGTTATATTTTTTTATTATATCATAGTAACATCAACACAAAAAGTAGGTTTGCGCAATGAAATTGATTTTGAAAGCATCAATTTCTCGTTATACAATACAAATATTGAGCCACCGACCCAGGCCAAAACGTACGTTAACAAAATTCTTGACTACGAAAGTAGAACACACCGATTCTTTTTCTTATACAAGTGAAGTTGTCAGAAAATGTTTATGACAGTTAATAACTACCCATCGCAATTCCAATGAGAAGATTCATATCTTTTATGCTACCTTACATAGCCATGAGGAGGGTGATTCTCAACACATCACCGAATCGCGTCTCATACATATTATGATTACTTCCGACCGCCATCTGCCACACGAAAGAATATTTTCATCTCCCACTGTACAACCCGCTGCCAACTAAAAATGATCTAATGTCAAGGCGATGCCTACGTTTTTTTTCAACTCCAACAGATTTCCCGTTACATTACTCTGAGAATTCAGGATCTAAATTATTGAAGAAAGTTGTAATGCATATAATACGTCGTAATCGGATTGAGCTGATTTATATCTGAGGTTCAGACGATTTTGGAGCGGAAGTATCTTTATGGTACTCGCATACCTATCTTAAACTGAGAGATTGTTTACACAATGGGATAATCTTAGAGATTCAGCAAATTGGTAAAATCGGTTCGACTTACGTAGAGCCTCGATACTAAGGATACGATAAAATCACGCTTAATGAATGTCTACACAAAATTGTTAAACCTTAAAGATAATCTTATTAAAAATGTTGTCGTTTTGTCGGAAAAATCACATTACTATGACAAAAAAATTGATAACACCGTTATGAAAAAATTTAATGTATGAACCACACAAGTACACCGGAAATGTTGTGCAAGGTCTTGGATGGCATGATGAAGAAAAAACATGTATATGTATGTAAAAAATATGTATATTTTTTTTGCATTTTAACATCGCCCCAAATGCCAGTCGACGGCAGATCTTCACGGCATCATTAATTCCATTACCACTTATATAACCGATTGAGGGTAACAACGTGTATACTGTGGTTATGTGGAGAAATTAAAGAGTGACTTTACTTTTTTTTAATGCAATCATGCAAAATTTCGTTTCCAGAATGAACATATTGCCATGACGTAAAAATTACTATCTCCAATCGCGACCATTTGACTAAGCAATTCCATTGTTTTAAGCCTGGAAATTGAGTAGTTGGAAAGTCGAAATCCTTCGCCGACCTTATTTTTCTTAACCATGCACGGCGGGACCTTGCAAAGAAAGCATTTCCATAGTACTTATGTGATTTATACGTTGTATTTTTTATAATAGTGATAGCAATTTTTCCTTGTAAACACGTGATGTATTAAATGAAAATAGAACACTTGTGATAAGATTATTTCTAAATTTTAACAATTTTGTGTACAACATTTATTGTACACTTGCCTGCTACGTACATCGCACTTGGCTATTTTAAAAAATCATTTTATTTTTTTCACAAGTGATTGATGGTAAAAATATAATAAAATCATTGTTTGAATTAAAACAATTGATTATTATTTTTTAAATAAACCATATTCTTTTGTATGGTTGAACAAACAACACTGTATTCAAGGAGCTTTTTTTATTACTTGGCGTACTTGTTTAAAAGTTTTTAAAAGTTTTTAACAGAGATTTTAAATCTTTTTTTACAGGGAGGAGATATTTTTGTTCCTTCAGCTTCAATCCAAAGACTAGTGAATTTCAAATACGTTTGAAGAAACTATATGTTGTAACGTTGCGTTACCATATAGAGACTCTGCGAGAAAGGTGAGGTAAGCGGGCTGGCGTAGCTCAGTTGGTCAGAGCAGTCGACCGGCAATCGAAAGGTCCCGGGTTCGGATCCCGGCCCAGAAGCGCACCGCATTTTTTTTTCGGATAGTTCTCCTGAGTTTTTTCGGGGGATCACAAATGGCGCCCAACAGCGGGCCACGGCCTCAGAATAATCAAGATAAATATCGAATTATCGTTGATTGCCGTGGAAAAAGAATTCCCCTCCTTGAGAAGAGTCTCATTGAGCTAGCCCCTCCCTTACCCTTCCCCCTTCCGTCCCTCAGACAATCCCCGCGTCTGTAGTTCCATTTCCGTCCCTCAGACAATCACCGCGTCTGTAGTACCCCTTCCCCCTTCCGTCCCTCAGACAATCACCGCGTCTGTAGTACCCGTTGCGTATTGAAATAGTTTGGGCAAAAATTTCGAGTCGACCCTCCAGAGCCGGATCGACTCTGGCAGGGGGGTTTGTAACGTTGCGTTACCATATAGAGACTATCCGAGGAAGGTGAGGTAAGCGGGCTCGCGTAGCTCAGTTGGTCAGAGCAGTCGACCGGCAATCGAAAGGTCCCGGGTTCGGATCCCGGCCCAGAAGCGCACCGCATTTTTTTCGGTTAGTTCTCCTGAGTTTTTTCAGGGGATCACAATGTGTATAGTTTTAAATCCATATTTAGAAGGGAAAAGTATCTCAAAATATTAGAACTCGTAGAAACCTATGAAACGGCATCCACAACATAAGTGAGATAGTGGTATCATAAATCGTTTTTTTTTTTATTTGGATGAGTTTCATAATTTATTTTTTAATTGTTTTTAAAACCACATACTCCAGTCAGCGAAGTGTATATTTCTTAGACACTCATGCATCAAGAGACGCGGCAGCATCTCGACGCCAAGTTATAAAAAAAATGATGAGCACTACCTTTATACATTAAAACGAGTCGGAGATGTGTGCGGCCGTGTGGATGAACAAGTAGATCGTGTGGATTCGGCTTCGGTCCGGCCAATGAAGGGTATTCCAAAGTCAATAATGGAATACAGAATGTTTTACGTTTCGGCCCTCGGTTCGGGTCCTCTTCAGAAGTCTTTTTATTCTGTATAAATTGTGATACACATTTTTTTTTAAATACAATGATATTTGACGGAAATTATATAAATGAGTTTTTTGGTCCTGATTCTGTTATATAGTTTTATGTCGTGTTGTATAACAATATTGTTGGTTATGTTTAGGTTATAATTATGTTGATAAATTGAGTTATTTAATTTTATGTATTAATGTTTGAGATGTGTGAAGAGTGTGAAAGAGGGTTAATCTATTGTGATGTGATAGAAAAGATAATTTGTATGATTAAACTAACCTCGATATTGTTGATATTTTAAGTCTTTGCCCATATTAAGAAGGTTGTTATGTGGAACATTATTTATGTTTGTAAATAATGTTTGGTGAAAAACATATTCAATTGATAAGGATTTTTTTCCGTTTATCGGCGATTTTTTTCCTTTATCTGTAACCAATGATTAATTATAAGAGAG
This sequence comes from Ophion slaviceki, assembly GCA_944452715.1. Taxonomy (NCBI): domain Eukaryota; kingdom Metazoa; phylum Arthropoda; class Insecta; order Hymenoptera; family Ichneumonidae; genus Ophion; species Ophion slaviceki. The sequence continues at coordinate 42,953,580 of OX101788.1, read as the reverse complement.
TTTTATATGTTTTATAAGTAAAAGCAAAAATCCTAGGACTGTGATAATTACCTATTGAGAATTAGTTTTTGAGAAAATGTTTTCCTTTTTAAATGAGCAGACACTCGAAATACATTTATACATTAAGATTGGCTTCAGCAGACGACTTTTTAACTTAGAATCGACATTACGCGAAAACGCGGCGACCAATCGAAAATCTAATAACATTTTACCAATGGAATTTTATTTTTTCCGATCGATTTTGTTTGGCTCATTTTTCGATCCGTCTACTCAATCTTGAGATTTCGTAATATTCGGCCGAATTTTCGAGCGACTTTTTTACTACAAAAATTCTTCAACACTTTAGAACGTTCCAGACTCGTCGGTTTTCTTAGAGGAATAAAGTTATTCGGTCGCATCGTCATCATTACTACGTACGCCCTTTTGGGGAAAGCGTTACCCGGGTAACGTTCAGCGTTTCAGCCCGAAGTGCGCCGCTTTTCGACTCGCTCTGCGCATCTGTCACATCCTGCGACGTAGTCGCCAAACTTTCCCTATGGCCCCTCACGACTCTGACATCATTCGGGGGACCAGTGCTTTGGTTTGAGTTTGACTCTTTTTGGCTATTTTGGTTCTTTCTTTGGCTACATTTTGGCTGCATATTGTTTAAATTTTCTGATTTTTGGCTATTTTTTGTTTTCATTTCGTTGTTCTGCTGTTTTTGCTTTCTTTATTTTCCTTCTGGGCATATTCTATTTTATTTTATTTTATTTTATTTTATTTTATTTACCTAATATATGGCATTCGCTTGCTTCGGTGGTTTATTTTGCGTGCGTTATTTCCTAAATTTGGTCGATGTCTCCGGACTCGTTGGATATTTTGGTTATGTATTATTTCTTATTTCTTTAGACAGTTTCTGTTGCTACTTGGTTAACTCTGTATGCTATAGACAGGCATGCACTTTAAGTACTTTAAGTATTTTCTGCGTTATTTTTGTATTATTTTAGTTCGCATTTGTTTAACCATGCGTTACTTTACTTAATTTTATTATTTTATTATTATTATATAAGCTTACGTTTATCATTTTTCGTTTGCTTAGTACTACTGTGGTAGAAAGTAATATTCTCTATGTACATTGTTTGCCCGCAAGTTTTTTAAACTAAGGCATAATAAATTGTACCAATCAATCTGACAAATACACAGTTCTAGGTCCGATTTGTCTGAAAAGTCGTAAAACAAAAAAATTATATAACTGCAAGCCCGATGACTCGGGGATCACCCGCCAACAGACCCTAGCGCAGTTTTGATTTTTAGCCCGTATGGGAACCAAAGATAGACAGAGGGCTCCAGAAAACTCCACTCGACCCGGTCATGAACTGGGGCCGCGATGAAAACTGAATGCACATGAAAGACCCACGAAGCGCATAGCCGCTACGTTATTGCGAGGCGACTCGGTGCCGCGGCCCCAGACTCCAGGTAAAGAAATCCGACTCCACACGTTTTTCCCACGAAAAACCCACAGGGACAGACTTCCATGTCCCTCGTTCTGATTGGTCTATAGGCAATTAATCTCATATGCTCGTGGTCTGTAAGGCACATTAAACAGCCTCCTATGTCGTTCTTTCCGACTGGCTAAAAGAACATTGAGAATCAAAAACCCCCCTTTTCCCTACTCTACCCAAATTTTGAATCTGGAGCAAAAAGGCCCAGAGGACGAATGCAACGTCAGTCGTAATCCAACATCAGTCCGAACCCAACATCTAATCTTAATCCAGCAGTCTATCGCTGAGTCTACCATAGAGTCCCGCAGCAACATTCGAATGAGAACGACAAGTTGGCCCGCCTGATCACTATTTGTGTTGCAGAAGAAATGACGACTCGTAAAATCGATACTAGGCGAGCTTAAAAAAATTAGAAGCAGACGCGGCGAGAACTCGTGAAATGAGATTTACGGAGATCGAAAATTAACGAAAGGAAGAAAGATATTGCCGGAGAGCTGACGAAAACGTGCCATGATTGAGGACTCTCTTGTAGGTTCGATCACAAAATGTAGAGAGCGGAAAATATGTAAGTGCCACGGATTCTCGCAGGTTTGTGATCCATAGGCAAATACTGAAATTTCGTATGTTAGAGAACGTGTATTGAATTTCTCTGGACTTAAATAAACTTTAACAACAATCTTTGAAAAAATATCAAACATTATAATACGTACGAATATACGATTTCCCATATATTTGGTGTGTCATTAGTATGCGTAATAAAAATATATTTGACGAACGAAAAAAAAAAGATTTAATTATAGCCAACATGGTTACTCTGAAAAATATATATATTGTGAGTAAATATCTTACTATACATCTTATGACCGAGCTATTTTTATCTCGTCCACCATTTGAATAAAAATTTTGATTTTTTCCACGGTGTACGGAAATCTTGCATGATTATTATCCATATTTCGTTGACAATTATTCTTTTTCAAATTGTCCGTCAGACTACAGCTGGCACGATTCAGTTTATGATAGATTTCTTTTTTTCCGGCTAAGTAGGTGAAAATTCGTCATAACAGTTATTTAAATTAATAAATGATTGGAAACTGGAAACGATAGTCGCACTTGTGAGTTTTGACTGGCCATATTTTTCGGCACCGTTCGAACGATCGAGATCATTTAAATTACGAACTATCATTTAAACTACGAAAGTTAAACTTTCGTAGTTCCGAATTTAAAAAGAACAATCCAGATCGGCTGACTCTTTGAATGATGGAAGAATACACTGAGCCGATGATCGATGCACTGAGTGTATTTATAATCTCTAGTGCATATTCCATCGACAGTATTACAGTATTGTGCAAACTGAAATTCGTCGAATTGGATGCAAAAATCAAATTTTAAATATCGCGGATAAAATCCAAATCTGATTCGCCCCTGAGTAATCATGATATTTTTATGTATACAGCGCATTTGTGCGAACTTTGGAGTACGTATGGCCCTCCGGCAGTGTAAAAATATATTGGGAGTACAAAGAAGTCTCCGCCGTTTGACAAAAGATGGCCCCACCACGAGGTTGTGGTTGAAATTGCCACAAGTAAAACGCCATATCGTAAGGTTGGACATCTGGCAAGACTATAACCTTGAAATATTAGCGATTTCGTATCAACATCACATAATTTTTTTCGTGCGAAAATGTCGAGTTTTGATCCGAATAAGCGTCATTTGCGGAAACTTTTGATTTACTTCTTTAACTTGAAGAAATCTGTAGCTAAGGCGCATCGATTGCTTGTAGAAGCATATGGTGAGGTTGCTTTAAGAGAAGGTTCCGCCTTATTGGGCCAAAGAATGTTCGATTTTTCACCAATTTTTTATGCGAAAAGTATTAAATATAGAATGTTGATATTTGGTATGTTGACTAAGCGGTCTTTATTGAACATCAAAATATTTTTTAAAGTTTGACAAAACATGGTGTTGGGAGTGGGAGGAGCCACGTATGTCGGTGCGCGGGCGATGACATTCTTCGCTCGCAGAAGTCGTAAGACCCGGAGAGGTGATCTGATGCAAAAAAATCAAACATATTTTTACTTTGTACAATATTATGTATAAGTTGACCTAGAATCAAGAAAATAAATTGACAAATAAAAAATAGAGTGTTAAAAATACTAGAGTGTTAAAAATACTCTTAATCATGGGGGCACTTGAAGCCTAATTTCTTCCTTTCACACATTTCCCTTTTTACGCTCATCCCGTGCAATTCCGCTGGTCGTAGGTAATAAAGAAGGAAACGAAATATTTTGAGTTATCCCTTCCCAACCTCGCGTCATTACCCGGGCAACGCCGCTCCAAACAAACGATGACTCGCTAGAAACGTCAAAAGTCGGGTTCTTCAAGCCTACGGCCTTTTCCGCCTCGAACCTCCAAGTAGGGCTAGAGCGCAAAAGTGGAATATCAATGTAAAATAAAAGTGGAATACCAAAGTGAAACAAAAGTGGAATAACAAAGTGAAATAAGTTTATCATCGCTAGCGACGTTTTCTCGCCCCGCGTATCGACCGATTGCGGTCATACATTGGCGCAGGCGGGTACGTAGAGAGGAAAAACACGAGAACGCACGATGCTAACGAGCTAACTTTTTGAGCCTCGTAGCGACCTTCCTCGTCTTCACGCTCAAGTGAAGTGGTCACGTAAGCGGCAACCAATTGCCGCTCATCTGAGGCATACCATTGTCCAAGAGGTCGCTGTACAATCCGGAGCGCGATTTCGAGTGTCTGGACGGCAGCAGGCTTATGAGGCTCCAGCGGATCAATGACGATTACTGCGACTGCGGTGATGATCCCAGCATGCCCGCCGATCCTAACGAAGTCTTCTTCTCTCAGAACAATGGTCACGTGTCGCGCTACCTGCTCTCGAGCCGTATCAACGACGGCATTTGCAACTAATGCAACGCGAGCGACGAATATCCGGAAGGTGAGTGCCGTAACAAGTGCCTCGAGTTGAGCATAAAAGCAAGGGAGGGGCGGAGAAGGTGGCCGAGCTGACGAGAGGGCAACAAGATCTGGCTGGAGATGACTGATGTAAGTATGTTAAGGGGCAAGTCCACTTTGGAGCCACGAAAAAAGGCTATTTTCGCGATTTTTTTTTGCTGATTTTATAAAAGATATGAATATAAAAGTTGTTGAGCTTGATAAAGTCGTCAAATACATTTAAAAAAATGTTTAATTCATTTTTATTCATTTTTAAGTTCACAAAGTATAGTTTAACGTAACGCCTCAAAAATAGGTGGGCTAGGTAGCTCCATCACAACTCGGCAACGGCTTGTCTGAAACAAAAAAATCAAAGTCCATTAGATTCAGTATGATACCAGCTAAAAAAGACCGACGGATATCAAGTTTTATAAAAAAAAATTTTTAAATGGTAGATGAAAAACGAAAAAAGTACTTAAAAAACGCGTTTTCTTCGCAGTTTTTCGCAAAAAAAAGAGTAAAAATCAAAACGTTTAAACCATCGAGGGTCATCTTGTTGCGAATCATGTTTACAATATGTGGTTCAAATTTCAAGAGAATCGGTTTATTAGTTTTAGAGATACGATGGAGCTAGATTTTGAAAACGTTGTTTCGAGAAAAACGCGTTTGAAGTGTATACTATGAACAACTCTTACCTAAACTCAATCGGCAATTCCTGCACCGTACTGATTGCAATCGATGATGAGCAATCCCTTCTGATTGCTCATCATCGTCGATTTCTTCAAGTCTTGCTTGCTTTCGATTTTTTGAAATTTCCAAGGTGGACTGGCCCCTTAAGACCGACAACCAAGCCAGACTGGTCAATCTGAGGGTGAACTTCAAGGAGGCCACCCTCACCGAGAAGGAAAAAGAAGCCTTTAAGAAGGTCACCAAGGAGAGGGGGAGCGTAGCGATGGAAAAATACAAACCGGTCGACCCGGAGAAAGCCGCCCAACTCGCCATCACTAAGGCGGAGGATTTGTTCAAATTGTTGGATCCGGAAGCTGACGGCGTTCTCACCATCGACAAGCTCAAGACCAGAACGACTTTTGAGACGGATCGCACCGGCGGGGTCACCGATGAGAGGCGCTATTCCTCTTAAACGGACGAGAGGCAAGTCGGCAAGCAGGAGTTCGTCGAGTCATCTTGGTCTCTTAATTTTTCTCATATAAAATATAATAAAATTGAGAAATATAGAATAATTTTCGTTTCATTCCAACGTTGCAAACTTCAGCACAATTGTATCACTAGCTCTCGATACCAACCAACCCTCGCGCTTCTCGATATTACTGAAAAGCCTGAATAACGCTAACGTTCCTCTATCTCGAAGGATCCGTCTAGCTGTCGAATTGCAGACGGAGATTCGAAGGTTCGAAGAGAAAATCGAACGGGCCCGACGAGTAATTATAGTTCCTCGACGACGAGTGTCACGATCGCGAATACATTTATTCGCTCTGTTCGTTTGGCAGGGCGACTCAGCGTGCCGATTTAGACTGAGCAATTCAGATTCGAGTTCGGTTGGTTCATGGTTTGGTCTAATAAGGATTCAGAGGCCAAGATTCGGAGGAATCACGAGAAACGGCAAATAAAAATAAATTTATTTGCACTGCAATGATGCAAACTTCAACGTCGTGAACAATCCACTTATTGACGAGTTCGACGTATTCATCACACAAAAATCACGGATCGATTTTGGCGCATAATAATAATTCTAGTAATAATAAAATAACAGTTTGGAGTAGGGATCTTGACGAGCCCACCACCCGGGAGTGCGCTCAGCGCTCTCGAAGTAGCTACCGGTGTGTAGGGCTAACCACCCATCATGTCGAGAACTCGCACAAACACCTACACAAACACGTCTGACGCATCACGACCGGTGATGCGAAAGATCAGGGACCCTATAAACAGGTCATTCTGAGAAAGCAAATGCTCGGGGTCCCCTATAAATGGGGTCCACCGAAAAGCGAATTCTCGGGGCCCTATAAACGGGCTCCCCCAAAACGCGAATGGGAGTGAGTGTGCGTATGAATATCCGAGGGCTCATCTTTTGAGCACCTTCTGTATGGCTATTGGATGAATGCAAGTAAATAAATCGGTAAACGTCACAAAGGCGGACACTCATTAGCACGTACACTTAACATCGAGGGACGGCACTAGGACTCCTCCACCATCCCTTGTGGCAGACGGTCTCAGCACGGACATCCAGAGGGTACCCCGCGGAAACCAGGCTCGATGCTTCTGGGCCGCTGGATAGTACAGGGGCCCGGGTCTTCTTAGCCGGATGGACCTGGCTGCCCCATCAGCCAGCGCATAATCCCCATACTGTTGTAGTGCAGGGTGGCGCCAGGATCATGCCCTGCAGCAGTAGCGGGGGGTGGGGGGGCTCGATGATGCCACTTGTGTCCACTCTGGGGCGGCCGATAGCAGGGATATGTCGGCGGGTACGGTCTCCGGCGTCTCTACCCCAAAGCACACTCACACACACAAACAAAAAAGAGTACCCCGACAACAACAATAGCGACAAAGACAGACACAGACAGGAGAACTAGCGGACGGACAAACGGGACAAAAGACAGTACCGACCGCGTCCGTAGCGGAGACGGCTGAGGCAAAAATTAGGGCCCAGCTACGCTGATGCTCACTAGGCATCAGCGAATGCCTAGTGAAGATGGAAGAGAAGATGCGGGTGCAACGTAATGTTAGCACTGTAATACCGATGCACATTGGCAAGGAAGAGGTAGATGAGGCGCGGCACGAATGCGACAAAATGCATGTGCTCGGGACTGCTGAAGGACAGCGTGGGGCGAATGATCAAGTGACGTCACAAATGAAACGGAAGCGCGAGACCGTGGGCTCAAGCCCGGACCTAACGCTGGCTAAACGGCTGACGGAGGGTGCGGATCCCACCCCATTACACACAGTCATGCGGAAACCGAAAAGACAGACGACTGGACAGAACAGACGGGTGATGAAAACGCTGACGACTGCGACTGCGACGCCGAGGGCGGCGAGTGCGGCGCCGACGGTGAAGAGAGGGATTGGGAGCTGCCCAGCCCGGAAAACCGGTGCCCGGGTGGTCCTTATCAGACCCTGCGGGGGCAAGACGTACGCTAAAATACTGCGACGCATGAAAGCCGTTGACCCTGCTACCGAAAAGGTGCAGGTCAGCGGCTATCGCATGACAAAGGACGGGGGTGTCTTGCTCCGCGTCAAAAGCGGGGCGGGAGACCGACAAAACTTCCAGGACAAGCTTCGGCAACTCCTGGGAGCAGACACACAGGTATGGGACGGACCTCCAACGTTAGACTGGACATACAGAACCTGGAATGTGTTACTGACAAAGAGGAAGTGACGGAGGCACTTCGACTAGAGACAAATGACACGAGAGATGCGAAGGTGCATATCTTCGGGCCCAATAAACAGGGTCAATATATGGCTGTATGCGAGCTTGAGGAGGGCGCCGCAAACGCCTTACTCAAGAAAGAACGGCTGAAGATAGGATGGGTGTATTGCCGCGTCAGACCTAGGACGGAAGTCACAAGATGATATCGATGCCTTGGGTACGGACATACTAGGACGCAATGCAACGGACCTGACAGGAGGCAATGCTGCTGGAAATGCGGCAAGGTGGACCGCGTCGGTAAGGACTGTAGACTGGAACCGACATGCTTCCTGTGCACTGAGGCGGAGCACGAGTGTGAGCATGCAGCGGGCTCCGGGCCGTGTGCGGTCTTCAGAGCGACGCTGGAGAGGTTCAGGAAAAACACAAAGACGTAACAGTGTTATAGAGGTCTGCATAGACTACGACACTTATTGCGACACAAATGTCTGGCACTAATGTCCGTTCTGTTCACACATAAGACGGTTTCGGTGTCCCAGAAAATGTCTGTACTGTGATGTCGCTACACGAGTATCTCAGATGTTCACACACAAAACTACTGACACGTCTGCAGTACCCGCTCGGACGCCATGGAGAAACGCCGTGCGGCGGCAGCCGTAATTTTGTGCGCTGTTATTAAGGGCTATACCAGTGTGACAGTTAAAAAATCGATTTTTTTCCCTTTTTCGACAGTTTATTCTTTCAAGAATATCATTATCATTTATATTATATATATCAATATCACTTTATCTTGCAAAAATCGATAGTTAAATCTTTAAACGCATTTTTCTCGAAATGAAATTTTTCAAATTCGCTGACATTGTAACTCAGAGATCCGATTGACTTGAAATTTGAACTGAGTACTCTTGAATATATTTACTCTACAATGACATAGGATATTTTTGATTGGATGAAAATTGACGATTTGGCATTGAAAAAAACGACCATTTTATAGGCAAGAAAACAGACTTTTTTCATTACTACGCCATTTTGTTAGATTTTGATATTTTTCAAAAATCCTATGTCATTGTACAGGAAATACCTTCCAGTTTAATGACATTTTTTTTCCTTTTTCGGTTTGAGCTACGCAATCAGCCGGAATCATGTCAGCAGTGGAGGAACTTTTTTTTGCGCCTGCGAAGGCAACGCATAAGTCGCTTGGATCTGAATATTTTTCAATGAAAAAATTATGTAATATAGGTCAAATATATTTTTCATTTTCAAAAACATTTAATTGAGTACTGTTCTTCCAAAAAAATCGTGAAAATCACCCAAATTTCCAGCATTCACACTGGTATAGCCCCTCAAGCTGTGTTCTTAAATTATGATTTTTTCTGCCGACTTCAGCCGATATTGTGCCGCTGATACTGTTCCGCTTAGTATTGAAGTGCTGCCTGTTTTTTTACTCTATCTTTATAATCAGCACAACATATTTGCCAAAGTTCAGGCAGTCCTTCCACAAGAGATATCAAATTTTCAATGCTCTCCTTGCTCCACGTAATGGCCATTTTGATTTAACGCGGTTCGCGAGTGTCTGGATAATTTCGCGCCGGTTCGAAAACTTGAACACTGCGGCAGATACTCCGACACAACCTGTTCACACGGCGCTCGGCGCGACACCTAGCGAGATGTCGCAATAAATGTCGCGAGATCAGACAGTGGGGTTCACACACAGACACTAGATGTATACATTGAGTGTAGACACCAAAGTGTCGTAGTGTAAACCTACCTTAAGGCAATATGCGCGTATGCGAGGAAGCACACCTCCTGCTTCCTCAAATCGCGACGGAACATAACGCTGACGTACTTCTACTAAGCGAACAGTACAGGTAAACGACAAACCCGACTTGGTTCCAAAACGGCGCGGATACATCGGCGATATAGGTTTAAAAAAACCACGGGATGCGCGTTCTCGACAGCGGAGTGAGGGACGATTTCGTGTGGGTGAGAGTGGGCGCTCTGACGTACGTCATCATCTACTTGACCCCGAATTGCTCCGCTGGAGAGTTTGAAACGAACATAGGCACGCTGGACGACGCATTGAGGGAGCTATCCGAGGACTTGATAGTCACGGGCGACCTTCATGCGAGTGCGATCGAGTGGGGCATGACGAAGACGGACAGACGGGGACGACTACTGCTAGAAATGGCAGCAAGACTGAACTTGACAGACGCCAACACATGACGAGTACGGACATACATAAGACCGGGACTGGGCTCCTCGATACCGGACGTGGCAATGATCTCGGACGGTATCCTGCCATTACTGAGGCGAAGGACGGTGATCGATGACTACACGTCCAACAACTACCAATACATCGTATCGAGGTGGCGCGACTTCAGCGACACGACGTAATAGGCTGGAATGGCCCCCGTGGTGGAATGTACTCAAACTGGACAGCGGCAAGTTCTCGAGGGTGCTACTGGAAGCAGTCCCACCGTCAGAGGCAGTTCCGCACGAACTGACAGGACGGAGAAGGACCGAACGACTCGCGGACAAGATAACAAAACTGACGGAACGCTTATGCAAAGCTTCAATGCCGCGCAAAAGCACACGCCAGAACAGACATGCGACGTACTGGTGGACGGACGAGATCGCCCAGCTGCGGAGACTCCGCATACAGGCGAAACGCCGAATGTACCGAGCCGGGGAGAAGGCAATACAAAATAGCACGGAGGACGCTGACGATCACCATAAAGAACAACAAGAAGCGGTGCTAGAGATAGCTATGCGAGGAGATGGACCGGTACCCCTGGGGCCTGGGTTACAAGATTGTGACTCAGAAGCTGGAGGCCCGAGGCCCACCGGAACTCAAAGACGCGACGACGATGGGACGGATCGCTGATTCCCGACTCACGTGACGAGGGGAGAGTCGACGGACACGGACGACGAACTTGACATCCCCGTTTTTACCGAGGAGGAGCTTACCAAAGCTACTACCTGTCAGAAGACGGTGGAAGCACAGGTTTCGGACGGCATACCCGGGGAGATATTGCAGCTAAAGGCTCGCCGGAGGCCCGGGATCCTCCTCGATATGTATAACGAATGCGTTACAACAGGGACGTTCAGTACGCGCTGGAAGACGGCTAGATTGGTCCTTCTTAGTAAATGAAAACAGGAACCCCATATGCCGTCTACCTACAGACCCCTGAGTCTCCTGGATACGACGGGCAAAGTTTTCGAACTTCTTCTTAGACCGAGACTGACGGACGCGATAAGTGCGTCCGGGGGCCTGGCAAACAGCCAGTACGAGTTCCGCAAAGGGCGATCGACGATAGGGGTGATCCGCTAGGCAGCTGAGACCATCAGGGAGATGGACGAAGCTTGCCGCGCGGTAAGGTCCCTAGTTATACTTGTGACACTGGACTTACGAGACGGAGGAAGGACCGATGACCCGTAACATTACCGCGGGAGTCACGCTAGGATCCATACTAGGAACGGACTTGTGGAACGTGACATACGACAGCCTGCCGAGGTTGGAAATGCCGCGAAACGTATCGCTTGTCGCTTACGCCGATGACGCGGCGGGGGTAATTGTTTTACCGCTCATATAAAAAAAAAATAATAGTAATTACGATACTGACGAAGAGAAATGTTTGCGTCGATACGGTCGAAATGCTCACTTTATACATATGTGAAACATTAATGAAAACTGCCAATTACTGCCAATATACTGCACCATTTTCGGGAGTCGAACCCTCCGGACCGACTGCATTATTGTTTTATTTCTCGTCGCATTTGATGTACCCGCGTTAGTAGGTTCGCTATTATTTGGTCGTCGCGGGTTAGCGCTCAGGGGATTCACTGGTCGGTTATTGTTTCTCCAATATTGATTTTCTCCCTGACTGTTGTTATCCCCATAATTATGACTCTCATTTATATTACCCCTTCGCGTTCGATACCTTTCTTCATTAGCGACATCGCGAAGCGACAGCGACTCCGAGGTGCACCTAATGCTAGATAAGTCGGTACTAGTCATAGCTTCTTTTACTCGAATTGACATATGCTGTACTACTGGGTAATTTATCTCATAATCATCTAATGGAGGATTGAGATATTGAGCTTCGGTAACTTGTTGAAAGAAATAATTCTGAAGACTGTCCATATGAGGAGCATATTTCCGTACGAAGGCACTCTAAGTGCCTTCCTAACTTAACGGAAGTCCGTTATTGGTCACGATCCCGTAAAAGGGTTGTAGGACATGTTGTCGACTATCAAATAACCCCATAATGCTTTATGCAAAAGTGAACCATATTCGAGATATCTTGTTTTAAGCCAGAGGTAGGCAACTTCAAAAATTAATTCGTAAAGGGTACTGTTGTCTTGAATCAAACTTTTTCATTATTTGTAATTTGAGGACACGGTAACAAAGAATTATCAGCAATCAAGTAAGAATAATTATTAGACTTGCAGAGTTTTAGACGCCTAATACAAAAATGTTTGCAGATTATTCTTATTTTATTGTTGATAATTCGTTATTACTGTGTCCTCAAACTACAAGCAACAAAAAAGTTTGATACCATACAACAATACTTTTTTAAAGTATTTTTTAAAGTTGCCTACACCTCACTTTAAGAGTATAATAGAAACAATATCTCGACAATGGTTCACTTTTACATCAAACATTACTAGGTTATTTAATAGCGAAAAACGTGTCCTATAACCCTTTCAAGGGATCGTGACCAATAACCAGTAGCCCTGTATAAACATATATTTATTCCTTTTCAAAAAGATATGAAAACTCCATAAAAACTAAAAAACCTTTAACAAGTAAAAAACGCCAAGTAATAGAAAGTTCCCTTAAAAACATCATCAGTTGTTTCACTACCTGTAAAATTTAAATTAACCCTCAATCCATGAAGGGGGGTCAAATCTTTTCGGGCAAAAATTAGAAAAACGTATTTTTTCCGCGCATTGCTTGAAATCTGTTTGAAAAAATATATTAAAAATAACAATATCCGAAAAACTCCTGTTCGTCCTTCAAAAGTACATTCGATGAATGAACCATGAATTTTTACAGATTTTTTTATCAATAATTCTAGGTGTGGTAGCGCGCAGACGAAATTGACCCCCCTTCATGGATTGAGTGTGCCGAAAAACCCTTCATGGATTGAGGGTTAAACTCGAAATACTTTTTACTCTATTTCAAATAATGGTTTCATTTAGATTATTACTTTTTCAATTTAAACGTATAAAATAGGTGAAATAACTTTTTACGAAAAATCCAAGCAAGTTTTGAGAAATACATGCCAAATTGTACAATCCTAGAAGTCATATTTTTGTCGATATTATATCTAAAATACCATATAACTATTTTCATATAAAAACTTGTATCACGATTATATAAAAGTGCAACGTACATATTAGAACAAATACACTGGAAATGCTATAGAACGACTTGGCATGCATGGTGAAGGGAGACTTTGTCCTTAATATTTTCAAAAAATCAATTTGAGCTCAACATGAGCAGCTAGAAGAAGAGGAGAGATGCCTCTGTGGACCAGGCATTGCCGATTAGCGGTAATTATAAACACATTTGTGTAAACACATTACAAAACTTTAAACGCGTTTTTCTCCAAAACACGTTTTTAAAAATGGCTGACATTCTCCTGACCGCTGTAATTAACATATCGACCTGAAATTTGGAGAGCATACTCAGAAAATATGTCTTCACGGAATGACAGATCGTTTTTTCAATAGATACATTTTTGCATTTATTATTTATCTTTTTATGCGAAAAAAACGCGAAAATGCGATTTTTTTTAAATTGCCGCAATTTTCTGAAATTTGTACTAAACGAAAAACCCATCTGTCATTCCATGACCAAAGGATCACAGATTGATAATATGCTTTGAATTTGTGTTTCAGATCAACAAAGAGGGGGCAGTGATGTCAGCCGTTTACCTCCCGCGATTTGAGGACCTGTTTTCGCGGAGCTGCAACGGCCGCCATTTTGGTTTTTTTTTCAAAAAAAAAATTTTTAACGTTCTGTATATCATAAATAAAAGCAAGAAAAAAACCGCACTCAAAAAGCTTTACTCATTTCCTTTAAAAAAAATAAAACGTAAACACCTGAAATATGGCACTCCAAGGACAGTCTCCGTTAAGAAAAAAACCTCGACGAAGGATGTCGTTTTCTCAACATGTTGACTATCAGGTTAACAAGGGGACCGTACAGGCTGCCACTCACGGATTTTAATAAGTCTCAGATATGTTGTAGAGGGACCTACCCTGAGTACCTGAGTAAAGGGATTTTATACAACGCTCTTTATTTTTCGAGAAAAAATGTTCGAAAGTTTAGCTCGTAGCTACTGGTAGCTACTATACCGGTACGGTTGCACCTTTGTCGAACCAGCGGACGTGGCCCAGTGGGCAAGGTTCCCGGCTCTAACGCTCGAGGTCCAGAGTTCGAGTCCCGTGATGGCGTTTGTTTTTTTTTCCACAAAATATAAATAAATTCGATGTATGATGCAAAACCGTCTAATTATTTATTATTATTTTATTTATTTATTAATTTAAAAAAAATTTTTGTTCATTTTTTTAATTTTTTACTTTCAATTTTTTTAAAATTATTTATTATTTTATTTTTCACGCAGAGAAAAAGAGAGGCAGAAATTATAACATCTTTCACAAGAAACTGCAGTTTATTATTTTTCATTACAATATACAGGTTTTTTTTACTCGCTATCACTGTGGTCGCTTGTTGCATCAGAACAATATTGCGGGTGGTATTTGTCATAAAAGCAAGAAAAACACAAGACCAAAGAGCAACGCGCACATTGTATAAAAGCAGGCGCACGAAGTTTTGAGCAGCGTTATTGAAAAGCATACTTGATTGACATTCAAAATCAGCGGTTTTTCCTCAATTAACTTCGATGCAAACCACGCATATTTAATCATCTGCGCGAAAGCAGGTGCGCCTAAATGATGAAGAATCAAAGAACGAATTTGTATGGAATCTTCCCTTGATGCAATTTCTCTGTTATTTTTTAACAAATCATTTTTTTAACAAAGCACTTTGTATTTGTTTTGTGAAAATGTTCACTTGCCGGTAAAAATATACATCGCACGGTTGGCAAATCGGCGTGCACTTGGGCGGTATATCTTTAATACTGCATGCCTTCTTCTCGTCTACAAAGATGTGATCGTAAATCGTTTGATCAGCACCAATGATTAAATATGCGTGGTTTGCATCGAAGTTAATTGAAGAAAGACCGCTGTTTTTAAATGTCAATCAAATATGCTTACCAATAACGCTACTCAAAACTCCGTGCGCCAGCAAGGCCACAGCTTTTATACAATGTGCGCGTTGCTCTTTCATCTTGTGTTTTGCTGGCTTTTACGACAAATACCATCCGCAATATTGTTCTGATGCAGCAAGCGACCACAGTGATAGCGAGTAAGAAAAACCTGTATATTGTAATGAAAAATAATAAACTGCAGTTTCTTGTGAAAGATGTTATAATTTCTTTCTCTCTTTTTTCTGCGTGAAAAATAAAATAACAATAAATAATTAGACGGTTTTGCATCATCCATCGAATTGATTTATATTTTGTGAAAAAAAAACGCCATCCCGGGACTCGAACCCTGGACCTCGAGCGTCAGAGCCGGGAACCTTGCACACTGGGCCACACCCGCTGGTTCCACAAAGGTGCAACCGTACCGGAATAGTAGCTACTAGTAGCTACGAGCTAAACTTTCGAACGTTATTTCTCGAAAACTAAAGAGCATTGTAAAAAATCCCTTTACTCAGGTACTCAAGGTAGGTCCCTCTACAACATATCTGAGACTTATCGAAATCCGTGAGTGACAGCCTGTAAAGTCCCCTTGTAAGAAAGACATAAATCGACGCAATTTATTATGTAAGTGTAAACCAAGTTCCTGATTTCAAAAGTTATGTCGAAGTATTCACTTTCTAATCTATTGCAGAACCACCATACATTTCATGAAATCTATTGCTCCGTATAAATTTCGGTGTAATGGGCATAGTTTCGCTGGTGGAAAAGGAATATCGATATTACTCTCGACACCTATCGCTCAATTTTCGATTGTCTGTCCAAGTACAGTCGAACATATCATTCCTTATAATCCTGATATACCTGATACGATAACTAATGCGGTGATACAATTTGAAATAATCTAAGTAGATAAATTGTTACAAAAATTGTAATACTTATTGTAATACATACGTTGTTACTTTTATATAATAGTCATTCAATTTTTTTACTGTAATAATAAAATGGTGTTTTAGATAAAATATCGAGAAAAATATTATTTCTAGAATTTTACAGTTTTGCGTACATTTCTAAAAACTTGCTTGGCTTTTTAATAAAAAAAAGTTATTTTACTTCTTTTGTACGTTTGAATCGGAAAAGTAATAATCTAAATTAAATCATTATTCGAAATACAATAGAAAATATTTCGAGTTAAATTTAAATTTTGTAGATAGTGAAACAGCCAATGATGTTTTTGAGGGAACTTTCTATTACGTGGCGTTTTTTTACTTTTTAAAGTTTATTAGGGACACTGGATTCACATAGATTGTGCGCTTTGGTGGCCCCACTTGACGCCGATGGAGAAAATATCAATTTTGTATTGCCGTCGAACGAATTTCGGACTCGCAGTACCCAAAGATTTTCTGTCAGGTTGATTTAAGAGAATTTCAGATTTTTCCCTTTCGATACCAAAGGCTTTGAGGATTTTTTATTGCCTAAGTTTGGTGCAAGTAAAGCTCATACTTGGGGCTCATGCTGTTTGCGGTAGAGTTAATAAATCCATAGATTTGGCTTCGCGATGCGTAAATACATTTTTCATTTATTGCGCTTGATGCGAATCAAATCCATATTTTTAGCTACCCCATACCTACCGGTATACATTTTTCCTTCTCTTCGAGCAATGAAAAGTTCATATTTCAGACTTTTCCGTACGTACGAATAGACATTCTTCGACACTGTGTTCAATGCAAGAAAACTTCACATTTTTTACTTTCTGCTCTGTTTACCGTCAAGTATTGTTTTATTGTCTTTAAATGAATTGCAGTAACCAAATTGTTTTTTTTTATCTAGTTGAATAACGAGACATATACATTTTTGGCCTTTCGAACGCCAAAGCCCTAAGAATTTTTCATATCGAAGTTTCAATGCAAGACAAATTCATAGTTGTCGCCTCTCGATACCTGATGGCATGAATTTCTCTTGTCTGCGATCGAAAAAGAAAATCCATGTTTCGGTATGCGACACCTGAAGACATGGGTTTTTCATTGTTTCCGATCAAATAGACTAATCCATATTTTAACTCCTCAATATACATACGGATATGCATATTTCACTTTTTTCGAGCAGTCAAAAATTCGTATCTCTGACTTCCCAGTACATGAAAATATACATATTTCCTTATCTGTTTTCGATGCAAGAGTATTCTACATTTTTGGCTTCCTGTTCGATTTAGCGAATAGTATTAGTTGACTATCTACGAAAGAATTTCAGGTTCGCTGTAGCCAAATATATATATGATTTCATTAAAAAGATATTCATACCTTTGGCCCTTCGATACCTGAAGCCCTGAGCATTTTTCATTGCACATATCCGCTACGAGAAAAATTCATATTTGTGGCCTCACGATATCTAAAAGTTGTTTGCGATAGAGCAAACAATAATAAATTGGGTGCGTTCGACTTAGGCGGTTACATGCTTACAGTGCTGACACATATTAGCGATGCTGTGGCACGTTCGGGTTGAACTGGGCGCGCTTCGACGAGCTTTGCGGAACTCAAACCGTTCGGGTTGGCATTATAAGTATCAAGATGGCGGTTCCAGCATAGGCTCGTTTCCTGAGTCAAAACGAACATTTTGAGACCTCAACCGTTTTATTCCCGCGAATAATTACGGAGATCATTGGGTGGCTTTACTTTGCAGGGAACCATTAAGAATTTTCCGAAAAATTCTCGTGACAATCATCGATTTTAGTTCTCGCAAATTCCAGCGAGGGCGCGCGGAAATCCTTCTGTCGCGTCGATCAAATATCGACGTCTGTTGCTCGAACTCGATAAAGCAGGGATCGCACATACCTTCTGAAATGTATTCGCAGATTGACGTGCGATCTCGGCTCCGCGCTCGATTCTGACAGCCGATATTATGCTATCGGAATAATTTTTTTAAGTTGTAAGTTTAAACAATTAAGTTTATAGTGCCAGCGTACAATATCACATGGATGTATGTTTTTATCGACCAGGACCACATATGCCTTGAATCATATTAAGGTTAGGTGTCTTATTTGAATATATTTTTCTTGTTTCAAGTATAATTAATATTAATACTTTTCACTTCATAAAGTGAATGCAATTAGTGTTCAGCCTGCTATGATCACTCTTTACAAAATGTACTGTTTCAGAGAGGGTTTCTCTGACCGAATCTGGTCCGAACACTAAGTTAGGTTCGCTTTACATAAATTGTCCCTTGGAGAGGCTGTTTTTATAATTTCCTGGCTCAACCAGTAGTAATAACGAAAAACAAGTTCAAGTCTTTGTAGATGAATGAAAACATGTTTTCCTTTTTTCTTCGCAAGGAATCTTTAGAAGAAATAATAGTTCCGGAGACACACCATGTGTCTCCGGAATCTTGTTTTCCTTCAAAATTATTGGATACGCAGGGAATGTCTGTAGCCAGTCTCCACAACGAACAATCTATGCATAGATCAGTTTTGCAGACTGTTAAGTAGCTTACTGATATTCAAAGTTACTAGATTTATGCAAAAGTAAAAAGTCAGACTTATTTACTGTTCAGATCGCTGCACTGACTTTTCGCAAGGAAA
The DNA here is from genome assembly GCA_944452715.1 of Ophion slaviceki. NCBI lineage: Eukaryota > Metazoa > Arthropoda > Insecta > Hymenoptera > Ichneumonidae > Ophion > Ophion slaviceki. The sequence continues at coordinate 42,934,922 of OX101788.1, read as the reverse complement.
AAGTATTGCAAAGAGTGGTTGCGGTGGACTGAACAGTACTAAGATTGACTTTAAACGTTCGCGTTAAGGGGTTATATACAGTTTAAGTTTTTGAAAAAACTATTTTTTTTTTCGTAATGTATATATATTTAAGTATATACACAGGAAATTTCTTGTCAATCCGGCAAATTTTGTCGAAGTTACACGCTCATTTGTAATGACGTGTCAGAGCGTTCAAAAGTAGGAGGCCGGAATGCCAGCGGTCTATTATGAATGAACCCTTCTATGAAATTCAAATATATGGAGTGACAGTGTAGTAGTGTTATATTTATACCTGCGAGGTAAATTTAACTTTTTCTGTTCCAAAACTGGCAAATATTGAAGAGCATTAGTCAGTCTACATAGGCAAGACAAGCAGTAAACTTGTGAGCTCGTTTATACTTTCCTCTGTGATCTTTTCTAAAATGCAAAAGACGAGATCAAAGAAATGACGCTGAAGCTGGCAGTAAAGAGGTTAAATTCCTAGGTTATATCGTAGATGAATATGGCATGCGGCCGAACCCAGAAAAGGTACAACTGATTCTCGATTTCCCTATACCAAAAGACAGAACGCAATTACGATAGTCCAACAGACTTGTCAACTGGTACCATAGACATATGCAAAATATTGCGCGCTACAGAGACCCCTAAATAAGCTGACCGGTCCTAAAGTTCCGTGGAAATGGATGGAAATCGAATAAAAATCCTTTGACGAAACAAAAGCGGCCTTGGCCAAAGCGCCATAACTTTCTATACCGATACCAGGGCATCCGTTTCGTCCAGTATAACTCGGACGGGAAAAGGGAAAACCTTATAGAAGTTTTGAGCCGACCACTACGGGGAGCTGAGCTACAACTACACAACCACTGAAAAAGAATGCTTGGCAGTCGTTTGGGCCGTTGGTAAAGTACGATGCTATCTGGTAGCAATGCCTTTCAAGGTTGTAACTGACCACCAGGCATTACAGTGGCTACACGGACTGAAAAATTCTGTGGGATGTCTCGCGAGGTGGGCGATATATCTATTACAACATAATATGACTGTAGAATATAGGCGTGGAAGGACGAATGAGGCTCCCGACGCGCTCTCGCGCATACACGACGTCGACGTCGATCCTATCGGGTGGGAAGAAATTATCGAGGAAACGATTCAAGCACGAACCCAATTACAAAGTATTTGTGATCAGGGTGGTACAAGAGTAAACGCGACCTGTTGAGCAAACAACCTCTTAGATTTTGCAAATGGAAAGTCGAATATGACGAGTTGTACACAGGCCAAATTATGCTAAGATGCTAATCGACGATGAGAACCCATGGAAAAGAGTAGCCAGGTCAAACGAAGTGTCGACTATCCTACAGGAAAACCACGAAACCCCCTAGTCAGGACATCTAGAGAGGGACAGTACGTACGATCATATTCGACAGAAATATTATTGGCCAGGCATGTCTAGGGACGTCTAATCATATGTCGAAGACTGCGAAGTTTGCATGAAGATTAAATCCAATCAAAACCCTTTGACAGGGCCATTAATGATGAGATCCTTAATCAGGCCATGGACACACCTGTCAATCGACACAGTAGGTCCGTTTACCCGCTCAAAGAAAGGTAACGCGTATATAATAGCCGTCCAAGACTTTTAAACGAAATTCGTGGAATTGTACCCCGTGCGCAACGAAACAAGTTATCATGTGGGTGCGTTAGCGTACCCACAAGCTAACTCGGTGGAACGTGTTAACAGAACCGTAAAGCCAATGATCGCTGCATTTATAAAATCCGATCAAAACACATGGGACGATAGTTTGTCCAAACCCCAGCTCGCGTATACTACCGTGCCATATTCAGGCAGTAGAGTCTCACCATTTTATTTGAACCATACTCGGGAGGCCAACACAGACTCTAGAAAGCGCCTCGTTAGCGGCACTCAGACGGTGTCAGACGAGATGGTAAATAATTGGATAGAAAGAATTGCGACGTTCAACGAGTTCCGCCATAAAGTCGAAATTCAGAACGTTAAACGTCTTGCCACAGCTAATCAAAATAAGAAAAAACCAATGAGCATAAAAATCGGTACAGAAGTTTATTATCTAAATGAAAAATTAAGTAGTAAAGCTGAAGGACATTCTTCTAAACTGGGCCATAGATATGTGGGGCCAGCAATTGTTAAACGGGTAATAGGGCCAATGATCGTCGAATTAGTCGATAAGAACGATAAGAATGTCGGGAAATACTATGTAACGAGTCTGAAGTTCCCGCAACGAAGTCTACGTAACCGTTGAAGAAATCCACACAGCGAAAACGACCGAAACCATGTGATGGATAAACAACCCACGTCATCGCGACGAAAACTCACAATACGGAGGCTTCGACAAAGCCCGTGGACGAGCCGGCAATATCACCTGCTTGGTATAGTAATCGGGTAGCTCCAATACTCATACAAATGAAACACAGCAGCGTACGAGCCTATGGATCCCGCGTGGAATAAGGAGCCCAGGGGCCCAACACGGAATTTGGGCCGAATAGAAGTATCGTTGGCGTCGGTGGTATTGATGGGGACGAAGTAATGAACGCGAAGCCGGAGGAAGATGCTACAGCCAGGTTTGGGTTGACACCAACGTCAATTTTACCGCAAGGCTTTACGCCGACACCAACATCTCGTCAACGGCACGAAATTAATAATCTCCAACGACACACCTTATCATCCAGGACCATCCAAGAACTTCTACGTTCAATCACCGGAACAACAGAGGCCCATCACAGTCTCTCTGTGGATGCAACAGCAATGGCAGTGTACACAGAATCATCAGCAGCCACCGTTGCAAACACTCGATCGTCAGACACTGCACGTTTGCCCTCAACAGGCTGACGTAGCCGGCAATAGAGCTATGCGCTACTAAAGTCCCCGTCAACGACCGACGATGCTCGAGACACCACGAATACAACAGCCACCTTATCCATCGCAATATCCTCAATACGGACTTTATCCACCTCAAGCTGGAAATTCCCACGGGGTTAACCCACCGATAACGGGACAACTGGGACCACCATCCAACTACGCACCGCCATTTTTGTACCACCACCTCAGTTCGTAGCGCCACAGGTAGCACCGCCGAATATCATAAAGTACGTGCCAATCCCGGCTGGCCCCGCTCTTAAACCGAACTTCCACGGCTATACTACGCGTCACTTCATGAGAACGTGCCAATGCAGGTGCCAGTTTCATTCACATCGTCGCGTGTCCTGCGACCCGTGCACTGAGCGCATCGAGGAATGCATGGACAATTGAGAGGCTTCGCCCAGGAAAGTTGCGAATCGTCTCCATCAATCGATCCTCATTTCGCACTCTCATATTTCTCGTCCTCGCCGTTACACATCTCTACAATTGCAAAATCGACGCGTCCACCATCGTCTCGTGACGGAACGCGAGGCCGCAAATATTCGAGTAGCATAGGAATACTTTAAGAAAAAAAAACCAGTAGGTACCTTCGACAATATAGATTGTTCACGCGGAATCTGTGCGAGCCCTGCAATGCACCAACCTCTTCCATCCTCATAAAATTGCAGACTTGTGAGACTGGTTGAGGGATGCTCCATTGGATTTACAGGTTTAAGGTTCGTGCCCACACAGCGTCCTTCAACCAGCGACGAATGTCTCGTTGTGTCGTCGGAATCCGGGAGGCAGTGTGACAGGAAAATGTCACCGTATCTCTTCTCGACACCGCAACGTTCAAATTTATCGTACGAGTGCAATCTATCGGCTATTTAGGGCCTGCGAAGGATCATCGTAGGGCCCGTTGGGAAGGCGAATTACTTCGCCGTTCACGTCTAGAGAGAAAGGGTCGTCAGCTCTCGCGGATCGATCCGACTTATTGTAATTCGCGTTATAATCGGAACTGTCCGAATTATTGTAACTCGCGTTGTCGTCCTTGTAATTGTATTCAGTCGTCATTTTAATTAAAAGTGTGGTTTGTAAACTTGGTCGTTTTCGGAGATTGTCGGAGATACCCGGACAAAGGAGGTTGTGTGTCAGCTGGAATACCAAGAACTGAGATATCCTCAAAATAAAATAAGTCACGTTAACTTAGCTTGTTTCTGTCAAAGCGACTTCGGTCTGTCCGGAAAGTGTGCAATTTTCCTATCCTTAAAATTGTGCTTGGGTCATCCAATCGAACCATCGAGCAAGCCGAACTGACTTGCATTTTACAATTTATTAGTTTGTAAAACTAATTGCCGCCCAATTCGGAAATAAAGTTTTTAAACGAAGAGCCCTGCCAGCCACTGACCCCGACGGCGGCAGGCGAAGGCTTCCGAATAAGCAAAGAAAGCTTCATAAAAAGAAGTCCGGTCTCAATAATATTTCACATATATAATACGTTAATTTTATATATGTGAATTCACATAAGTATGTGAATTTTTCATTCACATAATTATTAATTAAATGCATCGCTTTTTCGCGATTGCAATGATCGGGCAACCATTATTGCTGGACACTGCACGCAAAAGAGATTCACGCCTCATGCTTGGTCTCAAGCAGAGAAGCGTACCACGGTCGCCTAAGACTAGGCGTATGTGTTTTATCAATCGATACACATATTCATGCAATGTTTTCGTTACAACCGAACCGCGTGCGAAAGGGTCACTTCTTTCTGCACGCGACCGGCATAACAAATACACATACACGCAGCAACCGTCGCGTGACAGATGGCCGTAACGGACTACATCTACCTAGGTGGGTCAAAAAATTGCATTTTCCGAAAATGTTTTTATTCAACAGTATAGCCCTTTAACTATGTTCCCTGAAAATTTCATTGAAAAATTCCTAAAATCGAATGAGCCACAGCTTCTTACAGTCGGCCAAACGAGCGGTAGCAGCACCATACTTGAAACTTTGAACGCGTTTTTCTCAAGACACTGTTTTCAAAGTTGGTGGACATGATATGTCGAGAACCACTTGATGGATGAATTCCAAATTTACGGAAGATACCATGAGAAACATTTAAAGATCTCACTTTTTTTAAATCGATCTCCATTTTTTAATAGTTACATAAAAATTACGACTTTTTTCATAGATTTTGCATGCTCGAGTTTCTATCCGTCGCTACGTTGTAAACAAATTATTTTAACCCTAGAACCATGTCGTTGTTTTCAGGTCCCGTAAACTCAGAACATGGGTCGTTCGTGTCTTATTTGACTATGTTATTGTCTAAGGAAAAATCTGAAAAAATTCATGGGTTTTCTTTGGACTCTTAAGACGGAATGACACCCGACGCGAAACTCCGACAGGGCCCCGGCTCGAGTCGGTAGGACAGATCGAGCTCGCACGAGCTACTACTGTGACATTCGCTACGTCGGACGCACGCGGTTGAAGATTGTTTTCTTCCCGCATGCTGTCACTTCGCACACTTCGTGTGGGTATATACACGTATATACCCACTCGCTGACCCACGGTCAATGTCGACAAAGAATTTTGTTTTCTTTGTTAACGCCGAATTCGCACGAAATTCGAGATCATGGATAATCTCAATTTCGTAGCAAGAGTTCTTGCTGGCGGCTCGCGCTTTTCTGCAGCGAGATAATTGTTCAAAATTAATTATTTTTAACAATTATCACATTAACAAATGTACGGTACGTCCTATACCTCTCAGCAAAAATGATTGCCGCTTACGCGCTGCAAAAACCAACGGTAAAAATTACCCAAAAACAATTGTTTAAACAATAATTTTTCCATTTTTCCTCCATCATGGGTATGCTTGGTAGATACGGTATTTTCTGTACCTCTCAGTCAGCAAATACGATTGCTGCTTACGCGTAGCAAAAAACAACAGTAAAAGTTTCACAAAAATAATTGTTGAAAAAATTGTTATTGCACTCATTCTCGATCATGAGTATGCTCGGTAGATACGGTATGTTCTATACTTCTCAGTCAGCAAACTTGATTGCTGCTTACGCGCTGCAAAAAACAACGGTAAAATTTACGCAACAATCATTATTTAAACAATTATTTTTTCATTTATTCGCGATCACGGGTATGATCGGTCGATACGGTATGTCCTATACCTCTTAGTCAACAAATATGATTGCTGCTTAAGCACTGCGAAAAATAACGGTCAAAATTACACAAAAATAATTGTTAAAAAAATTATTATTGCATTTATTCTCGATCATGAGTATGGTGAGTAGATACGGTATATTCTATACTTCTCAGTCAGCAAACATGATTGCTGCTTACGCGCTGCCAAAAACAACGGTAAAAATTACACAAAAATAATTGTTAAAAAAATTATTATTGCATTTATTCTCGATCATGAGTATGATGAGTAGATACGGTATGTTCTATACCTCTCAGGCAGCAAATATGATTGCTGCTTACGCGCTACAAAAAACAACGGTAAAATGTATACAGCAAGAATTATTTAAACAATTATTTTTGCATTTATTCTCGATCATGAGTATGATCAGTAGATACGGTATGTTCTATACCTCTTAGTCAGCAAATTTGATTGCTGCTTACGCACTGCGAAAAATAACGGTAAAAATTAGACAAAAATAATTGTAAAAAAAATTATTATTGCATTTATTCTCGATCATGAGTATGATCGGTAGATATGGTCAGTTCTATACCTCTCAGTCAGCAAATATAATTGCTGCTTACGCGCTGCAAAAAACAACGGTAAAAATTATACAAAAATAATTGTAAAAAAAATTATTATTGCATTTATTCTCGATCATGAGTATGATCGGTAGATATGGTATGTTCTATACCTCTCAGACAGGACATATGATTGCTGCTTACACGCTGCAAAAAACAACGGTAAAAATTATACAAAAATAATTGTTAAAAAAATTATTATAGCATTTATTCCCGATCATGAGTATGATCGGTAGATATGGTAAGTTCTATACCTCTCAGTCAGCAAATATGATTGCTGCTTACGCGCTGCAAAAAACAACGGTAAAATTTATACAGCAAGAATTATTTAAACAATTATTTTTGCATTTATTCTCGATCATGAGTATGATCGGTAGATACGGTATGTTCTATGCCTCTCAGGCAGCAAATATGATTGCTGCTTACGCGCTGCAAAAAACAACGGTAAAAATTACACAAAAATAATTGTTAAAAAAATTATTATTGCATTTATTCTCGATCATGAGTATGATCGGTAGATACGGTATGTTCTATACCTCTCAGGCAGCAAATATGATTGCTGCTTACACGCGCTGCAAAAAACAACGGTAAAAATTACACAAAAATAATTGTTAAAAAAATTATTATTGTATTTATTCTCGATCATGAGTATGATCGGTAGATACGGTATGTTCTATACCTCTCAGTCAGAGGTTCAATTTTTATTAAATAAATTATAACATTTTTTACTTAAATAGATATTATCACCATTATCAATTTATTATTTAATATAAATTATAATAAAAAAATAAGATTAGCCCTAAAAATTTTAACAATTAAAATTTTGATATAAAATAAAGTAAAAATTGATCTGAATTAAATTCATTTATCAAAAAACTAGATATCTTAATATTCGGGAAAAAATCATAAAATTTTAATTAAATTAACCCTGATACAAAAGGTGATTAAAATCAATAACTCATTTATTTATATAAATATTAAATTTAATTCAATATACATTACTATTATATCATTTTATTTTTTATAAAACAAACTAAAATCAAAATTTATTTTTATTATTTTTTTAATTAAAAATTAAACATTTATTATATACGAAGGGGAATCTCGAACAGGAAGCCTTCGAAATGGGGAAAAGACTTTTTAAGGAGTGAGATGCAGTCAGAGGCGTGAAAAAACGAGCATATTCAATCATTTTTTTCTATAGTAATTAAGTTTGTTTTACAAAACTGGTTACACAGACTTTTTATGTTATATTTCAACTTGACTTGTACAAATTTTCAACAAAAAAAAATTGATTATTCATCAAAATATCGCCATCTTTGTCGTACCCCCTTCGGCATGTAGTGCTTTGCGGTGACCATCATAACATTTTACTGGATCTGAAATAATAAAAAAAAACAAAAAAAATCATTACTTTAATAATACCAGGTGTGTAAGTATGAAACCGGAATTTGCCCATAGGTGGCGCTAGATGTCGATGCAGTTACCGACACATCACGTCAGCGGTGTCTTGTTATTGTATTGATATCCGACAAAGATTTCCAACTCACAATAACACGAGTTTCATTCAGTAGCATTAGTTTATTAGAGATAAACATGTCGAGTTTTGTGCCAACAAATTACGATTTGCGGACAGCACTACTTTTCTGTTTTCATCTGAAGAAAACCGCAGCCGAATCGCATCGAATGCTTGTGAAGGCGTTTGGTGAGCATGCTCTCGGTAAAACACAGTGTTTCGAGTGGTTCAAACGGTTCAAAAGTGGCGATTTTGACGTGAGGAACGAAGAACGTGGAAGACCACCGAAAAAGTTTGAAGACGCTGACCTGCAAGCCTTGTTGGACGAAGACGACGCTCAAACACAACAACAACTGGCGGATCAGTTAAAGGTGACGCGAGAAGCCATCTCCCTTCGGTTGAAAGCCATGGGAAACATACAAAAGGTGGGGAAATGGCTTACACATGAACTCAACGAAAGACAGCAGGAAAACCGCAAAACATCATGCGAAATGCTGCTCGCCAGGTTCAAAAGAAAGTCATTTCTCCACCGAATTGTGACTGGCGATGAAAAGTGGATATATTTCGAGAATCCTAAGCGCAAAAAGTCATGGGTTACTCCGGGTGAACCATCAACATCGACGGCAAGACCAAACCGCTACGGACGAAAGACAATGCTGTGTGTTTTTGGTGGGATCAGAAGGGCGTAATCTACTACGAGCTGCTGAAACCTGGGTAAACTGTCAATACTCAACGCTACCGACAACAAATGACCGATTTGGATCGACTTTTGCGTGAAAAACGACCAGAATACCAACAAAGACAACACAAGGTGATTTTGCTGCATGACAATGCACCAGCACACAAAGCAAAACAGGTTCAGGAAACGATAGAGTCGTTCCGTTGGGAGATTCTTCAGCACGCGCCTTACTCACCGGACCTTGCCCCATCCGATTACTACTTGTTTACATCGATGGGACACGCACTTGCTGAGCAGCGCTTTACTTCTTACGAAGATGTACGAAAATGGCTCGATGACTGGTTTGCCTCAAAAGAGCAACAGTTCTTTTGGCGCGGAATCCACAAATTGCCAGAAAGATGGGAAAAATGTATAGATAGCGACGGACAATACTTTGAATAAGTTACTTTGTATCATATCATTACAATAAACGTGTTTTTTCTGTACAAAAATTCCGGTTTCATACTTACACACCTGGTAAATCTAGTCCTTAATCGAAGCTTTATTTTTTTTTTCAAAAATTGACAAAATGGCGGCTTCCGACAGATGACTTTCGATTTTCGACCAAAAAACCGCTTTTGATGGCACTCACACACAGCCAAATATCAGCTGTCACTTTGCCGGCGTACCGAGCTCATGCACATCGATGCCCATCGTCTGCAGCACACGTGACGAGCGGCGCGCGCGGAATTCTCGTGAGCTCAACACGTCGAAGTTCGGGCGACATTTGCTCGCAATTATCAACAAATACACGATAAATCTAGATTACCACTTTTCTCTTAACATATGCAACGAAATGCAGTGATTGAGAGGTCAAATTGTTCGTTTTTTATGTGGCTACCCGGCTCAGCCTCTCTCCAAGTCGTGACATTAGCCGAACGTCTGAGTTTTCATCTTTTCGGTCACGAGTTCCGCATGATAAGCCAATCTACGTTTTTTTTTTTTTTCTCAAATTCAGAAAATTTGAGGGGCAGACAGCTGTTCGTCTATCTATTTGACGTCGTTTGGCAAAGTTTCGACGGGATTTGAAGAGCCGTTTCAGAGATTTTTGGGTATCTATAATTCTGTTCTACCATACCGACTGCGATGAGGTGTCATTCCGTCTTAACCCTAGCATGCCACACTTATTTTTTCGGGACATACTTGCCACACTCGGATTTGTGGGACCCCATTTAGATTTTAAATCATAACTCCGAGTAAAATAGTTGCATTTCGATGGCTTTTTTTAAATCGATAGCCAATTAGTCGAGAAATCTGTCTGCATTGACCGAATCGCCAAAGTTTCCAGCCGTACAAGGTCTTCCCCTTTTTACGAGCCCCAATCCGCCTCAACTTAGTTCTTACCTCCCATTCCACATCCACACCCCCTCTATCAACTATTCCACAACTCTCCCCTGCCTCCCTTTCCGCCCCCCCCCCCGCCCTTGCGGCCGCAGCCGACTTCCCACTCTGTATCGTATTCACCATGGCATAGGGAAACTGCGGGAAACCTATACCGATACAGCCGGCCACAAGTTCGCTTCCGAGTCACGAAACTAGTCGTCTTTCGCCGAAAAATGTCGAAGAAAAACATTTCCCGACGAAAATACGCGACTGGGTTTCGAACCCGCGACCTCCGGATCCGCTGGCCAGCGTGCTAACCACTAGACCAACGCACCGGGTGTTAAGAACTTCTGAGATATACTCGTTTAAAAAATATCTTCTCTTGAGAAAAGCGAAGAAAAATTGATTTTACATTTTTTGTTCGGGTTTCTCAGACCGCAGTGCGGCATGCCATCCAGTGCAGCGAGATCGCGCGTAAAAGTTACCCCCTCTCTAGTCTCTTACGCCTCCATCACACAATTATAGTAGCGCATGTCAGTGAGCGAGCGACGCTCGGACATCTTCGGCAAGAGCCGAGCGGGGTCGAAGTTTCCCGACCGTGCCTTCGGCCGCTGCACCAACACATGGACGCTGAACACATTCATGTGCGGCCAAGCCGAAACGAAGGCTTCAAGGGAAAAAGCAATCTGAGCACAACTCGCGCGTGACGTCACCCGACGACACGCGCGAGGCTTTTAGATGATTTCAATGCTTATTTAGCTTTTGATTCTCTGCGTTATTAATGTATACAAAAAAATGTATCGCGCACTCTGATCGCTTATTTTTGTAGTTTATACGTTAATTTAAATATAATAATAAATCTAAATTACAACTAATTTATCTTCTAAAAAATTGTTTACGCTTTACTCACACCCGTCCTTATGCCAAATAAATTATAATTCATAAAAGTAAGCGAAAATATATTTATATTCACCGATGTATTGGTCTAGTGGTTAGAGTACTTGCCTCTGGAATCAACACATCGGGAGGTCGCGGGTTCGAATCACCGTCTCGTAGTTTCGGAGAGAAATAAAAACACAGGCGTGACATAGCTCCAGTTCTACACAGATGTCGCGCGCACGGACCGGTACGTGTGTGTGTCGGATGTGTATGGCTGTACCCTGTGAGCTATTTCTCGACGAAACGCGACTAGCTCCAAGGCTGGGAAGCGAACCCGTGACCGGCTGTATTGGTATAGGTTTTCCGCAGTTTCCCTATACCCATGACAGAAAATGTCATGGTGAATGCGATACAGAGGGGGAAGTCGGCTGCGGCCGCAAGGTGGGGATCGATCAGGGATGTGGATTGGAGAAAAATGGTGGGAAATGTAAAAAGGGGAAATCCCTGTACATGGAAGCTACAAAATGGCGAAGCGTTCGCCGTAGCAGATACAACAATAAAAAAAATATATATATATATTTATATTCGTATTATTATATTAATTCTCATACTTTCATCAAGCGATAAAGCATTATCCCCAAAAACAAGCCAATCATCCATCCGGCCGCGAATCGTAAGTACCAGAAAGTGCACAAATTCTACAAGCGATGAGATGGTCCCGTTGGTAGCGTTCCTGGCTTCGGTCCGCAGGGGCCCCTAGGGAAAATTTTTCTTCAAATTTTTCATAATTTCTCATATTTTAACCATATTTGAGATTTTCGGAGAAAAAATGATTTAAAACACATTCAAGTACTGGTCTATTTCCCAAAAACACATTTTTTTTACTGAAAATTCATGATTTCTCATTTATTTCTCCGGAAATTTCTCTTTTTCCTATGACCTGAGGCTGCGGAGATATTCGGAGAAAAGTTATAGATGAAAAAAATGAGATTTTCGTAAAAAAAATTTATTACATTTTTTGATCCCTCATAATTCTGAGAAATAATGAATTTCCGAAATTTTTGCAAACGTCATTTTCCTTAAGGGGTAACACCCCTGTAACGGCCTGCCACGAAGCGTTTTAGACAAATAATACTTGGGGTAATTATTAAGCATATAGTGAAGTATATTGCAAAAAAATGTTATGGGAAAATATTACAAAATGACGACACTGCAGCAAATTCTTCCGAGGCATGTTGAACTTAAGGTGCTCTGCGGCACGCAGTATAACTTGTGCCAATTTTAATCTGAACAAAATAATTTTTTTTAAATTAAATCTAGATGAGTGTAGCTACTAAATCACGTAGGGGATTTTAGAAATATTGATTTTTGAGGAATTGCCGAGTATGTGACTGAAAATGTTCAGTTTTTTTTTAAGTCAGTTATTTGTTAATAAATATTGTTTAAATTAACTTATCGAAAATTCCCTACGTGGTTCAGTAGCTACACTCATGTAGACTTAATAAAAGGAAATTCTTTTTTTAGATTAAAATGGGCACAGTTATACTGCGTGCCGCAGAGGTTCGACATGCTTCGGAAGAATTGCTACAGTGTCGCCAGTTTGTAATATTTTCGGATAAAAATTTATAGCAATATACTTAAATATATGCTCAATAAAGACCGCAAGCATTATTTGTTTATCACATTTTCTTTCGCCAACAAAAAATAAAAAAATACGCTTCCTGTAAGGCCGTTACAGTGGTGTTACCCCTTAAAGTCTTCATTTAATTTCCGAGATTTTCCCGTGGTCATAATTAAAATCATGAAATATTCGGAAAAATTTTCCGGAAAAAATCGGAGTTTTTCAGAAAAAAAAATTGCACTAGGGGCGCGGGATCGTTCCCTGCGCACAGCGTTATTTTTATTAGTTATCATTATTATTTTAATTAGTTATCTTATAGTGTCGAAAAATTTATCGCGCACTCTGACCGCTTACTTTATTAGTTTGTACGTTAATTTAAATATAATAATAAATCTAAATTACAACTTATTTATCTTCTAAAAATTGTTTGCCCTTTACTCACACCCGTCCCTATGCCAAATAAATTGTAATTCATAAAAGTAAGCGGAAATATATTTATATTCGTATTATTATATTCATTCGCATATACTTTCATCAAGCTATAAAGCATTATCATAATGTATCCGGCCGCGAATCGTAAGTCCCAGAAGGTGCACATTTTCTCCAAGCGATGAGATGGTCCCGTTGGTAGCGTTTCTGGCTTCGGTCCGCAGAGGCGCGGGATCGTTCACCGCGCTCAGTGCTTTTTTTTAATTGTTAATACTATTAATTCTTATTTGATTCGTTATTTTTATTAGTTATCATTATTATTTTAATTAGTTATCTTTTAGTGTCGAAAAATGTATCGCGCACTCTGACCGCTTATTTTATTAGTGTGTACGTTAATTTAAATATAATAATAAAACTAAATTACAACTTATTTATCTTCTAAAAAATTGTTTGCGCTCTACTTACACCCGGCCCTATGCCAAATAAATTGTAATTCATAAAAGTAAGCGGAAATATATTTATATTCGTATTATTATATTTATTCTCATATGCGTCAAGCGATAAAGCATTATCATAATGCTTTATCGCTTGATGAAAGTATATGAGAATAAATATAATAATACGAATATAAATACATTTCCGCTTACTTTTATGAATTACAATTTATTTGGCATGTGAAGTAAGCGCAAACAATTTTTTAGAAGATAAATAAGTTGTAATTTAGATTTATTATTATATTGAAATTAACGTACAAACTAATAAAATAAGCAGTCAGAGTGCGCGATAAATTTTTCGACACTAAAAGATAACTAATTAAAATAATAATGATAACTAATAAAAATAACTACTCAAATAAGAATTAATAGTAATAATAATTTTGAAAAAAGCACTGAGCGCAGGGAACGATCCCGCGCCCGTAGTGCAATTTTTTTTCTCAAAAACTCCGATTGTTTCCGCAAAATTTTTCCAAATTTTTCTATGAATTGGAACAAATATGAAGGATTCGGAGTTTTGCGGACAATTACTTTTACGCAAACATCCGAGTTTCTCAGAATTTCTCCGAATTTTTTCGAATTTTTCCGAATTTTTCCGAATACTTCATCATTTTAATTATGATCACGGGAAAATCTCGGAAATTAAATGAAGACTTTAAGTGGTAACACCACTATAACGGCCTTACAGGAAGCGTATTTTTTGATATTTTTTTTGCGGAAGAAAATGTGATAAACAATTTTTATCCGAAAATATTACAAAATGGCGACACTGCAGCAATTCTTCCGAAGCATGTCGAACCTCTGCGGCACGCAGTATAACTGTGCCAATTTTAATCTAAAAAAAAGAATTTCGTTTTATTAAGTCTACATGAGTGTAGCTACTGAACCACGTAGGGGATTTTCGATAAGTTAATTTAAACAATATTTATTAACAAATAACTGTCTTCAAAAAAATTGAACATTTTTAGTCACATACTCGGCAATTACTCAAAAATCAATATTTCTAAAATCCCCTATGTGGTTCACTAGCTACACTCATCGAGATTTAATTTTTGAAAAATTATTTTGTCCAGATTAAAATTGGCACAAGTTACACTGCGTGCCGCAGAGCACCTTAAGTTCAACATGCCTCGGAAGAATTTTCTGCAGTGTCGTCATTTTGTAATATTTTCCCATAACATAACATTTTTTTGCAGTATACTTCAATATATGCTTAATAATTACCCCAAGTATTATTTGTCTAAAACGCTTGGTGGCAGGCTGTTACCCCTTAAGGAAAATGACGTTTGCAAAAATTTCGGAAATTCATTGTTTCTCAGAATTATGAGGGATCAAAAAAGGTAATAAGTTTTTTTTACGAAAATCTCATTTTTTTTCATCTATAACTTTTCTCCGAATATCTCCACTCAATAGGAAAAAGAAAAAATTCCGGAAAAAAATAATAAGTTTTTTAAAAAGAAAATCTCATTTTTTTCATCTTTAAATTTTCTCCGAATATCTCCGCAGCCGTTCACTCAGGTAATAGGGAAAAGGGAAATTTCCGAAAAAAAAATAATAATAATACGCTTTTTTTCGAAAATCTCATTTCTTTTCATCTTTAACTTTTCTCCGAATATCTCCGCAGTCTCAGGTCATAGGAAAAAGAGAAATGTCCGGAGAAAAATGAGAAGTCATGAATTTTCAGTAAAAAAAAATGTGTTTTTGGGAAATAGACCAGTACTTGAATCTGTTTTAAATCATGTTTTCTCCGAAAATCTCAAATATGACTAAAATATGAGAAATTATGAAAAATTTTGAGAAAAATTTGCCCTAGAGGCCCCTGCGGACCGAAGCCAGGAACGCTACCAACGGGACCATCTCATCGCTTGTAGAATATGTGCACTTTCTGGTACTTACGATTCGCGGCCGGATGGGTGATTGGCTTGTTTTTGGGGATAATGCTTTGTCGCTTGATGAAAGTATGAGAATTAATATAATAATACGAATATAAATATATTTCCGCTTACTTTTATGAGTTATAATTTATTTGGCATAAGGACGGGTGTGAGTAAAGCGTAAACAATTTTTTAGAAGATAAATTAGTTGTAATTTAGATTTATTATTATATTTAAATTAACGTATAAACTACAAAAATAAGCGATCAGAGTGGGCGATACATTTTTTTGTATACATTAATAACGCAGAGAATCAAAAGCTAAATAAGCATTGAAATCATCTAAAAGCCTCGCGCGTGTCGTCGAGTGACGTCACGCGCGAGTTGTGCTCAGATTGCTTTTTCCCTCGAAGCCTTCGTTTCGGCTTGGCCGCACATGAACGTGTTCAGCGTCCATGTGTTATTGCAGCGGCCGAAGGCACGGTCGGGAAACTTCGACCCCGCTCGGCTCTTGCCGAAGATGTCCGAGCGTCGCTCGCTCACGGACATGCGCTACTATGATTGTGTGATGGGCGCGTAAGAGACTAGAGAGGGGGTAACTTTTACGCGCGATCTGGCTGCACTAATGCCATCCCTGATGATCCCTTTTTCAATCAATATTTTAAGGCCGAAGCCTGAATTAGGAGGTCCGAAAAATCGTTTTTTTATTGCTTAAAGCGATAGATAAAGTATCCAAGAATATATTCACATAGTTACAGAGGCCAATTTTAAATATTGTCGGAATGCTCTAGTAGTATAGCTAGGCCGGTTCTAACTCCGGTCCTCTGAGGGGGGTGCGGGGCGGGGGGGTTCACGCGGTGAGGGGTATGACGTCACGCGGGGAGGGGGAAATCGTTGGAGCGGAGGAGGGGGTATATATCGATTATCGATTAATTGATCATCGATTATTGATCTTTATATATTTAAAATTTATTTTTGTCTTATATTGTTTACTTCGTGGATTTTATTATTTAGCGACTCTCGCCAGAGAGCCAAGTTGGTCGACCCGTGTCGCTGAGAGAAGCGATCGGATTACACGTATGCATGAGAGAGAGAGAGAGAGAGAGAGAGAGAGAGAATGAGAGATGGAGCGACCGTATCGCATGCATGTGAGATAGAGCGACTCATCTGCATGTATAAAGACATATACACTTTAGACATTCAACGATTAAAGCGATTGGGTTTGTTTGGGTGAAATCCCAAACAAACCGCCGCGCACGTCTTCGAACATCTATTGCATCTCAAGGCCAAAATGCCTGGGACATTCGCAGAAGAATAAAATTATGCGAATGATATTGCAAGCGCTTCGCGGATCTCGTCGAAAAAGTTAATGTCAGCAAAAATCTAAAAGTCTGTAGAAAAATATATAATGAACAAATGCACACGGCACCAAGGATGCAGCTGTTATAGAAATGGAATATAAATCGTGATTGAGAGGTACACACTTTCAGCGTACATAGGAAAAAAAGCACCGTTAAAATGTCAATTCAGCATCACGTGTCATCTCAAGGTCAAAATGCCTGAGATATTCACGAAAGAATAAAATTATGCGATTGATTCTGCGAGCGCTTCGTGAATCCCGTCGAAGAAGTTCATGTCAGCAAAATCGTAAAGTCTGCAGAAAAATATATAACGAAAAAATGCACACGGCACCAAGGATGCAGTTGTTATAGAAATGGAATATAAATCGTGATTGAGAGGTACACACTTTCAGTCAATGTTTGAATTTCCGAGATCGCGAAGTGCCTCGCGCAGAGACATGACGGATAATATTGAAAAAAATCTTTGCGAGCAAGGGGCTCAAATTAGTTCGGTCGAAGAGTACATTGTGTGGGAACAACGATGTGACGAGTATATCGAGTCGTTAGAAGAACAAAGTCGAATTAAACGACCGCGATTACCGATTGGAAATCGTCAATCGTTGGTAGCCCAAATTGCGCGACTTGAAGGCTTCAAGAATTCGGTGCGTCAGCGTTTCATACACACGGGTGCTGGACATGACAATCTTGGATTCATATGGCGAGAAATTGATACGGCATTCGAGGGTCGTATCTTGACTGGTGTAGTCATAAATCACAACCACATCGAACCTCGACAATTTCTCAAAGACGCTAGTGATGTCGTGCTTTCACGCGTTCAAACCATTATCAACAATCATGGTAGTGTGAAAATGAATACCGTTTTTAACGGCAAATTTGTGGCGGGTGACAAGCGTGCAAATAAAAGCATTAATACTAAAAACTATGAACTTTTCAATACGTCTGATTTACGCGAGTAGTACGATCAAAGAGTTATTGAGCCCATTTTTACATCACTCGAAGAGTTTCAGGAACGCGACAGCGGGTGGGCATCGTCACGAATATATAACTTGACTATGAATATAAATAAATATAACCCAATGCGTGCCGGATGCCAAATAATGTTATGGCGGTCGATAATGCTAAAAAGAGCAGTTGTTAATGTGAAATCGAGTGATCAAGCATGTTTCGCGTGGTCCGTAGTTGCTGCTCTTTATCCAGCCCAACGTAACAGTGCGCGTGAATCTTCATACCCGCACTACTCGACAGTGCTAAATGTTCAAGACATTGAGTTTCCAATGACTATGAATCAAATTAAAAAAATTGAAATTCGTAATGACATTTCAATCAATGTATACACCATTGAGAACGACAGCACTCTTCCAATTCGCGTGAGTGAGCGAAAGAGAGAAAAGCATGTCAATTTGCTCTACGTGGAAGATCCGCAGCAAAACATCGTTGGACATTTCGCATGGATCAAGAATTGATCAAGGCTCGTCAGCTCGCAATTAAGTCAGAAGCATCATTGAAAATACATCTGTGATAGGTACATAGATTTCATATGATTTAATGTATCAAAATAATTAGTTCAAAACTGATTTTTGTTTGTGTTCGCAGATGTCTACACTACTTTCATTCGGAGCAAAAATTGCAAGGGCACACTGTGGACTGTGCCCAGATCAACGACTGTGCCGTCCGTCTACCGAACGATGCGAACAAGTAGCTCACTTTTAAAAACTTCAATCATAAGGAGCGACTCCCATTCGTAATATACGCCGATCTTGAGTGCGTTCTTGCGAAAACGAATGAACAAAACATGTACCAACACCACGAGGTTTATAGTATCGCATACTACGTACATTGTTCATACGATCAATCGTTATGTAGATATGAATCGCACCGTAGTAGCGATTGCATTGCATGGTTCGTCGAAGAACTAAAAAATGCAGCTTTGCATGTAAAAGATATTTTATCTTCAAATATCCCCATGGTACAGTTAACATCCGACGAGGAGCTTGAATTTCGAAGCGCGATTAAGTGTCACATATGTGAAGAAGATTTTGCACAAACCGATACACGAGTTCGCGATCATTGTCATTTAACTGGGCGTTACAGAGGCCCCGCCCATTCGAATTGCAATCTAAATTTCAAACAATCATTTTTCATCCCGGTAGTTTGTCACAATTTGTCTGGCTATGATGCGCATTTTATAAGCAAGGAAGTGGCCACCGCGTTCGAAGGAAAAACTTACGTGCTTCCAATAACAAAAGAAAAATATATTTCATTCACGAAAACTGTTCAAACTACTACCGAAGAAACAAAAAACCAAATTAAATTACGCTTCATCGATTCATATAAATTTCTAACCACAAGTCTTGAGAAATTGGCATCATTTTTAACGACGGACAAACTGAAAATTTTACGCTCACAATTTGATGGCCTACCGATACATGATTTTACATTATTAACACGAAAAGGTGTCTTCCCGTACGAATACATTGACCATGTCAGCAGATTGGAAGACACGTGTTTCCCGCCGCGCGACTCATTTTACAGTTCCTTGACCGAGGAAACGATCAGCGCGAGCGAGTACATTCACGCTGAGAATGTCTGGGAGCGGTTTTCCATTCAAACGCTTGGTAAATATAGCGATTTGTATTTGAAGACGGATGTCTTGTTATTAGCAGATATTTTCGAAAATTTCCGTGATACGTGTATTAAAAGTTATGGGCTTGATCCGGCGTATTATTACACTCTTCCCGGATATACTTGGGACGCCATGTTGAAATATACGCACATTACGTTTGAATTATTGACCGACATCGACATGATTTTATTCATCGAGCGAGGTATACGCGGGGGTTTAAGCCAATGTTCAAACAGATATGCACATGCTAATAACAAGTACATGCAATCGTACGATCCATTGAAATCATCATCATACCTGCTGTACTTCGATGTGAACAACTTGTATGGATGGGCAATGTGTCAACCTTTGCCTTATGCTGATTTTCAATCGATCGACGACACATCGGATTTTGACGTATTATCCATAGCGCTAGATTCGCCTGTAGGCTACGTTCTCGAAGTCGATCTCGAATATCCGCAACGTTTGCATGATTCGCACAGTGACCTTCCGTTTTGTCCGACACGCGACAAACCACCTGGCAAGCGCCAAGAGAAATTGCTCGCAACCGTATGCGATAAGAAGCGTTACGTGATGCACTATCGTAATTTGCAGCAGTGTATGAACCATGGACTTAAGGTAGCGAAAATACACCGAATTTTGAAATTCACTCAATCCCCCTGGTAGCGTTCATACATCGAATTGAACACGTAGTTTCGCACACGTGCTACAAATGATTTCGAGAAAAAATTGTATAAATTAATGAACAATGCAGTATTTGGTAAAACGGTGGAAAACGTGCGAAACCGTGTAGACGTGAAACTGGTAACAAAGTGGGAGGGACGGTATGGGGCAGAGGCAATGATCGCTAAACCAAATTTTCACAGTCAAAGTATCTTTTCGGAAAATCTTATTGCCGTCGAATTGCGAAATCTGGAGGTAAAATTTAACAAGCCGATTTATGTGTGCATACTCGACATTTGGAAAACATGTTTATATGAGTTTCACCACGAATTCATGATTCCACTGTATCAGCAAAACTGCAAGGTCATGTATACCGACAACGATGGTCTCATATACCACATCAAGTCTGACGACGTTTACGACGATATGAAGCGTAACATTGACAAATTTGATACGAGCGATTACCCGATGGAAAACGTGTATGGTTTACCGTTAGTCAACAAGAAAGTGCCCGGTCTCATGAAAGATGAAAATAATGGTATGGTAATGACGGAATTTGTGGGATTGAGAGCAAAAATGTACGCTTTGCGAGTCGATGGTAAAAAAGACACGAAAAAGGTGAAAGGTGTGAAAAGTAATGTCGTCGCGCGAACAATAAATTTCAATGACTACACTCGCTGTTTACGGGAAGACATTGAGATGACTCGTCAGCAGTCTTGCATAAGATCGAAGCTGCACGAAGTTTACACTATTTCAGAGTCAAAAATTGCTCTAAGTCCACACGATGACAAGCGGTATATCTACATTGTATATATTGTTATAAAATAAAAATGGATAGATATAATGAATGTAGTAATGTAAATTTGATATATATTGGAAAATATTCATGTTATATATAATGCGAGTATGTTAATGTTTACAGGATATAATAATTTATTTTTATAAGGAATGGTGAATGTATACATAAATAAAATGGTATGCCTATTGTAAATAAACTTTATTGAATGTTTCATATACTTTATAAAAGTTATTACAATGTGTTATTTTTGTGTATCCACGAGTTTTGAGATTTATCCATTCCCAACCATTTAACATAAACATCATTGCCCTTTTTGCGTATTATCTTCTCCACGAGATATATGTTTGGATTGGCAGCACGTTGCAGTTCGTATTCGTAGAATCCTCCGGCTATTGGATTTCCACTTGAGTCCTCGACTAGGTACGTTACAGGATAAGTTTGTTGCACCTTGACGATTTTAAACACTTCGGTGGTCCAATTTGGTGTGAAACCTTTTTCAAATATTGTCTTGAATTTGCTTACGCGCACAAAATTATTGACTTTGAATCTTGCAGGAGCCGCAATTTTTACATTGCTGTATACGGTGGTTAAGAGTTTCTCCGCGATCGCAGGAGTAACGTCGATGGGCCTCAAGCCAATCGTACGATGCTTTCGAGCATTGTACTTCATAACGAGTTGCGGTAACGCATCGATCCACTTGGAATTACCATTGAGTGTAAACATTTTCCACATATTATTTTTGAGAGTGCGATTGAATCGTTCGACGACCGAGGCCTTCATAATAGAATACGTCGAATAATGATTGATGTTGTATTTCTCCATGAGTCCTTGCACGTTTACATTGTAAAATTCTCTTCCTTTGTCGGTCTGAAGATTTTTCGGATATCTGCTATGATCGTGTATGATTTTCGCGATCGTTGTACCCATTTCGTTGCCAGTTTTACTTTTCAAAGGTACGGCCCATGCATACTTGCTCAACACATCGATGACGGTGAGGATGTAATTGTAGCCTTTGTTGAAACGCGAATACGGCCGCATTTCGACTACGTCAGCCTGCCACAAATCGTCGTACCCACGTACGATGACACGTCTTCGCAGAAAGTGTTTTCTTGCTGGTGCATGTAATTTCTCCACGAGCTGCTTTTCTTCAGACGTTTTTTCTTCTCCGAGCATATCGTGTGTTTGACCAGTCGATTTTTACAAATCTTCCTGCGTTGTGTCAGCTACAGCGTCGGTTACATACTGAACCGTTTTAGACGTATCGTTCATAGTTATTCGAAGCGTATCCTCTAGTGCGATGAATTTCTTCTCAAATCCATCCAGGCGTTCTGTTAACAGCTTGATTTTCATTTCTACGTAACGTTTATTAGCAGCATCGTAATCCCCTTCAGGTAGGGCTACACCTCGTATTTTACGTGATCTTGCATTGAAGCCACTAGAGGTTAGACAGAGAGCATTATCACGTGTATAATTTCTTATTAGCCCAGTCCACTGATAGTATGAATTATCCTGCGCTCCAAGCGATGATCCGAATTTATTGATCGACATCTCGGTATCAATAGCGATGAAGGAATGATCATTATCATCGATGCATAGGTTAATTTATAATGAGACCCGCTTCGCGAAGTTCCTCAATAATCGACATTATCTCATTGTCGTGAGCGTTGTTACCCACGTGTCGCGAAGGTTCCAACAAGCGCAAACGATCGACCAACTCATTGGGATCAGTCCAATGCACGTAATCGATTTTGTTGTTATTTAACGTCATGGCGAGCGGTATTTCTATACCTCTTCCAGTTTTTCGGTCGAAAGATAATGGTCCAATTATATATTTATACTTGAAGCGTTTGTTACCCAATACAGGATTGAGTATATTGCTACCACGTCGATGTGCATTTGTTGCCAACAATATACTTTTATATTTGTTTTTGTCTTCCTCGGTGTATATTGCATCGTCAGGAATTCTCTTGAAGATTAGCTCATAGAGTCCAGGGATTCCCAAGTATTTTGTGCCATCGATGAATATATTATCATCATTATCCACATCGAAACGCTTATCGCCTAACATCATTCCTTCATTGGTAAATTTGACGCCATACACGTAATCCATGCTGGAATTTTTGTCTTGTGAAAGAATAGATGAAATATATTGTTGACCGAGTGGACCGAAATGTTCGCGCAATGTATTTTGACCTTCAGCCGTTTGTAATTGACGTTGAACTGTAGACACGAATGATTCGGGCGTAGTCTCAAAAACGTCTTTTTTAACAATGGTGACTGATTGCAAGGGTACAGCAGCCATCGACGTATCATCCAGAGATTCCTTTCGACGCTTGCGTTTCAACTGATTCGGTGTAGAAGTTACCAGCGAATCTTGAAACAACGAACGTGTGCGCTTTGTTCCTTGTTTCACATCCTTCTCTAGGTCCTTTGCTTCCGACATACTCAACGATTCAATTTCCGGCCCAAGAGATTCAACAGCAGCTGATTGCTCAAAAATCTGGTTGAGAGGTTCGGTGATTGGCTTGAAGTGTCTCTCCAATGCAAGATCTTCTTCCATTTTTCCAGTCTTCAAAGCTCGATATTTTTTGCGTTTGAGTCGCTTGTTTTCGCAATGTCCCTGGCAATCTTTTCATCAGTATCAATTGTCGTCATCATGCCCATACGAAATTATTTGTCGGTCGTTGCACAGCTGATGTCTCAATGCCGACTGACTACATTACGGTATTGCAAACTCGTTAAATCCATTTCTATATCGACCACCGGACAATGAGCTATCTTTGTCAATCACCATGAAGTCATATTTGTGATGCCAACATTTTTGACATAATACCAGAAAATCTTCATACGACATGTCCGTATTTACATGTTCATTGTAAACATGTTTCAAGTTTGTACGATCTTGTTTAAATAAAATAAGCAGATTCACATTGTCGCGTATAAGATGCTTGGGAACCTTGGCATATGTTTGGCAAAGGTAGAAACAATCAACGCTCGAGTGTCTGCCCATCGCAAAGTACTCTCTTACTGTATTTTGCTTGTCACATGCTACGTCATCGAAAATAAAAATGGAGTTCGGAAGCGCTTCGTGCGGTGGGATAACATCACTATTATTTGAGAATTTAAAATAGCCAATTTCGTTAAGGCGTTACCCCCACTTGTAGCGCAAAAAAGGCCTTTTTCATGAATTTTTTTAAAGAAAACTACAAAACTTTTTTAATCGATCAATATACCATCTTAAAGAACACATCTTGAAGAACTTTCAGTAATTTTTTTATTGAAAAATATTACATTGTTTAGTGGCAAATGGCCGTCAATGAAATAATGCTTTTATATACACGGTTTGCGGTGACCAACATTGCGGCGAAGTGGATCATCTGAAAAAAAAAATGAGGATGGATTTAGTCAAATAGTATAAACTAGTCTTTAATCGAAGGATTTTAAAAAATATTCATTTTTCACAAAATGGCGGACAGTCAAAGTTAATGGTTCGATTTTAACAAAAAAAAACGGCCGTTTTTTGGCTATAAAACGGCCATTTTTTTCGAAAAAAAAAATCGAACGATTAAAGACTACATTTTTATGTATTAAATAAGCCTGCAAAATTTCAAGAAGATCGGTTCATTAGTGTTCGAGTAATCTTGGTCACCGACTTCAGAAATGCCATTTTGAGAAAAACGCGTTTAAAGTTGCAATTTCAGTTTACACGAAGAAAATGTTTTTTTTTTGTTAACTTACATAGAGTTTCGATTACGATTCACTTACGATTCACTTACGATTTTTTCAAAATCGCAAATGGGGGTAACCCCTTAATCGATGTCAGCAGATTTTCCAAATATCGATATTTTGGCTGTTGAAGCGATTTCGAGTATACAAATAGGTATTCAAAACGTACACCATTTGGACTTTCTATTAAACTTAACATAACATTGGTTTTCCCACAATTTGAAGGACCGCAAATAATGCTGCGTATCGTAAGTGGCAGCATGTCTCCATGCTTGCGTACTTGTTGGCCCTCCATTACTCTATCGTCGAAATTGGTCACTTGAATCACCCTCGCTTGTTGCACGAAACGCATGTTTTCTCTCTCGAATCCAAACACACATTCGCCCAAAATGCGTCGTGTGGGGAATATTTATAGGAGTGCACCGAGCCAAATCCTCTCAGTATTGAGAATGTTTTTGTACCTATCGGACGACTGCAGTATTCTCCGCTTAACGGCTCATCAATTACAGTTTATTCCAAAAAGTGTTTTGTTATAAAATTTTCATCACTTCGTTGACATTTTGTGGGAGTGGCTTCCCGAACATATAAAGGCTGATTCGGGTACAGCAATATCGCCGATGCACGCGCCATTGGAATTTACTGGGACAGCTAATACACATTGACGGTCCAGCACCGTTTATAAATAATTGTGCCGAATGCCAAAGAGAAAAGGCAACGGTTAGTTAAATCGTGCAATAAATGCACTTCCGATCGAGTTACATATTCCCGGATACCAATTTTGTGGACCAGGCACTCAGTTAGAGCAGAGATTGGCACGAGGTGATCGTGGTATAAATCCATTGGATGCCGCTTGTCGCGACCACGATATAGCCTATTCTCGAAGCAATCATTTAGGCGAAAAACACGTTGCTGATAATATACTTGCAACAACGGCACGAAAACGTATTACGGCGAGAGATTCGACTTTTGGTGAGAAAACAGCAGCGACCGCTGTTTGGGCAGCTATGAAAGCAAAAACGAAATTCGGCATGGGAATGAAGACAAAGAACTCATCGACAAAGAAAAAAAAACCCGTTAAGAAGAGAATACTGCCGATAGCAAAGCGTGGCGGAATTTTACCAATGTTACCATTGCTGGGAGTTCTTGGTTCACTGGCTGGTGGGGCAGCTGGGATAGCAAAGGCTGTGAATGATAGCAAAGCGGCGTAACGTCAACTTGAAGAAATACAACGTCAAAATCGAGCTATAGAAGGCTATGGGCTCTATCTCGCTCCCTACAAGCGTGGACAAGGATGTTCAACTAAGAAAAAAAACGTCAAAACACGGTGAAAATGCCCATGGGTGTAACAATTAATGTACAATTAGAATGCTTGGCCAGGCGTATGCGCATACCATTCTTCAGAGGGGACTTCATGCGCAATAATTTACCAGTTTATGGTGGCGTGCAACTAGATAAGAGCGGTATAGTAAATTTGGATGATGCCGATGGCCTGGGTACGCATTGGGTAGCCTATGCCAAGAGGGGGAGTCATATATTTTGAAAGTTTTGGAAATCTTCGACCGCCCAAGGAGTTGGTGTGATATTTTGGACCAAATACCACAAAAATACAATACAATCGAACATCTTATCAGAATTATAATCAGAGTATTTGCGGGCAATTGTGCTTGCAATTTCTCTAAAACGTCGATGATCAATATGTATTTAAGCCGTGACAATGTATCAATCAACTCAGTATTCGAGAGAAACATGTCACTGACGCTTACGTTGACCGGCAAGACTAGCCTTCTAACCGCAAATTATTTTCCCGCTATAGATTTCAATGATGACTGTTATGAGCTCGGTTTGACGGATTTCGAAACTTATCACACAATACCAAATGTGAATTCATCAAACAACAAATTTTACTTTGACAATGATGACAAGGAAATTATAATCCCTGAAGGATCTTATGAACTGAGAGCCATAAATGCGTATCTGAATCGTGCAATTTTACTCAAAGGGGTTGATAGCGGTGATGATGTTGAAAATGAAATTGTTCCTCGAAAGGTTGATAACGATGACCTCGATCAAAATGGCGAATAGCCAATCGTGCTACGCGCTAATCATAATACACTAAAGACCGAAATCAAATGTGCGTACAGAATAAATTTCACTAAACCCGACACGTAGAATCCCTGTTGGGATTTTCATCAAATCGAATACTGCATCCCTGGAAATGGCAGAAATCCCATGTACCGATAAACATAATGAATGGCAACATTATCCGCATAGAATATAGTGTCACCACTGGTGTCACGTACTGCAATGGCGAGCGTGTACACACGATACATGAATTTTCGCCGAGCGTACCACCAGGATATAAGATATCCGAAACGCCTGCGCAAATCATTTATCTTCCGATCGTTGTGCGGAGCATTACGGATCTAACGATACGTATCGTGGATCAAAAGGGAAAACTACTCGATTTTCGAGGAGAAGAAATTACGGTGAGAGTGCACATACGAAAGCGACGCTTGTGATGCTCGTTCTGTACGACACGGAATACGCCGGAGACAATATTTCTATGCGCGATAATACGATCCCACACGATAATACTCTTGCAAGAAGACAAGCGGCATTGAGTGTTAAATTACCCGCAAAGAAGAAACTCAGTGCAGCGAATCGTGAATTTTTAGAATCTCTGGGATTTATTGTACGACATACTTGAGGCAAAAGAATGACTGACGTTTTGAATATCAGTGGGGAGCCAATCTTTGACGATCGTATCATCAAAATTGAGACTCATACGTACAATCCGTATGCCAACTCAACCTTTGGACACAGCGACGAAATACGAATTCCTATACAACACCAAGACTTGTACACCCTACCATCTGAAAGTTTTCTCTACGTTGAGGGAAAGTTCACGGTGCTTAAAAAACCTGATGATCAAGCAATAGTAGTATTGGGAAACAATTGCGTTGCATTCATGTTTGATGAAGTTCGTTATGAGCTCGATGGTGTGGAGATTGATCGCAAACGAAACGTTGGAATAACAACCACGATTAAAAACTACATCTTTCTAAGCCCTGAGAGGAGTCATACTTTGAAAAATGCTGCGTGGGATGTAACACATAATAATGGGGGAAAATACTTCAATTTTTATGTACCTCTCAACATATTGCTAGGATTCTGTGAAGATTACAAGCGCGTTGTTATCAATGCTCGTCATGAGCTAATTCTGATACGTTCGCGCAATGATAACAATTGCGTATTCGGTCAGCATCCATTAGTAGAGGCAGAAGTTGAACTGCTCAAAATACAATGGCGTATGCCTCACGTAATATTAAATGAGATAACTAAATTGCCATTACTTCGAACATTGGACAGTGGGCGATACTTGAATATGAGCTTTCGCTCTTGGGATCTATACGAGTATCCACTGCTTCAAAGCACAACGAAACACTCATGGACTGTGAAAGCTGCCTCCCAGCTAGAGAAACCAAGATATGTAATATTTGCGCTGCAGACTGGCAAAAAAATTCTATGGCAAAGGACATTACACTATTCGACGACTGCAAGCTCGCCAATGTTAAACTTTATCTCAACTCGGAATCCTATCCTTACGATGATTTGAATTTGGACTTTGACAAAAACAAATTGGCCATTTTGTTCAATATGTACTCTCGATTCCGTAAATCTTATTACGGCTGTAATAGTGATAATTCTTCGCTCACTATCGCAAAGTTTCAATATAACGGCCCTCTCACGGTTATCGATTGCTCGCGTCAGAACGAGTCTGTGAAAAATGCTACCGTGGACGTGCGAATAGAGTTTGAATGTAAGGAACATTTGCCACCAAATACTACTGCCTATTGTTTGATCTTGCACGATCGCGTTGTTGAATATTGTCCATTGACAAACATGGTTCGTAAAATTGTATAGATCAGCAAGTAACCCCCGCTCGATAAATAAATAATTTAAAGACGAGTTTCTTAAATATTGACGTCAGTCATCAATTGATCTTGCTATCGACTTGATCGAGCCAATACATCTTCGTTATGTCTGTACCTACATTTGTCGATCTACAAGGGTTCATTGTTGGGAGAAACTTTGTCGTGAAGGAAGTAGCGATTCTGAGAGCGGAATGTGTGCTCTCTCATTACATTTTCGCGAGTATCATACCATGGAGACTTCTCACAAAATCTGAGAGATACGAAGCGTCATGGCTGATTCGGAATCATCATGGTCTAAAGTGGCCCTATGAAAACGTTCCATATAGCATGGCTCAAGGTTTAATAACGGCTGCAGTTGTGGGCCCAACGGAATACGATCCTATCGTATATGTTGACGGCCATGAAAAACGAGAATGGCTAGCTGATATATTAAATATGAAAAATGATCTAGTTATTGAAACGTTAGACGTGGACTTTGGCGATATGGATATCTTAAGTAAATTAGGAGTAAGCTATACTCTACGATGCGAAAAGCATGAAAAAATTGTGCATTACAAAATGTATTTAAAATGTTTAATTGGTGGTTGAATCATAAAGATTCATGCAAATAAACGACATGTGACATTATGTGATTTTTTTATTCTCCTCACCACTTTCTTTGTTACATTATCTGTTATGAGATTACACAGTTGTATAAAATAATGCTCTTAAACGTTCGAGAGACGTACGTGAGACGTTTATGAGACGTTCGTGAGACGTTCGTGAGATGTTCATGAGACGTTCGGAGACGTTCGGAGACGTTCATGAGACGTTCGTGAGACGTTCGGAGACGTTCGTGAGACGTTCAAGAGACGTTCGTGAGACGTTCGGAGACGTTCGGAGACGTTCGTGAGACGTTCACGAGACGTTCGGAGACGTTCGTGAGACGTTCGGAGACGTTCGGAGACGTTCGTGAGACGTTCAAGAGACGTTCGGAGACTCTCATGCATACGTGTAATCCGATTGCTTCTCTCAGCGACACGGGTCAACCAACTTGGCTCTCCGGCGACAGTCGCTAAATAATAAAATCCATGTAGTAACAATATAAGACAAAATAAATCAACAATAAATTTTAAATATATAAAGATCAATAATCGATGATCAATTAATCGATAATCGATATATACCCCCTCCTCCGCTCCAACGATTTCCCCCTCCCCGCGTGACGTCAGCCTCTCCGCCGAGTCCCCCTCCCCGCGTGACGTCAACCTCTCCGACGAGTCCCCCTCCCCGCGTGACGTCATACCCCTCCCCGCGTGAACCCCCCCCCACACCCCCCTCAGAGGACCGGAGTTAGAACCGGCCTAGCTATACTACTTGCTCTGCTCCTCGATCGTGTAATCCGAATTTTATACCTGGGAAAGGTTCAAGGGTCTTTCAGAACAATACTTAGATTTTGCAGTAGTATTGTGGTGCGTCATAATATGGTTTATTAAAGCATAAAGGTGTATGATACGTCTCTGTGTACGTGTTGCTACATTGCAGCTTGTAGCATCAACGGTTAGTTTTGCTCCGATTCTTGGCGCGTACACGTCGTAAGAACATCATGACAAGTTATCCACATGGTAAAAAATCGACCTCCGAACGGGTTTCGTAGCCGCGTGAACGTCAATTTTACGGTAATCGATTCACAAGTAAAACAGACGATGAACGGTTGGATGCGAGCACTAGCGCGAAAAAATTGTCACCTGCGAGCAGTGAAGATATAATTGTAAATCCACTTCATTGTTATAGAACCATTGAATTTGCAACAGTTTTTCATGCGATAGCTGATATTGTAATCTGCAGATCGTGCAAATAAAGCATAACATTTGGAGAGTGCGGGCATTGAGGTTTAGGTTTAAAAATTACTTTATCATGTATGTGCGGTCGAAGAGGAATTAATTCAGGACCGTTAATAAACACCGGTTACGAAATAAATAGACGGATTGTGTTCGTTATGAGCCTACTTCGTGTTGCACAAGAAGGCATGAATGTATTTTGTGGCCTCATGGACCTGCGCCAAGAGATGGCGAAATCACCGTACGAAAGGATGGTGCAGCACCTTCACTTGGCATCGGAATCGATGTTCAAAACAGTCAGTGAGAAAGCTGTCAAAATGGAGCGGAAAAATAATGTATAAAAAGGAAGAATCGAAACTCATTTGAAAGTGTCCGGCGATGGACCCTGGTAAAAAACGTGGCTTTACTTAATTGTACGGTGTAATAACTCTCATTGGGTGCTACTGTGGCAAAGTAGTCGACCTTATCGTTAAAAGTTCATACTGCCACGCCTGCACCATGAACAAGAAAACACTGGACGACGACAAATTTGAAGAGTGGTATTAAAATCATAAAGAATCGTGCTCCTTAAATCGCGAAGGTTCAGCAGGAAAGATGGAGGTTGATTCTATCATAAAATTTTTTCTAAGATCTGACGAAAAATTTGCCGTAAAATATACAAATTACATCGACGACGGCGATTCGAAAACTTTTGCGGATATTTTTAACACAAATTCGTACCGTGACGATTGCCCTGCCACAAAAATAAGTGTGTGGGGCATGTACAAAAACGTATGGGTACAAGACTTCGAAATATAAAGAAAAAAGAAAAGCTCGCTGGTAGGAACCGGCTGACGGAAGGTGTCATAAAAAAACTAACGATTTATTATGGTTTGGCAATTAGAAGAAATATTGGTTCTGTCCAAAAGATGAAAGAATCTATAATAGCAACAATAATGGCACAAGAATTCTCCAATATGCGTCGACAGCTGGTGTGAATCGCGCAAAGCTCCAAGAATCCATGAACCAATTACAATCTTTTAACCCTTTAAAGCATACATTTTTCTTTACGTGCACGTTTTTCGCACTTTCGTTATTGATGACACTCGCTACGTGAAAAAAAGATTTAATGGGTATGTTTTAGTGGTTATTGAAGTCCTAGGAACCTTGAAACGCATTTACAACTGCCATATTTACTTAAAAAACATTTTTCAATCGTCAAAATCTGAACTGAATTAGGTATAACACCAGTGTTACTCTATGCCGCAAATGGTTAAGCATCCTGCTCAATTGATTGATAAAAAAACTGAGAAACACATTCGCCCAATTTATGAACAACTCTCAAATGATAACCATTTAACCCGATGCTTAGGCGGTCACACGCAAAATTGCAACGAGTCGTACAACTCAACAGTCTGGCGCATCGCTCCACAACACCTGAATTCCGGCCAAAAAGTCGTTGAAATTGCCGCCTACATGGCTGCAGGTAAGTTCAACGAGGAGCATTCCGCGATTTTGAGGACCATGCAGGTGCTCAATTTGAGTATTGGCCATCAGTGCAAAATGTTTGCTGATTTCGCTGACGCGCAACGGATCGAAAGGGAGGACAGGCGCCACTCATTTAGTAGCAAGGAGGCTCGTACAGCTCGTAGACTCGACCAAAGTCATCTGAACGAATACTTTGGGGAAGCAGAAGGTCTCCTGTATGGACCAGGAATAACTGATTAGCAGACTATTAGTGTAAGTAAGCAAACATTGATATTTGCTCCTATTGTAAACTTTGAAGTGCGTTTTCTCCAGTTTTCATTTTCACGTTTTTTCAAATTGGCGGGCGTGATCGGAGAAAACTAAATGATCTATTGCATCAAATCAAAGTTTATTTTTTCAGTATGGAAATCTCTTCTAAGTGAACCAAAAAAGTCGTTGAAAAAGTATTTTTAAATAATTGTTATAGCACGTTAAAGTGTTTTTTTTCAAACCTGAGAAATGTTATAATTTCACGATCTTTTCAGCTTTTTCTTAGTTCACCCAGTAAAAAAATGTATGACAATTGATCATTTTATTGGTTTTTTTGTTTCAGTCAAGAATTACGAGCTGCATCTTTTCTGCCGATTGGGGACTGTAGTGAAAAGACGCACATGGAGTAGGCTGATAAATCTGCAGTCATTTATTGTTTCATGTTGAAACATTTTTTTTATACATTTTAAATGTACATGAGGCGATACCGCAATGTTTACTAAGCTCACTTATTTTTTGCCCTTCTAAAAATATTACCAAGAAAACGCTTTTTTAGACCTTCTAATTCAGGCTCCGGTCTCAATCGAAATTCGGAGGTATGTAGGCTGTTTCCACTCGAATGTTTGAAAATTCATATCTTCCGTTGTTTTTAGTATAAATACAAATTCCAAACGCGAGTTATTGGTGGAAATCACATACTTTTTGAAAAAAAAATGAGAAATTTCGGCCGTGAAAACAAGATATTTATTTTGCAAATTGAAAAGGCAAGACCAAAATTGAAATGTCAAGACCAGCACACTCCATATACGTGGGGGACAATTGGAAAAATCATAACGTCTACAGAATGATATTATTTCTGTTTATTTATTGTATCTGTTCATTCGTATCAGTCACTATGATATTGATGATTTCGTCTGTAAATAGCAGACCCCACGCCTCGATTAAACATCGGCTCTCCATCGCTTCTTGTGTCGGGGTTGGCAGATGTATCCGTATTGGCTGAAATCGGCGTCCTCGTGTTCCACGATGTTTTGCTGGCCACTTATCACCACCTTTGCCCCGAAAATACGGTCTTCGTGTTCGTACAGTGGTAGCTTTCTCGTCATGCCCCGGTTCGCGGCACGAATCACTTTCATCATCGTCGAAACTATCGCATTCCTCTTCAGATTCTGAATGAGCCTCTCCGTCGATATTATCTACCTCTTCCGACGCTTCGCAACCAAAATATTCGCCCTGTTTTCGAGGCCGGAGCGAATACGTCAATTCGTCGCTCGTGCGAACCTCCATTTTGCTTAAACCAAAAGAAACCTTCACAGATAAGTTTTTTTGCCCATAGGATGTATTTTTTATGAAAAAAAAACATTTTTCAGAAACTGAGTTTCGATATACCTAAACCATGAACATGGGTCGTTCGTGTCCGCTATAAAGTTGCACGGATTACTGTGCGTCAACAAACTGAGAGAAACTGGCGGGTTCGTGGTTTGTAATCACCCCACCATAAACCTTTTTTACGCCCGGGTTGCAAGTCCGTACCAACGAAGATCTAGTAATACGCACCCTTGAAAGATCTAGCACGGACACAAGCGACTCATGTTCAGAGTTCTAGGGTTAAAAATCGACTATCGCCAACGACTTGTATTTATTGTTAACTTGAATAACCCATTTGGTTAAATATTTCGGATGGCTGATTTAAGCTGGAGAGTGTGCACCGTCAAACGTCGCGAAAAAATTGTCATGATCTGCTGGCGGCGATGTTTTTTTTCTGTATTTTTTGGCGTTTTTAAGGCCCTCAATATATGTAAATTTGTGTTAAAGAAAAAATGCGTTTCTCTTTCACCAACGGTTTTTCAGGGGAAAAATCGGAATTTTGTCATGTTTTCGGGCTGCTAGATAGGTGTAGCCCCGTAAAAGAAATCCTCTAACTCGGATCCAGAATTTTGTTGAAGAGGTTATTTTATTAGGAATAGGGTTCTCCAAATTAACAGATAACAGTTTGCGTAAAGCTGTTGCCGCCATTTTTGATAAATTTTCATAAAGAAGTGGTGACTCAAGAAGCAATTTTCAAAATGTTATCCAAATGTCGGCTAAAAGTGTACTAAATGACCGCCCGGACGTTACCTTCGAGGTGACCATCCAAAAAGATAATTGTTGTGTTGGACACACGATAACTTATAAATAACTTCCAAGCGGACATTTGGTACCCATTTAGACGACTTCTGGATAACTATTTCGAAAGACCTACCTGGGAAACCATTCTGTTCGTTGTGGTAACGGGACGTACGTTTCGAAAATAAGCGCGCTTTTAACGCTTGCACTTTTGCTGCCCTACCTCGCTGATGACGTTTGTGAGCACATATGTCAGCGGTAATGACGTCACGCATGACGTCATAAATGGCTATGTAAACTTGCACAGCGCCAAGTCGAACGCTCCCATTGTAGGGTAAGAGCACCAGTACCCAGCCCCTAACAGTAGTCAGCCGGTCCTATACTTTAACATTGCCTCAAAAAATATATAGATATAATTCAATATGAAGTGGCCGACTACTGGTTCGGGGCTGGGTACTGATGCTCTTGCCCTACATCACGGAGGCAACCTGGGACTTTTAACACCGGGCGTGACGTTTGCAGTCTGAGTCGTAGACGAGCGCGCGGGACGAAGACGAGTGCAGAAAACATCGCGCGAGGCGTAAAAAGGCCCACCCATGCCAGTGCACACTTTATATAACAAAACCATGCTTTACGATCTATTGTATTGTTAAATGCCTACTGTGCGAATTGCGCGGGGAAGCTATATCTGGTGCTCTTATCCTATACCACGGAGGCAAAGCGGGACTTTTAACGCCGGGCGTGATGTTTGCAGTACGAATCGTGGACGAGCGCGCGAGACGAAGACGACTACGAAAAAAATCGCGCGAGGCGCGAAAAAGCCCACCGGTCCAGGTGCACACTTCATATTATAAAACCATGCTTTACGATCTCTTGTACTGTGAAATACCTACGGCGCCAAACGCGCGGCGAAGCGGTATCGCACACGCAAGGTGTATTGTGAGCGCGGCGCGGGATGAAGGTGTGCAGCCGCTCCTGAGGGTGGAGGGCGGAGGCCCCCACAAACAATAGACGAAGTTTTTATTAAGAATTTATGACAAGGCGATATCGACGATACTTTGTTTCCATCTCACATTAAAGTAAGGTTACGTCTCTTATCATAAATAACTCCTCAACGTAAGTAATTCCTCGACCTAGCCACTGATAGCAGCAGCTCTACTCCACAACGGCGTACGAACAATGACCATGAACGTGAGAAATGCGCATGCGTGGAGTACGAATTCGTACTAGGCGCTAAAAGTACTGCTTCGCGTATCCCCCGCCACTAATCCACCGCAGAGTCTCTAAAATGCCTACTTCACCTACCGTTTACATGCACGGAAAAACGAGGAAAATATGCTTGCGTTATATGAACAGCCTTCGCGATGCATAATGTATCCCTTTCGGGGAGGGCCATATTTTGTGGGGGCATAAGCAGGGCCCTTCTGAATCATTGGTAAATTATAGTGGCGCTTGACCAAAAATAACCCATAATCAATTATTATACCCAATGATAAACGGGAATTAAAAAAATCGCTCAAATTTGGTAGTTTCAGACATTTTAACATTTTCTCTTAAAAGTCGCGGTTACGAAAATTCTTCTGCTACTCCCACTTTTGGGGCCGAGTTGAAATTCCGGACTTTGAATGATCAGAACGCTTAAAACTTCGAAAGAATACTACTCCGAAAGATCAGAACTCGGAAAGAATTTTACCCGCAATACCAAACTCCGAAAATCTGAACGGGGCCGGGTTGAACTTCCGAACTTTGAAGCATCAGTACACTCAAAACTCCGTAAGAATACTACCCCAAAAGATCAAATCTCCGAAAGAACTTTACACAAAACAGCGAAACTCTAAAAATCTGAACACTGTCAAAATAATTCGACTATGGAAGTTTTTAAATTGTCGATAAATCGACGATATATTTCATGATTTTTTTTTAAAGAATTTTATTAACAAGTGATTTTACGTCAATTTTGAAATTTATCTAGACAATGTTATACGCTCTGCATCGTTTACAGTAAAATGTGTAGACTTTTACTGGCATGACCTTGACGAACCTTATTATTCCGGAATATTAAAATTAGGAATTTTAAATCGTTGGCGTATTCAACGTTCGGAATTTCAACCCGGCCCCCATGTCAAGATCATGCATAAATTTTTAGACAGCACTGTGGCCAGCGTTAAAAGTTCGGCAACTTGGCTCGAAATTGGACCAGTATACTGGGATGTATTTTTACATGATTATAGACGAAATTCAGTGAATTGTTAAATATCCGTGTTCGTAAAAGAAATATCTTAAGGCGGCCCTCTAGTTTCTCGGGTCGAAAAAATCGATTTTTTTTTCATAAATCACCTCTACAATATGTGTAGAAAATGTGTGCCAAAGGATTTTTCGATATTCGAAGTGGTTCACAAGTTACGGCCCTGGAACGGAGCAGGTATTCTTTCAAACGCGTTTTTCTCGAAACACCATTTTTCGAAACGGTGACCACGATATTTCAGAAACTACTGCACCGATCTTGTTCAAATTTATACAGCATCTTTAATATGTTATAAGCCAGCGATTGAACTAGGATTATCATGATTGCTTCGATAGTTTTTTTTGTA
The DNA here is from genome assembly GCA_944452715.1 of Ophion slaviceki. Taxonomy (NCBI): domain Eukaryota; kingdom Metazoa; phylum Arthropoda; class Insecta; order Hymenoptera; family Ichneumonidae; genus Ophion; species Ophion slaviceki. Next base: position 42,898,065 of record OX101788.1, on the reverse strand, counting down.
CGAGCGGAAAACTTAAGAAAAAATGAGTAAAAAATAGAATGTAATTTTCAAAAGTGTATAAAAAAGTCAATTTTTGTAATTTAGAATTCACTCTAGTTCAATCGCTAGTCTTAAATATGAAGATTAAAATGCCGTTTGATTTTTTGATTTCAGATAAGCAGAACAGCCGCAATCTTGGTCACCATCAAGCACCTCTTTTACTTGATGTCTTCCTGTCGGCCACTATAACTTTTATTCTATTATATATTTTGACTTCAAAACATTTGTAAAGCTTATTTAAATGTTAATAAAGATTATGCAAAAATAATGAGATTAATTATTTCGATGCTTTGCCCGTAAAAAATTATTGCAAAAGCCGTAAAAAAACAGCCGAGAAACTAGAGGACCGCGTTAAAGACTGTTTGCATCCGTCGCCCTTGATGCGAGACAAATCGATATTTCCAGCCCTTCGATACCTACAGGTATACATTTTTAATTGTCTTTATCGGTAAAAAGTTAATATTTTCAACCTTTCAGTGCCTGAAAAAAAGCATCTTTCCTAACCTGTATTCAATGCAAGTAAATTCCATATTTTTGGCGTTCTATTGTATCCGAGGCAAAGTATTATGTAAATGAGCTCAATGTACTGCTTGCCGCCCTATTCACTATTTCGAAGAATTTTTGGAGGTTAGCATTTGAGACACGAAGAACCTTCGTTGAATTTACATTTGGCCCTAATGAGGGCCGTTTGTTCTGCATTTGCACTTATCAATGCTCTGAATTTTTTTAGAAGTTTAGAATGTTTAGAAGTTGGAGTTGCACAAACCACTGTAGCAAATTATATATGTATATATAGCAAGCAAGGTAGAAGTCAGTAGTCGAAAAGTGCGAGTGGACCAAGTATCCACCGCGTATGCCCGGGCTACGTCACGAGGCTGCGCGGAATGATTCGCATACGCGTCGCTCACTGTGACTGTTGAGGAAAGTGCTAATTCATACTCAAAAGGACATATGTAGTATGTTTACGACATGACCGCGTTACTGTATTCGATTCAACAAATCCACGAGTGTGGAATAATTTTCGTGGTCATAAAATCGATCGGAAATTCGACCGAAAGTTACGGGATCTCAACTTTGAGTGGACGGATCGAAAAAAAACCTTAACAAAATCGAAAGAAAAAAGTCACATTAGATTGGTTAAATTTTATTAGATTTTCGATCCGTTGGCGCGTTTTTCTATGACGGAAATGTAATGATCAAGAACGACCGGGGACGGGTGATCTTACTATGATCGATCTGATCTATGACGATTGAGCAGCGTGTCTGTCAGTGGTGTTGAAATCAGTGGCATTAAAATCGTTAGGGGCGTTCAAAGTTTTTTTTTATTCCGTCACGACACTGCGGCTTCGCTTGATGTATATATATATATATATATATATATATATATATATATATATATATATATATATATATCATGTGTTACGAGGTGGTTTTGAGTGCTAACCCATAAACATGATTAGAGCGTTTATGAGTGCCGTTTTTCAAATTCCTTTTGAAATTAATTCCTCGGCCTTCATGGATTTTTCTTCTATAAAAAACATCATACGTAAAACAATTGCCGATTTGAAGGGCCAAAAATCGATTTGACAAAGGTTCTTTGTCACAAAATTATGCTTAAAAAAATTCTTCGAAATTGTAAGTTGAGCGCCTACTAGTACATTGAACTCGTCTACACAATACTTCGCACTGAAGAGAACAAGAACCCAAAAATGTGGAATTACCTTCAGTTAAACACAGATACCGAAAAATCTTCATCTTTGGGTACGGAATCGCTAGAAATGTGAAATTTTCGTATGTTGCTCGAAGACAACGAATAATATGAACATACATGTATTTAGGAGCTGAAATATGGATTTACGTTGCATGGAACACGAAGAATGAAAAAAGTATTAAGCCATCACGAAGTCGACTATAAATTTGGGTGCTCGATTGCGGACGAAATTCATGCCTTAAGGCACCGCGAGAGCAAGCATGTATTTATTTGGTCGATCGCAGACAATAAGAACCTCTTAGCTTTACGTAACGAGAGACCACAAATATTAAGTTTTCTTGCTCGAAAATAAGCGGAATGAGCGGAATGATCTAAATATGAATTTCTGTTCAATCAATTCATGTTTTTGTGCATTGTAAAGCCAAACATATGAACTTATTTGCTTATTGCGGATAATGAAAAATTTGTCTTTAGGCAACGCAACGTCATATATGGATTTGTTAGCTCGGTCGTGGACTGAAAATTCACAGTTTAGGGTGTCGGAAAACCACAAATATGCATTTTTCTTGCATCGCACATCGAGAATGGAAATCTGTTACAGCTTCATTCAAAACAGATAATAAAACATCATTTCATGAATACAAAAGACAAAAAAGGTATGAAAAGGATACTCAACGCTAAAAAACAGAAAGTCAGACATATGGATTTCGCTGTATTAGTCGCAACGAATATAGAATCGCTCCAGCTCCTTTGTGGTTCATACGTTGTACTTTTTTCTTTTCATTTTTTCACAATTCAAGAGCTAACAATGTTCTATTTTTAATCTACTTCACCCCATTATGGGCGTCTAATTTAGGCTTGTTGCGAGGAGGTGTTTTGATATTACGGAATTTATGTATCAATTATGAACAAGAATAAGCAACCCAATCGTTTTTGGGCATTGCTTCTGCGTAACCAGCGGTTAATTAAGACAGTAAATGCGCCCGTTCCCCACTCTATGCAGCATTTCGGATTTGATCCACGTTGACTTCGTCTGATGATAAATGTACGGATTATTATTTCCCGCGTATAATATTGATGGCGCTATGAATGTTGCATGGAAGCGGGGACGGGAAGACGGTAGTTCGACCTGAGCCTGCTTCAAGTTACTCGACGATGTAATCAGGAAACCCGAGAGCTCAAGTGGGTAGGCACGTCGCATAAACGGAAGATGCGAGCATGCGCTAAAACGAGATGATATTATTGATCTGGAGAAATGAACTATGGGACCCTCAGTCTCGTGCCGAAGTTTCGTTGCACCCTTCGCAGGCTATTTCGTCACCGTCTCCCTCGTGCTTCATACATAATCTTTTTTTATAAATTGTGAAAAGTTAATCTTTGAAGAAAATCTTACTATCCGACCACAGGCCGTTTTTTGCCAACTTGGCACTAAAACAAAAACTGGATTCGTATTGTCTTCATTAACATGAGTCCATGACATACACCAAAATTCCTTCGATGGAGTTATTCGTTCAGACAATACAACTATATTTATGCCTAATTTTATTACTTAATATATGACTCATGTATGTTGTATTTGTGTTTCTTAAATCATACCCATTGCGCCTGTACTTCAAATGTGAAACCAGCGAAAGGGCAATAACTCAAAATGCCTTTTTCATATTGGTATAGTCCGAAATCAACGGTTCATCAGGATAAAAAAAATGTACTGTCGATTGCTTATTTGAGTTTTCCCGGGCGAAGTTACTGAAACTTACGGGACTGAGAGAATAAACATGCCCCTGCATATGCAATTCTAGCCTACACTTTTCCATCGTTCCCCCGTGTTTTAAGAGCAGAACGAAAATCCTCACGCTCACCGTTCCCCTAGGCCGCCACTCCAAGCACTCAAGGGTATTGCCCGACCGCTATCTTTGCACAAGCAGGCCCGTTGCAGTGCTATACAACGACCCCAACTCACATCTTTTCTCCCTTAGTCGATCCGTCGATAGTATATGGGATGTGTCGTTTACATGCCAAGGGTCCTCGCAGTTTTTACGCGTCCCCCTGACTTTCACCAAAAAAATAAAATAAAAAGAAACGGTTCTTTCTCGTGTCAAATTCTTGCTCTAACAAAATGTATAGGGGAGAGCTACGACTAGTCCCTGCAGCCTTCGGTGTTTTAACATTATTTTCAAGTATGATAAATTTGTTATGAGTTATACTTACGTCGTTATGGAAATAAAGATAATGTGGAGATTGGACGCATGAAGTGTTGTCATTGAGGTCATTTTTATTTTCTTCTTTCACTTTGGTTGCATCCCAAAAGAAAATCACAAGTACTTTGTGACATTTTCATCAAGTAATCGTCTTACAGTTTCAACTTTCATAGTTTCCCGTTACTAATATTTGGGAAAAATAAATGGATTATAGATTGTTTTGCATAATCTCATATCACTTCTTCATACTGTATAGATTCCTCAATGATAACTTTCACGGAGGTTGCAGTTCAAAAGTATTGTTACCATTTAAGGCGGGATATACATTTACAACGATCAAAATTCGATTTCTTTTTTTTTTCTTTAAACGATAGAACTACTTATGAGGCATTCCACGTCAGTTCAGCCAGTAAAAAAAATCCACAAATAATTTTGAAAAATCGAATTACTTTACTGAAAAATATTCACCGAGTGTCGAAATTTTTATAAAACTTTGACGTTTTTTCTCGTTTATTACCATTTTTTAACATTTTTCCATTCAAATGGCTGTATCTTTGGCAGGATTTGTCGTATTTACATTCGTAAAAAACGAAAATGTGCGTCTTTTTCTAGCCTTCCAGAAAAAAAAATTTTAAAAATTAATTTTGATTTAATTGAGCCAGTCGAATGTCCGTATCAGGGCAAAATATGCCAAAATATTTTTTTTCTCTAGGAAAGAGACACGTTTTTTATTTTCAAGAATTTCCCCGAATTGTGAATGCGAAAAACGGATTTTTGGTATTTTTTATATTATGGGATTCCTAAACACCGTGAAGTAACAGCTATTTTTATTAAAATTTTTTTTTTTATTAATATTCGATTAAAGAATGTGGAGTACTCGCTGTATGGTTACCAGGTTTTTGAAATACATATGACATACATGTCATATGTATTCACATATGACATATATGTCATATGTATTCACATATGACATATATGTCATATGTATTTACATATGACATATATGTCATAAGTATTTACATGCGACATATATGTTATATGTATTGGAGCCTTGGAGTGCCCCACACTCTTCAATCGAATATTAATTTAAAAAATAAAAAAATGCCTCATATGTAGAATATTTTCCCAAAGTTTGAAGGCGGAATTCGAAAAACTTCAAACGTTACAGCCAGTCAACGCTGTGCCTCACCGCTCGGATTCGAAGCGGGCGTGAACTTCAAACGCGTTTTTCTTGAAAGTGCATTATCGAAATTGGCGTGCAGGATTGCTCAAGAACTATTAAGCCGATTGCGTTGAAAATTGGTAGAAATATTGATAATATTGGTACCTTCTACTTGAAGGAAATTGTTTTTGAAAAATTGGAAAAAAACTACTTTTTTAATCCACATTTTACAGAAATGTTGCGTGAAATATTGATATTTTTTTGTAAATGCGTGCCATTTTCTTAAATTTTCTTTTTCTTCATTTTAATTACCGTCACATAGAAACTATACATGTTCTAACTGAAAAAATGTTTGAACTTTTTTGCAAATAAAAGTCTACGGGAAGCTAGACTGCACGCCGATTCGCTACTCCCGCAGCGACCTTCCTGTAACACTCTACCACAGCTCCGCCATTTTAGTGATGAATTAATTTGAAAAAAACGTTTTGTACACTTAAATATACTAGTAAAGTAAATTACGTAACGCGAAATGCCCAAATATTCGAACCCCCTCCCCATGTACCAGGTCCGTAACGCGTGGCCGGCTCTCCCCCTCACGGCTCCATTCTGTTACGTGACGGGTGCTTAAATAGCGACGGTTTGAACTTTTTTTTTCTATTTTCAAGGCCCTTTTTTATTTAAGCAATTCTTAAAAATAGGCGTTATCCAAAAATTTTAACTCGGCTACGTACAACCTTAGTCACTGCAATGAGAACAATTTTTTTTCAATTGAAAATCGGTTGATAGGTTTTTGAGTATTTTTTGGGACACGGTCGAAAAAAGTTGTTCCGATAAAAACGCGTTTAAAGATTTTATTCCTTTTTTCTTTATATAAAGTTATATTTTTGCTAGAATATTGATACTTACATTGAAGTATCTATTTTCGGGCGATATAACGGTTCTTCATTATATTTCACAAAATAATAAAACCCTGCACTTTATCTATTGTGAACGATACCACACCTGTAAGGACTGAGGGTCCTAACCGGTCACGCTACCTGTCCTCACTGGAGTGACTGTAATTTCATTAAATTCCGGACTTTTGTCTTAAAATTTTTCCACCATATTTGTTGATATATGTGCTTTCAAGAATTATTTAAAAAACAAAAAAAAAATATTTTCAATTTTTGCTTGGGGAAAGGGGGAAAGCCACTTCGCAAATTTTTGCACGGCGGCAAAGAACATATATTCCATGGGAGCACAGGTCCCGTGTTAATATTTGGCAAAGACAGTGTAGTATATATTTCTGCCGGTAGACTGCGCGCGACGTATCGGTGTGCCACACACAATCAATGAACATATATTTTTTGGATGTGTTCATGCACATCGATACAGGCAGCGCAACGATTTAGGTAGCTAACGTGATAACTAAGCATCAGCCGCAAAAATCGTCGCTGCGCTCCCGTAAGGCCTGTGCTTCCATGTAATATATCTTCTTTGAAAATCGTTTTCCCCCTTAACTGACATTGCGTATGGAAAGCTGTCCACATTCCGCGGTAAAATTGCGCGCGAGTTTAAAATTAAAAACTTAAATGTACAGAAATGTTGCTATTGTTGGCAGTTCTAAAATCGTGACGTAACGCAAACCTTGGCCTCCCCCTTTCCCCATGTACGTACAACCGTAACGCCTGGCCGGACCCCCGCCGCCCACCAAATTGCGATACATAATTTGCGTACGCCCCCTAATCGGATACACATGGGTCCATTCCGATGTAGTTTGATCTTGTTAAGCTCACTTACATTGTAGTGCGACCTGTCTATTTAGTCGGTTATCGAGGTACTGCGTACATGTTGACCCTAATGGTCCTGTAGACCTAATCTTTTGACTTTTTCGGATGTTTTCAATATGTATTCTTCGCATACGTCGGATAAACTTAGTGTGCTCTTTAATTACTAATTGTAAGTCATAGGTAAATAAGAATGGTTTATTTTCTACTTAATTTTGACTATCTTTACTACCGCATACCAAAAGTGGTCCGATTTGGATGCGGTTTTTATAAGTGTATAGTGTGTACCCGGTGCCGGTTTTGAGGTACGGATCATCACGATACATTATCGGGGGCCTGAGCAGCGGAAATGTGAAACGCTCATTAAGTGGCTATATACAGTTAAAATTTTCGAAAAATCGATTAAAATTTGTTTTTTTCGTAATGTACATATATTTAAGTACGCACACAGAAAATTTCTTGTCAATCCGGCGAATATTCTCGAATTCACACGCACATTTGTAATGACGTGTCATAGCGTTCGAAAGTAGGAGGCCGGAGCGCCAGCTGTCTATTGTGAATGCAGCCTTCTATTGTATTCAGATACATGGAGTGACAGTGTAGTAGTATTATATTTATACCTGCGAGGTAAATGTAACTTTTTTGTTCCCAAAGTGGCAAATATTAAAGAGTATTCGTCAGTCTAAACAGGTAAGCCAAGCAGTAAACTTGTGAGCTCGTTTATACTTTCTCCTGTGATCTTTCGTGAAAATGAAGTGTAGCAGAGAAATGAGGATATCTTCTAAAATGCAAAAGACGAGACCAAAGAAGCGAAGAAATGTTTTTAATCCATAAACAGCTGAAACGAATGAAAGTGAATAGTTTTAGTGCCTCTGCGAAAAAATTAAAAATGCAAGAGGTAATCTTAATGCCGCGTGATTCGTCTGTTGAATATTGAATTTTGAAGTTTATTACAGTGTTTGTAGCAATTTCTGAATACGTGAAGTGTAAAATCTGTGACAGAAATGTTAAGTTTCAAACTGCTTGTGAACGAGGACTTGGTTTTAAAATTGTTTTGTTGTGTGATAAGTGTGCAGTTCGTACCACAAATTCTAGTCCTTTTGTCGGGCATTCTTATGAGATCAATATACGTTTTTTATTTGTCATGAGAGTTCTGAATGCAATAGGGATTTCACTTGGACCCAGTGCACATTCATATGCCGAAAGAGAGGATGCATAGCGCGTGACGATCTCCGACCGAAGAGCGCATGAGAGCACACGAGAGGGAAGAATGGTCCGCAGACAACAGCAACTGGAGTTGTTAGAAGCTGCCGAAGGGGCGGAGGGTTTATTATATGGCCCGAGAATAGACGATACGATGTAAGTTGAATTTTTTTTTACTATACGTAAAATGCTTTTGAAACTTTAAACGCGTTTTTCTCAAAACTGTGTTTTTAAAGTCGGTGAGCAAGATTTCTCGGCAACGGCTGAACCGATCAGTCTCGAATTTTAACACAATCTTTTCAAGTATATTTTTTTAGTACTTAATCAAAGGTTTTTTCTCATCGATAAATATTTTCCATTTTATCAATAATTTAAGGCCAACATTGTTGTCAAAAATCGATTTTTTTTTTAGAAGTCGCCATTTTGTCAAAAATAATTATTTTGCTTATTCCTTCGATCAATTACAAGATAATACATTATATTAATGAAATATTTTTTTCATTTCAGATGATCCAGTCCAGAGATGTCGTGCTCACCGCAAGACGCCTTTTTTGGAGGTTCTCCCGGAGATCAGCTATAGCAGCGTTCAAAATCATTATTTTTAGAATTAAAGAATGTTAAAATGCAGTTCAAACTTACCATAATATGTGTACAAATTTTTACGTTAATAGATTGAAAGGCCTTCTCAACAAAAATTCTTGAAAAATCGATCTTTTTTGGCTCCTGAGTGTATATAACCCCTTAAAAAAATTGACCACGTAAACATGCACGAGCAGAGCCGAATACGACAACTAGTTTATAGGGTAGTCGGCTCAGTGGTCGTCAGGATCCTAGCGATCGTCATGTTTACACGTTAAATAAGTATTTTAAGATAAGAATCAGTCCTTCGTGCAGATCTGTGATAGATTGGCTCCAGGGAGATATTAACTGAGTTGTATTACAAGAGATCGTTGAGGATTCGACTTCGGTCCGGCCAATGAAGGTTTGCCAAAGTTGTCGATGGAAATAAGAAGATGTTTTTTTCTAACGTTTCGGCCCTCTGGTTCGGGTCCTCTTCAGAATATATATTTTTTCTGTATAAATGATAATACACAGTTTTTAACAATCACGTTTGAAAAAGTTATATATATGAGCGTTGTGTGTTATGGTATAGTTATCTAAATGTTGTGTTATTATGTATAATAAATTATGTTAGTTCTGTTTTAATTATAATTATATAAATATAGTATGGATGATTTCTTATATTGCGTTGTTTATTGTTATGCGTATGTATAGGTGTGTGAAATGTAAAGAAATGAAATATGATAGTTAACTAACCTCGAAGTTGTCGTATTTCAGGTTTTTTACACTTATTTGGAAATATGTTACGACCAAAAAACATTATTTATGGAGATAAATGATGTTTAGTGGGAAGATGCTCAATAGATGGAGTTATTATCGTTTATCGGCGATTTTTTTTAAATCTGTAATGGATAGATAATTATAAGTAATTTTTATGTTTCATTATTGAAATTTTAAGTATAAAATTTTTTTTTGATCTGAGAAAAGTTTTAGTGAGGAATCGAAAAACTATGGTGTTTACCTATTGAGTTAGTTCTTAAGAATTTGTTATCTTTCCAAAATGAGTAAAAACTCGAAATTTACAATTTGGTTCGTTACATGTTGAGTTGTGTAGCGGACGAAAGTTCGAGAAAAACTGAGTGATGTATTAATTTCGTGTGGCATATTCGAGTCTCTATACTACGAATCGGGGGAAGGATCATATCGGCAGTGACGTGTCAATGAAAATAAATTAGGTGCGCCAAGTTAGGGGTATTTAAAATTACCCGGCTGGAAACTTACTTATGGCACTAATCACGATCGGATCAGGTTGCCAGACTGCCATTATATGGAGCTAGTATGGCAACCTGATCACGGCGTGAACATAAATGTAACGCTGTTCCCGATAACGGCGGGATCTGGCAGCCTGATTACGCCCAAAACTGGCAGCCTCATTGGGCCACTATCCTGGCGCCTTATGATAGCGTGTATACGGCTGCCTGATCGGATGTATTAATATTACAGAAAATATAGGGAACGAATAACATACAACTTTTTTTGTTTATTGAATATTTAAGACCAACTTACATCTGAACAGTTTAACAAAACATAAATTTTTGAACTTACTGACAGTCTTTTGTTTTTTTGTTCTTATTTTTGTTTATGTATTTATTTGAAATATATATTTAAAAGCTATATCCGCACACTTGTGGTCATTCTTTTTTTTGTCTTTCTGAGCGGTGACCGTCCCAGTTCTTCGCGTTGTTCAGCACCTTGCTGACAGCTTGCTGGACTTGATTAAAATAATGGCAGTCCATCAATATTAAATTGTAAATACAAAATCTTTTCTCTGTGGATATCTGTATTCACATACCTCTGAAGGTAATTTTTCATGCCAAAGTACACAAAGTGACCATTGGTTTCACCATTTTCGTCTGTAAAATCGACTATTTCGTATGTAGCTGAATTTGTGCTTAAGGGGGGATTATCTTTTTTCGCAAAATTTACCGCTTTTTGGGAATTTTTTTGTGAAGAAAGTATACAACGGAAAACTTGTGAAACTTGGCATATAGTTTTATTGATCTGTTTACTACATACAAAAAAAATTTTAAACAATTTCATCAAAAAATCCGCCTCCCACCCCCCTCGACGCGCGATGGTCCTTTTTTGATGGTGTGCACGATTACAGCCTTCACGTTCATCCTGCAACAAAAACCCAAAAAGCATTTTACTTTAGACACATATAGCTATCGTTCGATGAAGGGAAAAAAAATTGACGATTTGGTGACGTTTTGAACTTGAAGTATCGATTTTTCGAAAAAAATTGATCGATTTTTTGTTATAAATAAAAAACTATTAAGCGTATTGCTTCATCAAACGATAAAAGGATGTCAGCTGAGCATTCTGTCCAAATTTGAAGGCAATCGGTTGAATAGTTTTTGAGAAATCGTGCACACCATCAAAAAAGGACCATCGCGCGTCGAGGGGGGTGGGAGGCGGATTTTTTGATGAAATTGTTTAAAAAATTTTTTGTATGTAGTAAACAGATCAATAAAACTATATGCCAAGTTTCACAAGTTTTCCGTTGTATACTTTCTTCACAAAAAAATTCCCAAAAAGCGGTAAAAAGACAATCCCCCCTTAAAAAAGTTTTCGCTGACTGAGGTAAATGAGGTAGTAACCTTCGAAAATTTTAAGCAAACCGTTAACTTGAGTGTGTGGGATATTGTTGTTGATGACCCATTCTCGCAGTTCTTCAACTTCATCTCTGTTTGAACGTTGCACATTTTCTTGACCCAGGCTCTTTATCTTCGCTGCCATTTAAATCCTCTCCGCTGACATGGGGATCTTCTTCGCTGCCGTTCGAACCCTGTCCGCTGACATGGAGATCTTCTTCGCTGGGGTTGAGATTCTCTCCGCTGACATGGGGATCTTCTTCGCTGCCATTAAAACCCTTTCCGCTGGCATGGAGATCTTCTTCGCTGCCATTCGAACCCTCTCCGCTGACATGGAGATCTTCTTCGCTGGGGTTGAGATTCTCTCCGCTGACATGGGGATCTTCTTCGCTGCCATTAAAACCCTTTCCGCTGGCATGGAGATCTTCTTCGCTGCCGTTCGAACCCTCTCCGCTGACATGGAGATCTTCTTCGCTGGGGTTGAGATTCTCTCCGCTGACATGGGGATCTTCTTCGCTGCCATTAAAATCCTCTCCGCTGGCATGGAGATCTTCTTCGCTGGTGGTCGAATCCTCTCCGCTGGCATTAGGATATTGTTCGCTGGTAGCTTTATCAAGACTTTCCTGATCTTGAATTTTATCATTCGGGCCTCTTTCTGTAAATATTCAAATTTTTCGTAAACAAAACAACGTATATCAATCTCATTTTTCAAATTATATTTTATATTGATATTATTCTATAAACAAGTGTATAAAAATTCATAAATTTTGTAAAAGTTGAAAAAAGTAAGGTTATACATACCTGGTACTTGTACCGATGATCGGGACTCGTCAACTTTTTTCTTCGAACGACATCTGCTAACACGCAACCGTGTGAAATACCGCTTCCTTTCTTCGCGATTCATAACGTTTTCACTTTATGTGCTCCTTTTTATACTTCATGAAAACTTTCAAGTTTTAACCCAAACACGATGTATAAATTTCCAGTCGGGTATACAATATGACACACGTGCAAGCATATATATATATATAGCTTTTGAATGCAACACTGGCGCCACCACTTTAGCGCTAGCCTGAGCACTGCCATGCATAGGCCTCCTAATAGAGCCATATTAGGGCACTGATAAGGCAAACCACATTATGGCCATTTTCACGTTTGCCATAAGTTTGCCTGACCTGTGGCTGCCTGTTCACGGCAGGCTCACAGCCGAATCAATATCCCGTAATACGGATAGCCACACAGCTCCCTCATTACGGCCCGATTATAAATCTGGCTAGCCTGAACAAATTTCCAGCCGGGTAGTTTGCAATGTCCTTAAAATTGGCTTATCATGTCAATATATTAGTTAGTTTATGGTGTCAATAATTTTAAAATTGTTATGTGAGGTAAAATACAGTAGGGTGTGTTGATAGTTATATTATAGAATTGTAGATAGAGCTAAGTTTTTGTATGTCTGTTCTAAAATTTATGGCGTTGGAGTGTGCTTTAATTTGTATCATTTCCAGGATTAGTCTTTTTTGAGCCAACATTCAATGTTTAGTATTTTTGCATTATCAAATTGAAATTCATGTTTTTGTTCTATTGCATGTTGTGCTAAAGCTGTGTGTATTTCCGTAGTATGTTTTATGCTATTTTTGTGTTCTTTTAATCGGGTTTCGAGGTATCTTTTAGTTTGGCCAATGTATGTGGCGTTGCAATCTTTGCAGTCGATTTTATAAACAATGTTGGATTTTTTATTGTTGTTGATTTTGTCTTTGGTGGAACCAATAATGGATGAAATATTGTGTTTGTTGTTTGTGACTAGTGTTATGTTGTATTGTTGGAAGAGACGAATTAGTTGATGATGTATGTTTTTTGTGTAGGGGAGATTTATTATTCTGGAAGAATCAAAGTTGTTGTTATTTGTTTTTTGTTTGTTGATTATGGAAAGTCGATGTTTTATTACTTTATCTGCGAAAGAGTTTGGATAGCAATTTTTTGTCATCGTGTTACTGATGAGTTGGAGATTTTCTTTGTGGAATGAAGGATGAGATAGTTTTATTGCTCTGTCAACCAACATGTAGTTTATGGCTTTTTTTGGGAGAGTGGGTGGTGTGAGAAGAAATTTATGAATCTGCCAGACTAGGTTGGTTTCCTATACCAATTTGTGATAATTGAATTTTGTTTATGGATTAAAAGTAAGTCAAGAAACGGGATTTTGTTGTCTATTTCCTTTTCAGATGTAAATTGTAGTTTTGGGTTATAGGAATTAAAAATCTTTTTGGTGGATTCAAGTTTGTTAGTTGGTAGAGCAATAATAATATCATCAACATATCTTTTATATAACGGTAGTGAGAACTTTAATTTTTCCAGACAATGTGTTTCAAGATCCATCATCACAATGTTGGATAATATTGGATAATATTGGAGCTGAGATTTGTTGGTAGATTTTATCTTCGAATGTGAAGAAGGTTGAGAACATTCTATATTCTATGGCTTTAATTAATTCATGTAAGGGAAACGTTTTTGAGAATAAGTTTGATCTTTTTTGTAGGCTATGGATAACTAGTTGTAATGAACTGTTAGTATAGATAGAAACGACATCAAATGAGAATAGTTTGTATTGGAGTGGGATTGAGATGTTGGAGAGTGAATGTTTTAGGTGAAAGCTGTCTTTGACGTGTGAGTTGGTCGTAGTGATTATTTTAGAGAGTTTTGATTGTATGAATTCAGCTAGTTTGTGTGTTGGGCTATCTATTGATGATACTATTGGACGAAGTGGATAGTTTTTTTTGTGAATTTTTGGCAGGCCATAGAGACGGGATAGGTTGCAATTTTCAGCTTTTAAATGTTTGTATTTTGTTTCATCAATGATTTTTAAGGTTTTCCATCTGGAGAGAATATTGTTGATACCTTTTTGTAGAGAGTTGATGGGATTTTTATTTGTTAATTTGTAAATTGTAGAATCTGCTAGTAACTCATGGGTTTTTGTAATGTAATCTGATTTATTAAGAATGACTGTAGAATTTCCTTTGTCCGCTCGTGTAACTAAAAGTTGAGGGTTGTTTTTTAAGAATAAGGATGTGTGTCTTATGATTTGATTCGTGTTGGAGAATGATTTTGGGATATTTATTTTCTTTAGAATTTTATTGAATCTGGTTCTAATTTCAATTTGTCTAGGCTTGTCGAGTAAAAAATCTAGTTTGGCTTCAAGTTCAGAAATTGATTTGTATATGTGAGTTTTTATGTTTGAGAGTTTAAGATAAGGAAAACAGAATTTTTCACCCAGAGACAGGAAAGTGGAAATGTGTAGGGGAATGTCTATATTGGATAGGTTTATAAGTCAATCTTTAGTTTTGTTCAATGTGATTGTTGAATTTATATTGTTCAAAGGATCAGTGGGAAGATTATTATTTGTGTCATGTTGTCTATTGGCGAGTGATGAGTTTAAAATGTTGTGATTTTGTGTTGTTTGATTTGTATTTTGACGATTTAGGTGATGTATCTTGTTTTGGTCCATATGTGTTTATAATGATATTGTTTTTAAAAATTCTTCATGGTTGAAAATGTGATGGTGTATGTTTTTGGTTCGTTGAAATCTGAGATTTTGGAGTTTTTTTTGGTATGTTTCATATGAAAGTTTTGATAGTTTATTTAAAATCTTTCTTTAATATTGTTTGGGATCATGTTGATTGTTTCTGTATTCTTTTCTATTTTTTGTTCAGTATTTTTATTCGAAAGTTGAGATCGTCAATTTCTACGTTTAATAATGATTCGTGGAATTTGTGAGATATTCTATTAAGTTTTGTTTTACCTTTGTTACTGGAGATTTGAATATTTAAGTGTTTGGAAAAAATGTGTTTCGGTGTCAAACCTTCTTGTCTACATTTAAGTAAGAAACGAAGTTGTTGTTTTAGGCGAGTCTTCGTGGCAGTGTCGTGTTTCCAATTCTTGAACGCTGCTAGGGTGAAATATCCGAAGAGTTGTAGTATCTCGCTGAAGAAGGTCCTTGTGTCTGTTTATAGCCAGTCGATTTAAAATGAATCAAAGAAGTGTGCGGCCGTGTAGGTGACAAGAGATCGTTAAGGATTCGGCTTCGGTCCGGCCAATGAAGGTTATCCAAGGTTGTCGATGGAAATAAGAAGATGTTTTTTTCTAACGTTTCGGCCCTCTGGTTCGGGTCCTCTTCAGAATATATATTTTTTCTGTATAAATGATAATACACAGTTTTTAACAATGACGTTTGAAAAAGTTATATATATGAGCGTTGTGTGTTATGGTATAGTTATCTAAATGTTGTGTTATTATGTATAATAAATTATGTTAGTTCTGTTTTAATTATAATTATATAAATATAGTATGGATGATTTCTTATATTGCGTTGTTTACTGTTATGTGTATGTATAGGTGTGTGAAATGTAAAGAAATGAAATATGATAGTTAACTAACCTCGAAGTTGTGGTATTTCAGGTTTTTTACACATATTTGGAAAGATGTTACGACCAAAAAACATTATTTATGGAGATAAATCATGTTTAGTGTATTACATTGTCACACTCGTAAGTATACGTATTGAAGAATAATCAAATAATATATATTCAGCTACGACGTCTATCTGTCATTTCGGCCGAATCCTTCATTAGGAGGTTAAAGCGAACCGTGTCACATCTCGGGTGATTTCAGAATGCCTGTGGACTTGCGTAAAGTAAGTTTGTCTTCAAGTGATTAACAAGGATCTTAGTTTTGCGTTCAGCACAAAAAATTATAGTTTTATGCTCATGTTAACGAGTTTTCATATATAACGATTAGCGGTTCAGCAGTATGAACACTCTGCCAATTAATCGCCATGGCTGTCGATAATTCGGGCAAGGTTAGCAAAAAGAATGTTATGAATCGAATATTAATTTATACAAAATGAGAAAAGAAACATTGGGTCCGTCATTAGCTTTGTCTGAAGAATCCACAGACCGGTAATCGTCAAACACATATTCGCGATAGTAAAAATGGCTCCCTAAAAACTTTAGCAAGTAAAAATATTCCAAGTAATAAAAAGTTTCCTTAAAAACATTTTCGGTCGTTTGACTATCTGCAAAATTCGAATTAAACTCGAAATATTTTTCATTCTATTCCAAACAATGGTTTTATTGAGATTTTTACTTTTTCAGTTTAAACGTACAAAAGAAGTGAAATAACTTTTTAAGAAAAAGCCAAGCAAGTTTTTAGAAATGTACACAAAATACAGTTACAGTACACAAAATAGTACAGAAATGTACACAAAATCCTAGAGATAATATTTTTTTAAACCATATTACTGCTATAATAACAAATTCGAATCAGGATTATATAAAAGTCCACCGTATGGCTCACACAAGTACACTGGAAATGCTGTGCAACGACTTGGCGTGTATGGTTCAGAAAAAAATTTGGGAAGATACACAATTTTCTTACAGAATCGTTCCCACCGCTTGTATAAACAACTTTTATGACAATTTATCTACGTAGATTATTTTTAATTGTATCATCGCATTAGTTATCGCATCAAGTATAACAGGATTATTAGGAATGAGATGTTCGATTATACTTGAACAGACTATCGAAAATGGGGCGACAGGTGTCGAGAGTCATATCGATATTCCTATCCCACCAGCAAGCGGGCCACGCATAATTTAAACCTTCAGCCTGCCAAAAGTATGCCCATTACACCGAAATTTATACGACACAATAGATTTCATGAGATGTATGGTCGTTCTGCTATTGCACTTTCTACTCTATTGAGTAGAAAGTGAATACTTCGACATAACTTTTTAAATCATGCGGATAAAATGAGATTTCAAGAGCCGTGTGGTCTAGGGGTTAATCACTGATTTGATTTATACTTTGCGGAATTGGAAACTTGGTTTGCACTCACATAATAAATTGCGTCGATTTAGGTCTTTCTTAGTCTGATAGTCAAGTTGAGAAAACGACATCCTTCGTAGACCTTTTTTTTCTTAACCATGCACCCCAAGTCGTTGCGCAGCATTTCCAGTGTACTTGTGATGGATACGGTGTACTGTTTTATAATCGTGATTCGAATTTGTTATTATAATAGTAATACGGTTTTTTGATAAAATATTGAGAAAACTATTATCTCTAGGATTTTACAGTTTTGTGTACATTTCTAAAAAAATGTTTGGTTTTTTCATAAAAAGTTATTTCATTTCTTTGGTACATTTAAATTGAAAAAATAATAAACTAAATAAAACTATTGTTTGAAATAGAATAAAAAATGTTTCGAGGTTAATTTGAATTTTGAAGGTAGTGAAGTAACCGATAAAGTTTTCAAGAGAACTTTTAAGCACTTGGCGTTTTTTAAATTGTTAATGTTTTTAGTGAGATTTCATATCTCATTGAAACGGAATGAATATGTATATATACAGGGCTACTGGTTATTGGTCATGATCCCTTGAAAGAGTTGTAGGACACGATTTCCGCTACCAAATAATCTAGTAATGTTTTATACAAAAGTAAACGATTTTCGAAATATTTTTTTAAGTGAGGGGTAGGCAACTTCAAAATTAATCCAAAAAAGTATTTTTGTATGGAATCAAACTTTTTTAGTACTTGTAGTTTGAGGACACAGTAACAAAGAATTATCAACAATAAAATAAACATAACCTACAAACATTTCTGTATTAGGGGTTCAAAACTTTGCAAGTCTAATAATTATTCTTACTTGATTGTTGATAATTCTTCGTTACTGTGTCCTCAAACTACAAATAGTTTTCAAAAGTGTGATTTCGTACAACAGTTTCTTTAAATTCATTTTTGAAGTCGCCAACCCGTCACTTAAAAAAAAATATTTCGAAAGTGGTTCACATTTGCATAAAGCATTACTGGGTTAAATAGTAGAAAACATGTCCTACAACCCTTTTACGGGATCGTGACCAATAACCAGTAGCCCAGTATACAGGGGGTCCCTCTTATCTCTGCCACCCGAAATAACTCGGTAATCATCGTCGTCACAAAAACATGTTCCATACAATGTTCCATACAAAAGTTGTACGGTGTGAAGAGGGCCATCAAATGCGACCATTTTTTTATTTCGTTGGAGGTGCTGACGCACAGTGAAGGTTACCTCCACTTTTTTAAATGGAATGGTACATTTTTCAACCAGCTTGTGGAGCACCTCAAGCTACACAAAAAACATTAGGGAGTCAAAATCGTTTAAGGCCATTCAAGGTCAGTATCGATTATACAAATCTAAATATCTCGGATCACTACCAAATATTTGGTAATGATCCGAGATATTTATATTTGTATTTCATTTTTATAGGTGACGTTGAATGACCTTGAACGACTTTGACCGCCTAATGTTTTTGTGCGGCTTGAGGTACTCCACAAGATGGTTGAAAAAAATGTACTATTCCATTTTAAAAAGTGGAGGTGACCACCACTGTGCGTCAGCGCCTCTACCGAAAAAAAAATTCAACTCGCGGCACTTGTCGCGACACTCTCCTTCCGGGGCATACTCGTCGCTCGCGTCGCAGCAATCGCAATCGCCGTTGTTAACATGGCTCGAGGGCAGGTAGCGCGATACGTGAACGTTGTTCTGACAGAAGAAAACTCCGTTGGGACAGGCAGGCGATCCGGGCTCGTCGCTGCCATCGCTGCAGTCGCAGTAATCGCCATTGACCCGTTCGAACCTCATAAACCCACTGCCGTCCAGAGACGAAATCGCGCTCCGGATTATACAGCGAACTCTTGGACAACGGTATGCCTCGGATGAGCGGTGATTGGTGGCCGCTTATGTGACCATTTCGCTTGAGCATGAAAACGAAAAAGGTCGCGACGAGGCCCAAAAACTTACCGCTCGTGAGCACCGTGCGTTCTCGTGTTTTTCTTCTCTACATACCCGCCTGCGCCAATGTAAAACCTCAATCGGTCGATACGCGGGACGAGGAAACGCCGTGAGCGATGATAAACTTACTTCACTTTGGTATTCCACTTTTGTTTCACTTTGGTATTCCACTTTTGTTTCACTTTTGTTGAACCTCGTGGTTTCTAGGAGCGACTCGCGCTTCTCTTTGACGCTACTTCACATCCGTGTAGCACCCTAGCGATAAAACAGACGAAAGACTTGTTTACTCCGATATTCTTATTCTCCTCCGAACCACGACATTATCACGACGCGCTGTATCAAATAGCATTATCTTGAATTACAACAAATCTCATTTATTTATCGTGTGTGAAGACTTTCTTTTACGGGTCTACGTTAACCTCGCCCCAACAGGTTATGAGCCCAGGACGTTTCGTAAAAGATTTGTAGATAATTTTCTTTCTCTTTTCAATCACGCGACGCGGAATCTCGACGCGGGAAAACAATGAGTGCGACAGGGCTAATGAAAATTGAGTGCCTTAACAAGGATAACCACGATACCTGGAGAATTCAGATGCAAGCTATCTTGACAAAAAAATGACGCGTGGGGCTACGTAACGGGCGACAAAGTGAAGCCCGAAACCACGGAAGGAGTCGCGGGGTCGGCTGCCGCGGCTGCCGCATGGACGAAGCGAGACAACAAAGCCCGGTCGGACATTATATTGGCGATGAACCCATCCGAGCTCAAACAGGTAAAGGATTGCGAAACTTCGCGAAGCGTATGGCTAAAGTTGGAAAGCATATACCAGTCAAAAGGGCCAGCGCGAAAAGCCACGCTTCTAAAAAGGTTAGTCCTCGAACGCATGAAAGACGGCGATGACGTCCGGGAACACTTGAAACGTTTTATTGATACAACAGACAAGCTCTCGGATATGGGCGTGGACATCAATCCCGACATGGTCGCACTACTGATCTTGTACAGCTTGCCATCAAATTTTGAAAACTTTCGTTGCGCCATAGAGACTCGCGACGAGTTACCGACACCGGAAGCCTTGCGCATCAAAATCGTGGAGGAAAGCGACGCGCGGAAAAATGACACACGCAACGCGGTGCCAAATGCGATGGTCGCTAACCGGAATCCTGGAAGACGGTGGGATGGCAAACGACAAGGTATGAAACCATGGAACGAAAATAACAAGAATAATAAAGGGACGAATCATGACGAATCAAAAATACGATGTCATCGTTGCCGAAAAATTGGACACAAAAGAGCCGATTGTAATGAACGCATTGACGGAAATAGTCGGCAATATGCCAAATGTTCCGACGATTTGAGCATGTACGCTACGAGCGACAACGGAAGAGCTCCGAAGGCATTCCGAGCCGAAGATTCGACGCGCGACGAGAAGTGGTGCCTGGACAGCGGGTGCACCTCTCATCTATGCCGAAACATAAACGATTTCTCGGAAATCAAACCCACGAAAATCGGAAAACTAAACTTGGCCAACAATGCATCAACGGACATCAACACAAAAGGTACAGTCTCGATATCAACGTCGGTCGACGGCAAATTCAGCAACATCAATCTGAAGGATACCCTGCACGTGCCTGATTTGCGCGAGAACCTGCTATCTGTAAGTAAAATAACGGATAATGGTTACGACGTATTATTTCGGAAGAACGAGGCGCTGATACTCGACTCAGACGCAAATACAAAACTCAAAGCTGAACGAACCGGCGGGCTATACTACGTAGGTTTAAACAAAACGAGCGATTGCAGGAACATCTCTGTGGAAAGCGGAAATTCGAATGATCAAACAGCTCTGGGCATCTGGCACAGGCGACTGGGACACCTTAACGTCAGGGACATACTCTTTGCGAAACAGAACGAGGCCGTACTGGGATTAGATCTTGGAAACATCAAAAATCGAAACGAACTCAAATGCGAAGTATGCCTGCGAGGAAAAATGTCGAGAACGCCATTTCCCAAGCGTTCGGATCGCAAAACCGAGACACTGGAGTTGATACATTCCGATCTATGCGGGCCGATGCGCACAGAATCGAATGGAAAATCCAGGTACTATATTACGTTTATCGATAATCACTCGAAATGGTGCGTAACGAAATTTCTGAAATCGAAAAACGAAGCTTTGGCGGCCTTCAAAGAATACAAAGCGTACGGGGAAACCTTCACTGGCAAGAAAATTAAATACCTTCAATCAGACAACGGAACTGAGTATATCAACGCGGAATTGAACGACTTCTTAAAGGCAAACGGAATTCAACGGAGGCTCACGGTGCCAAATAACCCGGAACAAAATGGAATCGCCGAAAGGAAAAATCGTACTCTCGTCGAAATGGCCAGGTGTCTCATGATCCAATCGGGCTTACCTGCGTCATTCTGGGCGGAAGCAATTCTAAGCGCGAATTATATTCGAAATCGCTGCCCTACACGTAGTCTCGGAGGAAAGACTCCCTACGAATCATGGACGGGAAGGAAACCGAACGTCGTACACTTTCGAGAATTCGGAGCGAAAGTGTATTGTTTGCACAGGGAATCCAACATTGGGAAGTTCGATTCTCGATCACGTCCTGGCATATTTATCGGATATTCGGAACACTCAAAAGCCTACCGCGTGTGGCTAACCGAGGAACGAAAGGTCATAGTAACAAGGGATGTAACATTTACCGATATCATGCCACAGCCTCGAAAAGAAGAGGAGGTAGCTCCAAACCCCCCGACGGAAGACAACACGGACGGTGCGACTGATTCAGATAGGCACGAAGTGATCATCGACTTGACGCCAATACGAGACGAGGATAATCCAACCCCGGAAGCTGAAATTGACGACGACGCTGACGATCACAACGAAATCGTGCCAGGAGAAACGCCGAAAAGATGTCCTGGCCGACCCCGGCTGAAAAGGACGGGCCGAAGAGGAAGACCTCGGAAAATCTTTCAAACAGTTACAGCGACATACGCTCAAGAAGAGTTTGCCTTCAATGCGGAAATACCGGCTAAAGTAGCTCTGGAGGGCGACGACGCTGCGGAATGGCACCACGCGATTGCTTCGGAACTACAGTCGATTATCAAGAACGACACGTGGAAGATTGTGGATCGCCCGGAAAATCACGAAGTGATCGGAAGTCGCGTGGTACTTCGTAATAAGTATCGAGCAGATGGAACACTTGAACGGAAGAAGGCCCGAATCGTTGCGCGTGGATTTAGCCAACGTCCTGGGATACATTTTCACGAAAGCTTTGCTCCCGTCGCCCGTCTGAGTTCCATCAGACTAATTGCAAGCCTTGCAGCTCATTGGAAAATGGCAATGAGGCAACTGGACGTAACCACGGCGTACCTTAATGGATCCATTGAAGAGGAAATTTACATGGAAGTTCCGGACGCCATCGACGAAGCACTGAAAATTATAATCAGGCAAGACAGAGCGGGCACGCGCGTTATCAACGAAGCCAAAAGTATGATCCGGAAACTAAAAACAGGCGACAAGGTATGTCGGTTGACGAAAGCACTGTACGGACTCAAACAAGCTGGCCGAAATTGGCACAAACGTATCGACACGGAACTAAAACGATTCGGCCTAACTCAATCAAAAAGGGATCCATGCGTATACCTCATGCACGAAGGAGAGGATCTGATGCTCGTATCCGTCTACGTGGACGACATCCTAATCGCTTCACGGAATGTCGGCGAGATATCCCGTCTGATCGCATACTTGTCTAACCTCTTCGACATCAGGGACATTGGAGATGTTAAACATTGTCTCGGAATCGAATTTTCAAGGAAAAACGGTGATGTTCGGATGAACCAAAGAGGATACATTCGGGACATACTAAAGCGATTCGGAATGAGCGACTGTAAGCCTGCTGCCACTCCCATAGACGCCGGATCGAAACTGATGAGGGAGGAACAACCACCGGACGACGAGGAGAAGACACTTCCATACCGGGAGTTGATAGGAAGCCTCATGTACCTCGCGGTGGCCACGAGGCCAGACATCTCGCACGCAGTCAGTTCACTAAGTCAGTATAACACATGCTTCAAACGATCACACTGGGCGGCGGCTAAACGTGTACTCCGGTACCTAAAAGGGACAATCGATCACGGATTGATCTTCAGACGGACCGACGCTCCTCTAACAGATTATGTGGACGCGGACTGGGCGAACTGCGTCATAGATCGCAGATCGTATACCGGATATATCTTTCTACTGAGCGGAAGCGCAATATCCTGGGACTCGAAAAAACAACGCACGGTCGCGCTATCCTCGACCGAGGCCGAATATATGGGACTGGCGGAAGCAACAAAAGAATCCATCCACCTGCGTGGCTTTCTAGAGGAATTCGGACTCGAAGACCTAGCCAAAGTAACGGTCTTTAATGACAACATCGGAGCGCAACGATTGGTAGACAACCCGATATTTCATTCACGGACTAAACATGTGGACGTCCGACACCACTTCATTCGTGAAGTCGTGCAGAACGGTCAACTGGCAATCAAGTATATGCCCACGGAGGACCTTTTAGCGGACGTCTTGACAAAAGGGTTACCGGGACCAAAACATTGAAAGTGCATCGACGCTATGGGTGTAGTGCATGTACATCCTCAGTCATGAGGAAGCGGCTCATCGAGGGGGACTGTTGAACCTCGTGGTTTCGAGGAGCGACTCGCGCTTCTCTTTGACGCTACTTCACACCCGTGTAGCGCCCTAGCGATAAAACAGACGAAAGACTTGTTTACTCCGATATTCTTATCCTCCTCCGAACCACGACATTATCACGACGCGCTATATCAAATAGCATTATCTTGAATTACAACAAATCTCATTTATTTATCGTGTGTGAAGACTTTCTTTTACGGGTCTACGTTAACCTCGCCCCAACAACTTTGGTATTCCACTTTTGTTTCACTTTGGTATTCCACTTTTATTTCACATTGATATTTCACTTTTGCGCTCTAAACCTACTTAGAGGTTAGAGCCGGCAAAGAGCGTCGACTTGAAGAACCCAACTTTTGACGTTTCTAGCGTGCCAGTCGTTTGTCTGGAGCAGCGTTGCCCGGATAACGACGCGAGAATGCGCACAGCGAGTCGAAAAACGGGTCACTCCAGGCTGAAACGCTGAGAGATGCCCGGGTAACGCTTTCCTCAAAAGGACGTATGTTGTAATGCTTAGGATGTGACCGAATAACTTTATTTCTTTAAGAAAACCGAATCTAGAACGTTCTCAAGTTTTGAAGATTTTTTCTGGTAAAAAAGACGCTCAAAAATTCGGCCGAATCATTACGAGATCTCAAGATTGAGTAGACGGATCAAAAAGTTACCCAATCAAAATCGTTAGGAAAAATAATATTGCATTGGTAAAATGTCATTAGATATTCGATTTGTCGCCGCGTTTTCGCGTAATATCGATTTTAAGTTAAAAAGCCGTCTGGTAAAGCCAATCTTACTATATAAAGTGTCGTGGCGTGTTCGTTGTCCGTGACAGTGGTGCTAATCTTTTTTTAATAGCAGTGCTGCTCATATTTTTTTAGTACTTGGCGTCGAGACGTTGTCGCGTGTCTTGATACATATTAATAAACGTTGCCGATTACTGGGTCGTGACCATGTCGATAACTGGGTACGTCTCGAGCACAGGTAAACACCACTCGTTCGAAAAAAGGTTAAAAATTATTTTATGATACAATAGTTGTTAATAATGATTGAAAATGAATACAAATTATAATTCTGATATAATAGCCATAATTAGTTTTATTTTTTAAATGAATAAAGTTGTATGTAAGAGAAATTTATGTTTCAAACTCTTTATTAAATGTTTTGATAAAAACAAAAAGGTTTTTGACTGGGTGCCTTAAAATTATGCTGTAGCATAATTTTAAGTTAACGCGCCTTTGTTAACGCGATTATATACGGACATAATCGCGTTAACAAAGGCCTACGAATCTTTGCATAATTGGTTAAGGCCTGATATACGTTTGGATGGTCGGACGAAAGATATTTTGGGATTAAAAAAAAATACTAATAAAGCAATCAAAACGCGGTTTAAAGGGTTTATTTTACATATGCGTAGGTACTCAAATCAAATTTTTTTTTTCCCAAAAATACAAAATCGCGGTCCACCGGCCGGTACAAAAGAAACGTATTTATTTGAGGTCCTCCACGGAGGGACTTTTTAGAGACGCAACCAGAATAATTTTTTCCCCATAATCTACATGAAATTTGCTACCGAAGTACATACGATTATTACAAAATATTTATTTTTGCAAGAGTAGCCCCATTTTGAAAAAAGTGGCATTATCGACTAAATAAACGGTCTTGATTTGTTTTTAAAAAAATCCGTAATTGTTAAACGCTCGTAAAGATCGTGTTTACATCGCTAAAAAATCTATCTAAGAAGCTACAGTCGAAATTTGAAGTCAATCCGTCGAAAAATGTAGGACCTAAGAGTCCGCCCGATTTTGAAAAAAAAAATCACGAAAAATGCGTCTAAAGTGTTAAAACCATTTTTCTACATGTCTTAAAAATGTTTTCAGCTAAAATATCTTTTGCATAGCAATTACCATGGCAATTACTATTATTACTACTATTACTATATTAGATTACGTTACCATGGCAATTACTAGACCAATTATCATGGAGGTATAACGATGACACGTACAATAACGAGCGATCTGTTTAAGTTGACGATTACTGGGCCGACTACCTTACATACAATAAAACCATAAGGGGTGCATTGTCTGATTTGTTTTGGATTTTCACAAAATTTCGTTACAAACCGTTTACGCTAACTAAACAAGTATACAAAATCGTATTTTGAAAAAAAAATGGTATGTCTTTCAATCTGTACGGTTGCACGTTTATATCTCCAGACCGACTAAATTGACTGAGATGAATATTTCACAAAAACACAGCTTAGAGCGTGGAATACGATTTAGGCCATTAAGCATTAAACAATGTAGTTGATCACAATAACAACAAACAAGAATACAGGCAAGTAAGCATAACATCCATATTAAACGAAATAAATTAACAAATGAAGAAAGAAATGAATAAAGAATTGTGGTCACCAAAACCGTGTCTTATCCGTATACGGGAATTCATGTCAGGTGAATGTACTCTACTTTTCTAGTAATAAATAATGTTTAATTGATGCATATCATGAAAGCAGCAATAGCAAACACTCGGTGTGTAACGAGAGTACACTACCGGCCAAACGTTTCCGGGCACTTCAGATAAGAGCAAAACTTTCGATCACTTTGGATAATAGCAAAATTACATTTGAATAATATAATTAATTATACAGAGCTATATACAGTAGAGCCTCGATTATCCGAACCCATCCGAACCGAGCCTAGTTCGGATTATCGAAAGTTCAGATGATAGAAATATATAATCATGGGTGGGTACATATTGCGCATGGAAAAAAATGAAAAACGGATTTTCTTTGCTTATGTATTTCTAATGTATATTTAAAGGACAACAGGATACAAATACTTTTAACCTCAACATCTAGTTCAAGATTTTTTAATAAAGAAATGTTCAATCTTTGTTTGGCGTTTGTTTGCTACGCGTTTTTTAGCAGCTAAATCGCGCAGTCGCTTAAGCAGAAGAAGCTGCATAGGGCAGCACTCTTCCTGTTTCTCGTACCACTCGAGACCTGTTTCGAAGGCTGAAAACGCGTCAGCATGCGAAATTTTCTGGATTGCACCTGCAGCTTCGTCGCTACTACTGTCGTCGCTACTACTGTCGTCGTTATCATCTTTCGGCTTTGTCAATGAAGATATGATATCATCGTCTTCTAGGATCTGATATCCAGGATCGTTCGCGTCGTCCTTTATCCACTCTTCAGCGTCGTCTTCGTTAAAGTTCGTAAATCCTGGGATACTTGCGAACAATGTAACGAATTCGGTGAGTTCATTCTTATCGTCATGGGGAATTCCTTCTTCGCTTTCTCGTTTTAGCTCTTCCGAAAGAGGCCACAATTTTTTCCAGGCATTTACCAACTTGTCTTTCGTAAGCGATTCCCAACCATCTGCTAGCATATAGCAGGTATGTTTTATGTTTAATGACTTCGAGAACGAAATTACCGACTCTTCAGTATTATCTTCTGCCTGTAAAAGTCTCCTAAGAAGTTGTTTCCGGTAGATTCGCTTCAATATCTCGATCACGCCTTGATCCATAGGTTGACTTAACGATGTTACATTCGGCGGGAAAAACTTGACTACGAAGTCGGGGTCGATGGCGTTCAGTACTTCGGCGGACGGATGAGACGGTGCATTATCCAGCAACAGCAGCACTTTTTCAGTCTTACCTTCAGCTTGACGCCATTTCTTCACGCTTTTAATAAAATTGTTTGTGTACCAGTCACAGAACAATCTAACGTCCATCCAAGAACTTTTCTGGGCTTTGTAGGTGACAGGCAAAGTTTGTACGTTTTTGAAACACCGCGGCTTTTGTGACTTGCCGATTATTAATAACGGTAATTTGTGCGTCCCCGCTGCATTAGCGCACGTCATGGCTGTCACACGATCTTTCGAGACCTTAAAACCACGCGCTGCCGTTTCTTTTCGGGATGCAAGTGATTTTCGTGGTAATGATTTCCAGTTAATCCCCGTCTCGTCTGCATTATACACGTCTTCTCTCGTGAACTCTTCTTCGTCCAAAAAAATTCGGAATGATACCTTGAATTTCTCTGCGGTACTGGAATCCGTTGATAGAGCTTCTCCTTGGACTTGCAATTCACGTATCCCATGACGAGCTTTGAATTTATCAAGCCAACCGGAACTGGCCTTGAAATCCGCCGGTCCTTCGAGTTTCTCGTTGAACTCGAGAGCTTTCTCGCATAAGAGTGGCCCTGATATCGGTTGTCCCGTGCTGCGTTTTTGTATGAACCACTTTGAAACGGCATCATCAAGATCTTCGTTCTTTGCAGTTTTCATAGTTTTTCTTTTTTTTACCCCATCTTCACTGTCCATTTTTGCACAAAATGACGTAAGTTCATCCCGATTTTTTTATATCCGTAATCGTTGCTTTACCAACATTATACGCACGAGCTAGAGATGCACCGGTCTCACCTTAATCGAGCTTCGATAAAATTTCCAATTTTTTTTCCACCGTAAGCACATTGTGTTTTCGTTTTGAAGTTGAAGGTGTGGACGCTGAACTCATATCACACGCAACTACGAAACTAGTGCGTACTTAATAAACGTATGCGAATTTTTATTCGCGCCTGAAGATCGTCTATATTATAAGGAGTACAACTTTGCAGTGACCGTTTTTTTCAAAAGTTTAAGGCTTTATTATAAAAAAGTGGCTACATATTTTTTAATCAAAGTACTGCCCGTCGCTAGCTACGACCTCGGCCCATCTTTCAGGTAGCATTCGAATCCCGCGTCGATAAAAGTCTTGGTCCTTGGAGGCAATCCAGGAATCGACCCAATTTTTGACTTCTTCGTAAGTACCGAAGTGCTGGTCAGCCAAATCGTGTGCCATTGACCGGAACAAGTGATAGTCGGAAGGGGCAATGTCTGGAGAGTACGGCGGGTGGGATAAAACCTCCCATTTCAGCGTTTCCAAGTACTTTTTCACGACATTTGCAACATGGGGTCGGGCATTGTCATGCTGCAGTGTCACCTTGTCATGTCTTTCGTTGAATTGTGGCCGTTTCTCTTTGAGTGCCTTACTCAAGCGCATCAACTGACGTCGGTAGAGTTCCCCTGTGATGGTTTCGGATGGTTTGAGCAGCTCATAGTACACAACGCCCAGCTGGTCCCAACAGATACACAGCATCACTTTGGATCCGTGAATATTCGGTTTGGGCGTCGATGACGGAATATGACCAGGCAGTCCCCATGATTTTCGGCGTATAGAATCCTCCCCGTAAGCATCTACAAGCAAACGGTGGGCCTCAGCCGCAGATTTCTTGATGTTGAAGAAGTAAATCATAACCTCCCGCAAATGCTGAGAATTCGGTTCGTAGGTTGCCATGTTTGAGTGCCTATAACTTTATAATGCATACACGTATCCGTTAGCTTTTTTAAATTGTTTACATTGACAGAGCCTCTAGTTTAAAATGCCACTTTTTTTATTGAGCTAGGGCCACTACTTCGGCCGCAGTGGCTCTCTAAGTAAAACGGTCACTGCAAAGTTGTACTCCTAATACTTCGTGCGATGTTAGGAACTGACGCTTGACCGATGCGTACGAGCGTACACAAGTCCGAGCGTGTGCAAACTTGAGCGCGCGTGCTGTTAGCAACATTGTAAGCTCGGTTCGGTAAAAATGTATGTAGGAATAAAATTTTACGTCATGGTTCGGATAATGGAACGTTCGGATGAAGCAAGTCACCGTTCGGATAACAGAGGGTTCGGATAATGGGGGTTCGGATAATCGAGGTTCTACTGTAATAGCTTCGTAAAATAATAAATGAAATGAACTATATAATTCTAACATTATTTGGCAATTATCCAGTGAACGAAAGGTTTGCAATCATAATATCTGAAGTGTCCGGAAACTTTTGGCCTGTAGTGTATATTCGTGTCACCACCTACGCCAACACCGCAAGTAACGGAGCGTCATTTTTTCACGAATGAAAGAAATAGTCGCACCCCTTTGTTAGCACAAAAAAGCTACAGAGGAGTTGAGTAGAACGTGGGCTGTACGCTCCTATTTTTACATGACCTCCGAAAACCCGTGAACACGACGTGGCGGGAATGAGCACCCTTTCATACTTTATACAGATAATATTCTAGGAACGGGAAAAGGAGGTCAGCACTGTTGTCAATTTGGCCGATCATTTTATGGAATCGTATTTAGCGATTTACTCAGCACACATTTTTAGCAAGTTATGCCATTTTCAATTTTGAGTTCGCTATTTTCAGTTTAGTCATTTGTATTTGAAATTTATGCGATCCAAAAAACTTTCACATGTAGCGTTCCGTAGAAATTGAACACCGTGTATATGCAATAAAAGCTGTGGCACGAATTCAAAACGTTGTTAATCATTTCAAATTTTTAAGAGCGCTATGATATGAATAATAGCATGATACAATATTTTTTGTGTTGCGTATTATTTGTGTACAGTGTCGGACGAGTATCGTCGGTGTGCAAAAGTATCAGGCCGCTATTTCGCCCGGCTTCGTACACACATTTGTCTGCATTTTTTCATACTAGTTTAAAAACATGCATGTGTCAAATAAACATGCAATGGAAAATCAGTATTATTTCTGCCGCGATGGCGAAACACACGAATATTAAGGTCCGTAAAATCTTGAAAAAAGTTTATTCAAGAGGAAAGAGTTCTCGCGATCTTGCGACTACTTTATCCATTGTAAAAAGTACGGTCAATTGTATTATTCATGAATATAAATTAACAAATTCATCGTGTAACAAAATTCAAAGTGGCAGACCGTGAAAAACTACAGAATACGTTGACAAAATTATAAAAAGGAAGTACGTTATAGATCCACGAAAAATTCCAGCGGGCATTTCGAGAGAATTACGTAGTGCCAATCGTGCTGACATTAGTCGAAGGACAGTATCCCGACGTCTAAAGGCTGTAGGGCTGATTGGATGCATCGGTGTAAAAAAGCCACTCATCAGTAGAAATAATGGAAAGGCCAGATTAGAGTTTGCAAAAAAATATCAGTATTGGACAGAATCAAATTTGTGGGAAGTGCTTTTTTCCTATGAATCTAAATTTCAATTATTCATAAGTGATGGTCGGAAGTACGTGAGACGTCCAACAAGTATCAGATTCAACGTAAGTTTTCAAATTCCTAACATAAAACACGGTGGCGGGAACATTAAAGTTTGGGAAGCATTTTCCGATTACGGCGTTGGTCCGCTGATAGAAATTCAAGGCAATGTGGACGCTACAATCCACAGAAATATATTACAAGACCATATGCTCCCATTTGCAATGAAGAAAATACCGCGTGGTCGGGTGTTCCAACACGATAACTACCCCAAACATGCTTCACGTCTTGTAAAAGATTTTCTTCGAAGGCGAAGAGTATGCCTTCTCGACTGGTTTCGCAGTCACCAGACTCAATCGCAAATCCGATTGAGCATTTGTGGCGAGACGTGAAAGATTGTGTTGGAACAGAAAATCACTCTAACAAGGCGGAATTGTGGAATCATTTGCGGCATGGGTGGGAAAACTTGCCACAAGAACGGATCTTATAATTAATAGTGCCTATGCCTCATCGATGTGCCACGGTTATCGCTGCTAAGGGCATGGCAACAAAGTACTGAGTCATATGAAGAAGGTCGAATAACGTTTTGTTATTTTCAAAAAAATTTGTTATGTTTTTCACACGCAATAGTATGTGGCCCGATACTTTTGCACACTTCTTAAAGAAAAAGTGATGGATAATAAAATATTTAAGAACAATGTCTATGTATATAATTAATTGTTTTCAAATGTAAGCGAATACATGTTGGCATAACTCGTTTATTTTATCCTCACCGTCGTATTTCAATGCAATATGTCTGAAAAATAGGATGGCCTAGAACTTTTGCACCTCACTGCCTGTTTCATGCAGAAACACTGAACGTTTTAGATTGGTATACATTTTAATGTTATATGCCAGTGTTTGTCAACCTTTTTTATAAGGCGGCACACTTGAATCTCTGTAAAATTCTTACGGCGAGACTTCGTATTGGACTTCGCCCCGCGGCGACCGCCCCGCGAAACGACACTCGTCACGATCGATGCCCGGGTATTATCATGTGATACATACATCCGCCTATTTTTTGGCGGCACACAAGAAATACACTCACGGCACACCAGTGTGCCGCGGCACACCGGTTGAAATTCACTGTTATATGCTAAAAAATAGCCGATCAAAATTTTAGCTTTTTCTATTAATTATTCAGTGTGACCAGCTAGGTGATTTTTTAAATTCTCCCTCGACCTATATGCACGTCAGGTTACGCTTTGTGCCGCACTTAAGCAAATGTCATTGTTCGCCACCTTTTCCCCCTCATCCCTCCAGTACTCGACCAAAAATAATGATTACAGCGAAATACAAATACGGCCAATACAATGGGACAGGTAATAATAAAACAATCGGGTAAGAATGTTTATTTCTACAATCATTTAACTGAAATAATCTCTACGAAATGTCGACACCGCGATTTTGAAAAAGGTTGAAGAACTTGATTTTCCTCGTTACTTCTGCATCGATAAACAAGGTAGCAATAGCATTGAGGCACTCTTGTGATATGGGTTATAACACACCATTTTTTAATTTTGCCTAATACCGAAAATGAACGCTTAGCTGAACATTTTGTTGCTGCAGAAATACACAGAGAAATGTTTACGTTCGGGTATACCGACTGACCCTAAGTTTCTATGATACAGCGTTGCGCACATGTTAATTGCTCAAATTGATTGAATTCCCAATCATCCTAGGTGTGCACCAAAATGTTGACATTCAACTTCAATCGATTCTTATAAATCTCTATGATTGACGAACTGCAGATAACGTGATTTTTATCCGAGATCAGTCAGCATGGTCAATCGTTCACTTTTGGTCACACTCAAAAATAAAGAAAACCTAGTACAGATACACTGCCGGCCAAAAGTATGGATACACCTAGAAAAATTTCGCGCCGCGCTAAAAGTTTGATATCTCTGTGAAAAAAAATATATCCAGATTTCCAAGGCGGCATTTTAAAAGAGACAAATGAAGCTTCACTTTGCGTTTTGGAAAAAAAATTTGATTTTATTAGACCCGGGGCGCCATTTTGAAAATGGCCCTTTTTTGGCTTTTTTGGCTGTTTAAAATCGGCTGCACGTCTTCAGGACATTTTTTTGGCATTTTTTTTTCAAAGAACCTTAAAAGATAGAGCAATAGCTATAGTTTCCTCTTTTAGGAAGTTTCGTACGATTTTTTTCACCGAGTTATCGCATTTTTTTCTCAAAAAGACAATTTTGAAAAGATGCTGCTGAAATGAGAAACTTTGAGGTTTAGAGAAAATTGCCAAAAGGAAAAAAAAGTTGCGTTACATCGTATTGAATCGAGCAGAATTTTTTCAAATTTTTTTTTCAAAATTTTTTGCTCCAACATTGAATAAAAAAAAAACAAATTTCAATTTTTTTTTCAAAATTTTTAGCCGCACAAAACATCCACCTCTTACCTCTTACCTCATCTAGATGCCTATTTCGTCGAAAAACCCACCTCTGGCTTTCAGCACTGCATCAACGATTCGTGGCATCCGATCGATTAATGAATCCAGCTGAGCTGAGCTGAGAGATCTCCACGCAGCTTGCAGTTTCTGCCACAGATCTTCAGCCGATGTAGGGCAGGTCATTCGTATCTTTCGATCGAGCTCTTCCCAGATGAGTTCGATGGGGTTTAGGTCGGGTGATTGTGGCGACCACACCATATTCACGATTTTTTTTTCTCTGCCTCGTTCTCCAAATATTCTCGACAGAGACGGGAACTGTGTTTCGGATCATTGTCTTATTGCATGGTAAAACCACGCTCGATCGTTTTTAGCCCCGATGGAATCGCATGATTAATGAGAGTTTCTTTATATTCTTATTTTCTCATTATGCCGTCAATTTTCACAAAGTCTCCGACACCATGTCCGGAGAAGCAACCCCACACCATAACGGAGCCACCGCCATGCTTGACAGTTGGTATTAAACACTGTGGTGCCATTTTTTCCGAAGGATTTCTTCGAACAAAAATGCGTCGACGACTACTGAAGATTAAAAATTTGGACTCGTCCGTCCAGAGTACTTTTCTCTACTGATTAATCGTCCACTTTTTGTATTCCAGGGCCCATGCGTATCGTTTTTTTTTTGTTCGCCGGACGCAACAAAGGTTTTCTCACGGCGACACGGCCTCTGAGGCCAGCACTGTTAAGACGACGTTTCACTGTCGTCAGTGATATCGAGGTTTCCCTTTGTTCGTTAAATTCGGCACAGATTCCGTTGCTGTTAATCGACGATTTTTTTTGCTGGTAACGACGATATTTTTATCGTCTGAGACGTTGTCACTTTGGGTCGACCCGGACGATTGCGATTGAAATACGTCT
Source organism: Ophion slaviceki (assembly GCA_944452715.1). Taxonomy (NCBI): domain Eukaryota; kingdom Metazoa; phylum Arthropoda; class Insecta; order Hymenoptera; family Ichneumonidae; genus Ophion; species Ophion slaviceki. Next base: position 42,863,868 of record OX101788.1, on the reverse strand, counting down.
CGGACTTCTTAAATCTCCCCATGGTCGTCTGCACTCCTTTCAAAGATACGCGAGTTTGTCTGGCAATTTCTCTGTACGACAATCCCTTATCGCGCAACGCGACAATAGCCCCTCTTTTATACAGTGGAATTTCTTTTTTCCGTGCCATTTTGATCCGGTAAGAAAATAAAAATTGCGTAAAAACTTGTCGATTGTAGACCACACGTGTTCGCGCTCGAAGTTTTCGGACAACTAACTCGCTTTGTCAGCGCGACACTCGTCACATTATTCCAAAGAATCAAAAATGTAAACAAAAACGACGAGCGAAAAAGACAGCGAGAAAAAGAACACGAGAGAAATAGAATATCGACTCGCGAGAAATAGAATCTTTTTTAGGCTCCACAAAGGTAAAATGTAAACAAAGACAAGAAGCTTTATTTCCGCTCCTTGTGTTTAGATGAGGTAAGAGGTGGATGTTTTGTGCGGCTCAAAATTGAGGAAAAAAAATGAAAAAAAAAAAAAACATTTTTTAAAATTCGATGTTGGAGCAAAAAATTTTGAAAAAAAAATGTTCAAAAAAAATTTTGAAAAAATTCGGCTCGATTCAATACGATGTAACGCAACTTGTTGTCTTTTGGAAATTTTCTCTAAACCTCAAAGTTTCTCATTTCAGCAGCATATTTTCAAAAATGTCTTTTTGAAAAAAAAATGCGATAACTCGTTAAAAAAAATCGTACGAAACTTTCTAAAAAAGGAAACTATAGCTATTGCTCTATATTTTAAGGTTCTTTGAAAAAAAAATGCCAAAAAATGTCCTGAAGACGTGCAGCCGATTTTTAACAGCCAAAAGAAGCCAAAAAACGGACATTTTCAAAATGGCGCCCCGGGTCTAAAAAAGATCGAAATTTTTTTTCCGGAACGCAAAGTGAAGCTTCATTTGTCTCTTTTGAAATGCCGCCTTGGAAATCCGGATATCTTTCTTTTTCACAGAGATATCAAACTTTTAGTGCGCCGCGAAATTTTTGTAGGTGTATCCATACTTTTGGCCGGCAGTCTATGCGTCGAAAAAAGAGACTTCGAAAAAACATTGAACAAGGTACCGCCCCACAGTGGTTCAGAACGGCCGAATCCCTAGCCGAAAGTCGAAAGATGAAGGTTGTATCGATGTTTTTTAAATAGATTCTTGTAGAGGGGGGTTTGGGGCATTCAGATCGCATAAGCTGAGATCTAAATATCGTATACCTGCTTTCCTGCCACAGACGAAAGTTGCCTCTCTTAGGAACACGCGCGCGACACTCCACTGCTCAGTTTTACAGTGCTCCACAAAATAGTAAACAAGTTTACAACGACGTGTCCGATTCCAATTTTCCAAAATGGAAAATGTTAATAAAGGTATGTAGAAACATTTTATATACTTCAATTGTTCAAAAATGTTTGTTGTTATTTATGAAACGTTATGCTAACGGTGATCGTGACTTTCATATTTTTTCGCTTTTTTAAAAATACATGTGTGATGTTACAAAAAAATGTTGACACGTTTGAACGCTGACGTTGACAGGGACATGTTTGTTGAACTATCTATTAATGAAATGTACAAGAATTAGCTGCTCGAAAGTTGCTCATTTTGAATAATAACAATTTTAGTGTTACCGTGCACACTGTCATGCGTGTTACGCACTATGATTAATGGCGATGCTACGCTCAACTGTCTATACCTGAGGCTTAAAAGGGCCCTGGTATAGAGGGTTCTTCGTAGATATTTTCTATCTCTTAGCAAGTATTCTCGAGATAAGTACGTTATATGATCGCAGCGGTATAACATTGTAAATAAAGATTTAAAATAAGATTCAAACCGTAATGGCTATTTTTACAAACATCTCGAAATATATCAGTTCATGAACAACAAACACAATTTGTAAAACATTATAATGTTGTTTTTCAATCGATTGTTTATTACTGTAGAATTGCTTATAACTTTTTAAATCATTTTTAAAGAACAGTAGTACAGTAAAGTGCAGTATATTAATAAAATTAAAGTTACGCACAATATATACAACGTTTTAAATTTTAACAGGACATACATACAAACAAATCATTTGTACACGCAGACAAATATTCTTGGCACTGAATAATGAATGGAGCTCAAAATTTGATAAACAAGTAGAAGTTCTCGATTTTTTTTTACTAAATGGGAAGGATGTCCTTTCGCACTTTAATCGATGAAAGGAAATTTTTAAGCAATCTTCTATTTGCAATGAAGAAAAAAAAGCAGGATAGCCGCGGAATTCTGGAGTGCTTTTACGCTGTTCATGAAGAATGGCTTGACAAGGACGTAACTATTACGGTTTGTCAATTTTCCTATTTCCTATATCATAATTTTTTTTTATTTAAACGTTTTTTTCACTTTCTAGCTGACGTTATTGCGATTTGTTGTAGAATGCTGATTTCAAAAACATGGATGTACCAACTCCTAATTCTGACACATCAGGATCTGATTAAAGCCACAAATTTGTAGACGCTCATTAGACTTTTCATCATCCAACGAACGGAATAGGCGCCGAAAAGTCTATGATCGTCGGAAATCAACAAGTCCAAGGGCATTCGCAACGGAAATGAATCTTCGGGCTTCTGGGTCCCACGCTGCAGCAAAGGTGCTCAAGGATATTACAACCACTTCTCCTACGCGAGCCTCTCGGTATCAGATAGCATTCGCACAAGGTTCTAGACCAGTACGTCAAGAAATTAGCGCAGATGTTGCTTTGAACTTAATAATAAGCGGTAAAATGACGAAAGAAATGTACAATATGGTCCGGGAATTAACAAATGAAAACCGCGACGTCTCGGTTTATCCCAGTTATCATAAAATATTAGCTGATAAATCTCGTTGTTACCCACCATAGTGTTCAATAAGTATAACGGAAACAAGTGCGAAAGTATCATTGCAGGCTGTTCTAGATTATACCACAGCTCGATTGATTCAAGTACAATCTGATGTCATAAAAACACTCGATAGTTCCTTCACGAATCATATGACATTAATTTTGAAGTGGGGATGCGATGGTTCGTCGTCGCAGCAGTATAAGCAAACATTTGACGAAAGCAACAGCTCTGACGCTCATGTATTTTTTACGTCCGTGGTTCTGTTGCAAATGCTAGCTTCAAACGACCATCTGAGCGGCAGCTTGTCGATTGGAACAACCCAAGGCCTTTTTCACCCCGTTACTGCAGACCGTTGAGATTGCAATTTTGGAAAGAAATCGTGCAGTAAACCGTTGATGAAAATAATATCGTTCATAAGCAGATAGCATCTCTCGTCACATTCAATACAGTAACGGAGGGTACTAACGTTGAAGTAAAATGTAAATTATCGTTTACAATGATAGCCAGAAAGGTGAGAAATGATATTACTGACACTAAATCTGCGCAAAGATGTTATTTACGTAATTTGACGTCGAAAAATTTCAACAATTTACAATTGGTTGAACAAACAGAATGTGACAGCTCTAAACTGAATTTTGAAATTTGTTCCTTACACGCGTGAATAAGGTTTACGGAATGGATGCTTCATATTGCACATAAATTAAATGACGGGACCAGTAAATGGCAGGCCCCATCAGTCGATGAAAAGAAAGCAGTTAGCGATCGTAAGGAAAAAATCCAAAATAAATTTGAAGCTGCCTTAGGTTCAAATATTGACATGCCTAAGCAAGGATTTGGCAGTACAAACGACGGCAATACAGCCCAACGTTTTTTTGAGAACATTGTCTTAAGAGCAGAAATTTTGAATTTGGATGAAAAATTCATAGCAAGTTACAAAGTAATTTTGCAGACAATGGCGAGCGGTTTCGCTGTACATATCGACAAGTTCAGGGTTTATTGCTTAGACGTCGCGTAACGATATGTTGAGCTATATTCCTGGCACCCACTGCCAACATCGGTACATACCGTTTTAATTCATGGCTACGCGATAATAGAAATGGGTGCCTTACCAATCGGACAACTTTCCGAGGACGCTCAAGAAGCTAGGAACAAGGACATTCGTCGGTACCGCGAAAATTTTGCTCGAAAATGTATTCGAGAGAAGACACTGTCTGACGTTTTTCGTCGGCTTCTTGCATCCTCGGACCAACTCATAACAAATTTTCAAAAATTGAAAATGAAGAATAGTGCACCATTACCCTCTGATGTAATAGAACTTCTACTGGCAACACCAGAAGGTAATGTCACAAATAGTAGCTCACCTTTAGCAGAAACCGATATATGTACGACGGATCCATCTGACCCAGATTATGATTTTTAATTAATCTAATGTATTGTATGTAATTATGTACGTGAGATAAAATAAACATTGATATATTCTACGAAATTGTTCTTCATTTTGGAATTTCAAATGTCATTAATCTAATGACAAATTTGTAATCAGCGACCCCGAAAACCCAATAGTGCAAATTTTCCGATTGACAAAGTGATTATTTTTCCAAAATGTCCGCCATTTTCAGTCTGCCATATCGAATTTCATAATTTTGATATCATATTCTTAATCAGCGACCCCGAAAACCCGATGGTGCAAATTTTCGGACCGAAAAAGTGATTGTTTTTTCAAAATGTCCGCCATTTTGAATTTCATAATTTTGATATCAAATTCGTAATCAGCGACCCCGAAAACTCAATAGTGCAAATTTTCGGACCGATAAAGTGATTATTTTTCCAAAATGTCCGCCATTTTGAATTTTATAATTTTAATATCAAATTCGTAATCATCGACTCCAAAAACTTGATAGTGGAAATTTTTTAATTCTTATTCTCACTTTTCGAAGTTTGGCCAGGTATTAGCGACACGAAAAAGTTTCTATAATTGCAACAGATAGCGTTGTCACCTATGTTTGCGCCGAACGTCGTCCAGTGCCTCCACCAAGGAGACTATAGGGAAGGAGTTCAATCTCCGTATTCTGGTGCGTCTGTAAAAGTGAGACAAAATTGGGTTCCGCATAAGCGGCGCTGGGGAAGTTAGTCATTATATGCTATATATATACATGTATGTTTCGCGCATAGGGTATCAGCTGTCTGTGTTGTTATTAGCTGCCACATAAGCTGAACATTTTTATTGTATTAACCTTCATTTATTTTATGAATAAATTTCGTGTAGCTGTACTAGTGCCTTAAAATGTTTCTACATTTAAGTCGTAGTGCAATAACCCACCTAATTATGAAAAATATCCCTAAAAAATGCTATAACAATTTATATCCAACGTAAATATAAATTCCATTCAAATGTGGTCAGGTGGTCGAGATTATAGTAACGTATGTAGAAAATGTCAGCGACTGGGACATACGAGTGTAAATTGCAACCTCACATACCACTGCGTCAAGTGTAGTGCTTCACACGAAAACGGAAAACGCAACTTAAATAACTCATCAAATAAACAGCTCCACCGCTGTGCAAACTGCAATAACCTAGATCACCCAGTGAACTATAAGTGATGCCTATACTGCAGGATCATATACAAACGCTCAGAAAGTGAAAGACATTAAACAACGACAACTCATCGGAAGAATTGCTGCAGTAACGGGGTGAAGAAGGCCTTGGTCTCTTCCAAACGACAAGTTGCAGCTCAGATTTGTCGCCTGAAGCTAGCATTTGCAACGGAACCACGGACGTAAAATATACATGAGCGTCAGAGCTGTCGCTTTCGTCAAATTTTTGCTTATACTGCTGCGACGACGAACCATCGTATCCCCACTTCAAAATTAATTTCATATTATTCGTGAAGGAACTATCGAGTGTTTTTATAACATCAGATTGTACTTAAACCAATCGAGCTGTGGTATGATCCAGTAGAGCCTGCAATGATACTTCCGCGCTTGTTTCCGTTATACTTATTGAACACTCTGGTGGGTAACAACGAGATTTAGCAGCTAATATTTTATGATAACTGGGATAAACCGAGACGTGGCTGTTTTCATTCGTTAATTCCCGGACCATATTGTACGTTTCTTTTGTCGTTATACCGCTTATGATTAAGTTCAAAGCAACATCTGCTCCAATTTCTTGACGTACTGGTCTAGAACCTTGTGCGAATGCTGCCTGATACCGAGAGGCTCGCGTAGGAGAAGTAGTTGTAATATCCTTGAGCACCTTTGCTGCAGCGTAGGACCCAGAAGCACGAATATTAATTTCCGTTGCGAATGCCAATGCCCTTGAATGATGAAAAGTCTAATGAGGGTCTACCAAATCTGTGGCTTTCATCAGATCCTGATGTGTCAGAATTAGGAGTTGGTACATCCATGGTTTTGAAATCAGCCATCTACAACAAATCGCAGTAATGTCAGCTCAAAAGTGAAAAACCTCTTAAATGAAAAATTTTAATGATATAAGAAATAGGAAAATAGACAAATCGTAATAGTTACGTCCTCGTCAAGCCATTTTTCATGAATCCTGCCATTTTTTCTTCATTGCAAATAGAAGATTCCTTAAACATTTCTTTTCATCGATTGGAATTACGAAAGGACATCCTTCCGATTCAGTAAAAAAAAATTCGAGAACTTCTACTTGTTTATCAAATTTCAAGTTCCATTCATTATTTAGTACCAAGAATATTTGTCTGCGTGTACAAATGATTTGTTTGCATGTATAGGCTGTTAAAATTTAAAAAGTTGTATAAATTGTGCGTAACTTTAATTTTATTAATAGACTGCATTTTACTGTTCTACTGTTCTCTAAAAATTAATGAAAATGTCATAAGCAATGCTACAGTAATAAACAATCGATTTCAAAACAATATTATTATGTTTTACAAATTGTGTTTGTTGTTCATGAACTGATATATTTCGATATGTTTGTAAAAATGGTCACTACGGTTGGAATGTTATTTTAAATCTTGATTCACAATGTTACACCATTGCAATAATATAACATACTTATCTCCAGAATACTTGCACGGAGATAGAAAATATCTACGAAAAACCCTTCATACCTGGGCCCTTTTATGCCTCAGGTAAAGAAAGTTGAACGGAGCATTGCCATTAGTCACAGTGCGTAACGCGCACGACAGTGTGCACGGTAACATTAAAATTGTTATTATTTAAAAGGGGCAAATTTCAAGCCTCTAATTCTTGTACATTTCATTAATAGATAGTTCAACAAACAAGTCCCTGTCAATGTCAGCGTTAAAATGTGTCAAAATTTTTTTGTATCGACACAGTTTAGTTGAATCGAATAAAGTTGATTCGTCATGTCGTAAACATAGTCCATACGCCCTTTTGAGTGTTGACAAACAAATCGTTTAACAGCGCAAAGGGCGACGCGTTTAAGATGCGTCTCGCGCAGCCCGACAGCTGACTGCTATCTTGCCTGCTATACATACACATAATATGTTATGTTACAGAGGGCATGTTAATGGGCGTTGTGACAACTCCCATTTCTAGGCATGGTTAGAGCATTTCTAAGCGTTAAACAAGTGGCTCTTTTCAGTGCGAATAAAACATTTAATTTTCTTTTTGACCAGCACACACGTAATTGTACACGTGCGAGAAGCAATAGAGCCAGCTATTTTTATTTCCACCGCAACCAAAAATATAAGCGTTCGAGATACCTATCACAATTGTATTGCTTCTCACACTCTACAGACGCGTGCATCACAGACCATAGCGAAGATCTACTCTTTCCTTACTTATCAACTGGGCACAATACCTAATGCACGTATTTTCGTGTAGCGAGCCGCTCTGCTATTTTTTCCCGCTCTACATGAGAGCAGTAATAAAAGTTTTCCGGTCGGAGCCTCAAGCCCTATGATAGGGATCGGCAAGGCGATATGGTAGAGATCCAAAATATCCAACCTTCTGCTTCTCACAGAGGGTATCCGTCTAATATCCGAACTCTCAGATATTAGACGAAAAATAGTTCTTCTCTGTGCCCAAATTAAGAGAGTAGCCCTCCTGGCAAAGTCATCTCGCCCTTATAAAACCTCCTTGTCTCGACGACAAGCGCGCAGTATAGCCGAAGTTTTTAACGCCGATACACTGTTCGTAATCCAGGTCTTCCGTAGAAGAGTGATTCGCCAGTAATATCGGACGTATATTATAATAGATTCAGTCTCAATCAATATCTTTACGCGCCGTTACGCTGTTCGAAATCCGGGTCTTCTGTAGAAAAGTGTGATTCGGCGGAATTATTAAAGTCAATTTATATTGTTTTATAATCAGAAAGGTCAAACGACCAAATATTTCAAGGTACAAGTTATTGTTAATTCGCGACCAGATCTCTAGAAGATTGTGAGGGTACGCGTATGTGTTTAAAGAAATATTCAACGAAAGCAAGAATACGGTATTGTAAAGCGACGACACCGCTCCTGATTGTCAAAGGTATTTATCACATTATAAAATTTACTTGGAATGTACCAATTTGTTCTTTCATCGAGTGTTTTTTAAACTATTGTGTGACTCAAGACATTGAAGTCCCTTTATTACCGATTTTCTAAATCCATAAAAGAAACAAGATCTCTCGAGGTCTCATAGCAAACACATAATTATTATTCCGAAGAGCACTCGTGACTCATTAGGGCAGTAATCAGAGTAAAGGGTTTATAAAGGGTTAACACCTAAAAAAATTCTTCGCAATTGGAAATAGAACGGCAAGCAGTACATTGAGCTTATACTTTACACTTGAAAGAATAAAACGGCAAAGCATAGAACCGTCTTGCATTGAACATAGGTAACAAAAAAAATTTATATTTTCAGGTATGAAAAGTCTCTTTCAGGTACTGTTTCAGCCGAAACAGTAATGAAAGTAATTTTCAAGTAATAAAAATTGTGTGTATTATTGTTTGGGTTTGTTGATATGACAGTTATATAATTTTTGTAATATATTTGTTATATAAGTTATAATATAATTAAAAAATGAATTACAAGATTGGGTGGGAAGGGAGAATTTTTCAACCAATGACAGGCACTCAGCATGTCCCAGCTCTACTACAACACAATGGCAGTGGAGTGGGGGTAGCGTTAGTTTCGGGTGACGTCCAGCCAACTCAGACCCCTACCCAGCCTATCTCAACAAATATATAGTTTCAAAAGCATTTTCAATGCTAAAGTTATATTTCCATAGATATACATTTTTAATTGCCTTCAGTTGATGTGAGATAAATTTAAAAATGCGCTTCTCTATACCGAGTCGATGTCTCTAATCGCTGCAAAGAAAACCATGTTCTTTGCTTCGCAGTCTCTAAAGATGTAAAATGTTGATTTATTTGAGTCGAAAAGTAAAAATGTGTATTTCTCTTGCAGTAACTAAAAACAATCAACATTGAATTCGACGGTAAATGTTTAATTTAATTGTTGTCCAATTCAATTGTTCACTTACAGTAATTGAAAACAATCAACAGTGAATTGGAAATTCACTGCTCTTTGGACTGTAACTAAAAAAAAAATGATTCTATCCCTTCCAAAAAATATGTCATATTCCCTTTAAAAAGGATATGAAATCCCTTTTAAATCTTTTTAAAAAGTTAAAAAAAAGAACGCCACGTAATAAAAAAATCTCAAACCATTATCGCTTATTTTGACTTATAAAAACATTCTGATTTACCTTTTAATTATTTTTTATTTTAATTTATTCGATGGTTTTAATCCATTTATTTAATTAATCAAATGTACAAAAATTGAGATAACATTTTTTACACTACCCAAGCCAGTTTTCTAGAAATGATGTACACAAATTTGTTAAACCTTAAGAATAATGTTTCTCCAAATATTTTATTGTCATAAAAAAAATCATATGGCTATTATAACATAAAATCATGTCACCGTTATATATTTGTGGTACAACTTGTGTACCACACAACTACACTGGGAATGCTGTGCAGCGTCATGGCGTGCATGGTTGAGCAGAAAAGCTCGGCGAAGGATGTTGTCGACTCCTCGACTCCCAAGTTCAAAAAATATTAAATTCCTCCATGTCTCGATCTTAGAAATACGAGTTGATTAGATAGCACTAATCAGTGATGTACTCCTAGAGCATACGACACCTGAAATCTTATTTTATTTACATAATTCAAAGCGTTATATAAAAATATAAACTTGGTCGCATAATTATTACACATTGCATTAAATATAATTAGTCACATAGACTCGTCTTGCTTAGGAAAAAATATATACCTCTATTTTACTGCTGACATATATTTGATGGTTCGAAGCGAATAGTCGAATATTTATTGGCAGTGGATATAACGTAGTTCCGGCACCGAGACGCGAATTGAGTGGTTCGATATACACACCGATATATGAATGTTACCCTATCCGAATCATACTAGCGTAAGAGACAGCAGATTCCATCGCTAATAAACCCAGTGGTTGATGCGACGCTTAAGATTTTTAATAATATATATATTAAAGTATATGTGCGCCAGTATATATATATATATACTGGCGCAATAGTCATTTTTCCAGGCGGTAGGAACGGAACATTTTATGTCTTCCCGAGCTTTTTTTCTTAACCATGCACGCCAAGTCGTTGCACAGCTTTCCCAGTGTACTTGTGTGGTACATACGTTGTACTATTACATAATGGTGATATCAATGTTATGTTATAATAGTAATATGATTTTTCGCAATGAAAATAAAATATTTAGAAGAATATTATTCTCTAGTTTTAACAATTTGGTGTACAACATTTCTAGTAAACTGGCTTGGCTAATTAAAAAAATGTTATCTCACTTTTTTGAACATTTGATTAATTTTGAAAAATAGATTGAAACCTTCGTTTCAATAAAAATAAAAAAATCATTTTAAGGAAAATCAGAATGTTTTTATAAGTCAAAATAAGAGATAATGTTTTTGAGGGGATTTTTTTTATTACTTGGCGTTCATTTTTTACTTTAAAAATGTTTTATTATTAGACATCGTAAGCCGTGATTCCCGAATCTCGGTTGCGTATTTTCCTTTGTCACAGTAATATGTATAATTGCCTTTATCCGAACGAGTTGGTATTTGTTTATATAATTATAGTAATAATTTTTAGATGGTCAGCATTCATAACCGAACAAGAGATGAATTGGCTTTTTTCTCAATTTTTCTTGGGGTTCATATGTAATTCTTTTAGATTCGACATTTGTTCTTAAATAATTAAATTCGATTTGAAGTTAGTCGTAATAAATATAGGAAAAAACATTGCTTAAAAACGAAAGGGTCATCTTTTTTCCGAATTGTGGCTAGTTTTTGCGTAATCGTATCATCGCGAAAAGTAATGGAATTCCTTTTAGGGTGGGTTTAAACTTGTACTGCTTGATTTCGAAATCAAACTAGAACACGTTCGCTATTTTCTTTGTTTTAGTTCCAAAGTAGTCTTTGAATTAAAACTCGAAACATATTTGACAGATTTTAGTCCATATTTAAAATTATGCTTTTTGATTATTTTTTTTCTCGAGAAATGAAGTTTATTATTTCACAAATTGAACTTTTCTTGTAAATTCCCGTTTTCGTCCAACAATTAGTAGAAAAAAAAGCAATTTTCACATCGAGAGCGCAACATTCACGAGATGGTGCCTGAAAACCGGAGGGTCTATCGTATAAGATGCTCTGGCACGATGCTTGAGTTTGTTTGGTAGAATTGTTCAAACCTATATATCATTAGAATAACTGATTTTTTCAAACGTAATATAAGTTTTCAGATATTACCGATAGGATTTTTGTTTTTATTTCCTGAGTCCTAACGTATCTCTTTGAGAGTTCTTTTGTATTGGCTTCCTCACTTGATCCCTTTCCTATCTCTCCCCACCCGCACTTTGGTAGTCTAACCCAACTTCCGTTGCGTCCACAACCGTCTTATGCTACACTAGACCGCATTTGCCGTGGGTACTGGAAAACTCGTACCGGTATAAACGGCCCCATAGTATCTGCAGGAAGGTCTCAGAAGTCTCAGAAGTTTTCCGTCCACTGGCTGATGTACCAGCCGTCGCACGGCTAAGCGGTCACCTCTTTGATTATTGAACATGCACAATACTGTTTCAGATAGTACATGTAAAAAATGGTGTGAGACATCAAGGTTTGTAATTTAATACTAATGTTGTCCAGGGTATCCTGCATACGTTCGTAAAACTTGAAATACATGGACCATCCCCGTTATCGAATTATTTCCCCTTGAAATTGACATTCCTAACGCGCTACATAGGACAAGTCCGGAGAACATCAAATTTCTGTCGATAGTGAGAAAATGACGACACGCACGCTCGTTAAAAACGGCGGAATGATACATGGATGTTTCACGGTCGTTATGGAGAAAAAAGAATCACTTTCAACCTTAAACTTTTCAATTTATGAGTGCCCAAAGTATGAAATACGTGATGAAGGGTGATCGGCCGAATTAGTCGACGCGGACGACGTGGCAACGTTTCGAACGATGTCAAACTTTCTAAACATTGGCATATAACCTGGGCAGTTCTGCTAAAAGTTTGCTACCACAGACAAGACGACCGCTCTGAAACTTATTGTCAACTAATTAACTCTATCATTTTCCATTTTTTATAGCAAGATATTCCACGTATGTAGTTTGAAAATAGGTGAATTCATTACTTTTTCAAAAGTATTGCTCATTCAAAAACTTGAATGTATGTCTGTTTTTGAATGAGGCTGTCTGACATGTTCTACCTTACCTCGAAGGATCGCTGGAGGCGAACCCGAACCACCCATATATGTCGGTTTATTACCGGTTGTATAAAAACTTTGTATGAATGAAGACTATTATATTTATTGTACTGAATGCAAAGTTACCTTTTTCAACACTTACACACACGAACAAATGACGGACAATAGGTTTCTGCCACTCCCCCTGAATATTTTGTAAATAGAAAAGAAACTATATTTCCTGTAGATTCGTTTGCCATGCTAGTACAAAGTACACTATCACGTTACCGCAGTGCGTCTAACAAATGCACGCGCATGCCTCTTGATTAGAGCGCAACGTTATCACACGTTTCAATGTGGAAACTGCTAAGGCCGGACCCAGAATCCTTTTACTAGGGGATGAATGCTCATACCGGTATTCCGTCAACAATATTTATTTTGGAAGCCATTTCGATATATGTAAAAAGATTAGCGATGTAGAGTTACTTACCGACGGGAAGCTTCTATCGATGCCGAAGATCATTGATTATACCAATAGACGCCTTTATTTTCGCGTTATGAACGACGAATCTTATATCCACGGCTTGGCGACTGGAAGGTCAGTTAACCAACGACCTTTTCGTACTCGAGATTAAACATCCAAAAGGAATTACGGGTACGGATCTTGTTCCGATCCATCCATTGACAACACAACAAGCGACGTACGAATCGCATTATGTCCGTCGCTTGTCGCACTCGCCATAAGATAAAATACTGTTGTATTTCATAATCTCCTTTGCGAAATTTAAACCCATATAGCTCTTACTAAGTGAAACGCATTTTTTTATTTTTGTCTTTAGTAGCGTTTCCAAAAGCGAGATGGTATTATGTTTTAAAAAACTGGTTGCTTAGTGTTGCTTTTGTTAAGGGGTAACACCACTCTAGCGGCCGAAAAGAAGGCCTAACTTTGACGATTTTTTTTGGGCGTATAATAAAAAAAACGGGAATTCTTGTTAGAGGGATTATTCAGCATATATTTATGTATAGAAATTTTTTATTATTATCTTTGTACAAAATGGCGGCGAGAGAGACGATCTTCAAAATTATCTTTAAAAAAAAACCCTCCGGTAGCAGATCAATTTCTTGTGAAGTATAAGATTAGGAACAAAAAACCAAAGAAAAATGTTATCTACATACTATTGGCTATAGAAGTACGTAGGGATTTTTTATTCAAGAAAATTTTGTAAAAATGGTACAATTTGGTCGAAAAAAATTGATTTTTTTCCTAAAAAAACAAGCAGTAAATTGGTGATAAAATAAAAAGTTTACATTGAATCGAAAAACTCCTACGTACTTGTATAAAGGAGGTAATTGTGAAGTTACTGTCAAAATTTCAAACTGATCCACGCAACCGTGTTGGAGTAGTTGTCGCTAAGATTGTCAAAAGTGGTTTCGGAAAAAACGCGTTTTTATATTGTTCAAGCATTGTTTAAGCAATTAAAAAAAAACAATTTTTTCACAATCCTAGAGTGGTGTAACCCCTTAAGTTTTCAAAAAGCCAATAATTAAACGTTTTCTCAAACTTGACATAAAATAATGGAGGCATAACTCTTTTTAAACGATCAAAAAGCGGAAACCTCTGTGTCTACTCGGACACCTCTGTGTCTACTATGGAGAAATATGGCTGAACCAAAATTTAGGACAACTCCATGTTGTATCATAGTAAAAATGGTCACACGTATAATCGCACACATATTTTGTGCCGTAAAAAATGGAAAGGTCTTTAATTACAGAGTAACAAAATGAGCATGAAAATTATCGTTGTAGTTTTCAGGGTTTCGTAGCTATAGACGCATAAGTCCACCATGAGCGTTCTTCGTTTCGTACTCTTGTCTGACAGAACTGTAGATCCTACAGTTTACCATCTCGATATTTTGGAGGCGCAAACAATCCATGCAATATTCTGTTCGGTAATTAATTCGAAAATAATTTTTATCTTGTTTTTCCTTTTACTGGAATGAATAGACTAGCGATAAAAACAGAAAATCTCTGAAATCGTAGAATCAGGTATCGTCGGGTAAAGCACCTAACTTGCGGTATTTTTGTATTCTTTTTCCGCCTCGCCAATTGCTTTGACACCCCAAAATCGCTATCAGACCTCCGCCCCCCTGCCGCCCCTCTCTCTCTAAGATATTTTAATATTTTTCTTTAAAATTATGTGAAAGAGATATGCGTTTTCAACACGCAAATCCTTGTTGAAAAAATACAGAACAATAGCATTTAGTGAATTCTTTTGAGAAAAATTATGCTAGTAGTGTGAAATAATTGGTTTTAAGAAGAATAAAAGGAGAAAACCACTATCAATTGAATATCAGTTGTTTAATAAACCATCAATGAATTCATACATTTGTCGAAAGTAAGGTTTAATTCAATTCTATACTCCTGTGTATGCGTAATAAGCTACGGAACACTGTGTTCATTCGAAATTCATTCTATCACTATTTTTTTCAATGCATATTATGTTCTTAGTTTCACTAAATTCCCTACAACAATAAAATTGTTATCTTTGAAAGAATACCAAAAAAGTATCATGTTTAGATGTTATGTCTTTCCAATGGAAAAACAAATTTGGTTAAGATTTTCAAATACCTGATATATCGAAAAGAAAAAAAGAACCATGTATGGTAACGTAACAAGCACACTTTGTTCATTCTTCTGGCAAAGACTCAACTAATAAAAATCATTTTTAAATGTAATTACATGCGCGAGTATATATAGCTATGATTATATGAAAAACGTATGTACAATATAACTTCGGATTTACGATAATTTAAATTAGGTGCAATGAATTTACGATTAAAAAATCCGTTTGAGTCATTTATATTGAGAATCACAATTAATGAATGACAATATTGGAATAAAAACACTTTCATTTCAAACCAGCAACAGTAATATTTGCTTTTTTCATTGGCTAGTGTCACATACTTTTAGACATCTAAGATGATCTACTTTGGCTTAAGAATAAAGCTTAAGATCTACTTTGACCAAAGCATAAAAGATTATTAGTGTCCAGAAATATTATTGGCTGGTTGGTCTCTAATCACAATGCCGGCAAATTATGCATAATCTAAGACTTGTAAAATAGTTCAGACACTAAAACCATTTGATTTACAATATAGCACTTTTGAATACCATACAAGATAAACACGTTTCATATATGAATGCCTGCGCCACTGAAAACTGTAAATTAATAAGAAATCCACCATAGTATGTACACAGTTCACACATTGGAAAGAAGGTCGATTTTCCCTTGTTATTCTTGCAACATGCAAACTCAACTGGTACTAATTTTTCAGTCCAAGTAGGTAGCACCGTTTGCGACAGCTTCCACCTAACTGAGCCACCCTTTCAACGGAGGAGTGTGAATACCAGATGGCTCTCCGGAGCATTCCTGACCAATCACAATGAAGCGGATCCTTCCTTCAATCTCTCCAACGCTTTTAACCCTCTAGGGTAGATATGCGTCGGGAGACCCAAGCGTCCAATCTAAGGCGCTCTTTTCGCAAGCCTTTTGCCGGTTCAATATTTCAAACCCCAAATTGCTGAGGGTGCTTTGTATTAAACTTTTCTGGTGACAGTAAAAAAATTGCCCCTGCCTCTCTTCCAATTTCTGTTTGAAAGGATTTTCGTCCAGTGTTCAAATATTCATTCCAAACGCCCTGTGCGGTACATGAACATTGTTACTATTAATATTACAATATTTCATTAATAATGCACACATATGCTACATAATTGTGGGTTTCCTGATGGACATTTGGATAAGGGTAGTCAGTACTTTCCCATCGTTGGGAGCCCTTTTTGGGTGGAGCCCTTTTTTTTATCGACTTAGGGGTGCGTTACCCCTTTTCAGTAAGGGGTTAAAGGAATAAAGGCATGGGGTCGCTTTGTGTAACCGAAACATCCATAGGGTGTGATTTTCAGAATCATACGAGGGTGAACATAACAGTAGACGACGAACAAAAATATAGCAAGGGACCGCATGATATACGTTATTAGTGGAAAAAATTTCGAAAGTTTACGTAACTGTCTGACGTATGTATGCACGCATGATTTCTTAGAAAACAACCGCTCAAAAATTACACACCTGTCATGTCTGCATCGTGACAACATGCGAGATAATTTCTTTATGATAATCTTGCATGATCGCTTCGTTTTATTTAACCCATCAATAGATCATGGATAAAAAAGACAACAGTACCCAGCCCGCGTGTTCGCTGATTCGTTCATAAAACATTGGAAATAAGAGTTCCAACCAGTTGGCGCTGTAGTCGTTTGATTCCCGGTTAGCCCCTAGGAGGCCTATTCTGTAACTCGTTATAACCCGGTAACGACAGTTTTCGTTATCGTTAGCTTGCGACAGCCAATTGCATGCACGTTCCAAGACGAAAGGGGGCCTCTTATTGGCTGTCGCTAGCTAACGATAACGAAAACTGTCGTTACCGAGATATAACGAGTTACAGAATAGGCCTACTCTAGGCCTATTCTGCAACTCGTAACGACAATTTATGTTATCGTCAGCTAGCGACAGCCAATAAGAGGCTACCTTTCTTCTGTGATCGTGCATGCGATTTGCTGTCGATAGCTAATGACAGCGAAAACTGTTACTGAGTTATAAAGAGTTACAGAATAGGTCTGCTGTAACACGATTCTGTAACTCGTTATAACTCAGTAATGACAGTTTTGGTTATCCATAAATAGCAACAGCCAATCACATGCTCGATCACAGCAGAAAGAGGGCCTCTTATTGGCTGTCGCTAGCTTACGATAACGAAAACTTTCGCTACCGAGTTATAACGAGTCACAGAATCACACTACTGACACTGCTGGGCATGGTGGCGGGGGATAATTCCTTTGCCGAAGCCGTCCGCTAGAGTCGTTGTAATTGAGGGATGTCTGTGCGACCGAGACAATATAGCTACGCACTTTCGTGATAGCCTGACCAGAGAATCTAAATGTTCCAAAAGTTATTCAAAACGAATGATATTCCTATGCAAATAGAAATACATAAACTCACAAACTGTCGAGTATAAATAATAAAAATCTATCCAGTAATTAAATGGCGAATGATCCATCAATCTCATAATTGAAATCTAAGCGAGTTTAATAAGGATAAATCAATTTTTCTCTCTTACCTATAAAATACATTCCAGCTGAATAGGTTAATGCCTAGTTGAAAGGTTTGTTATCTTCGGTTCAATTCCCGTGCACTGTTTGTAAATTGTAAATGGCACGAATAGTTGAGGTTTCTGGTCGCAAGTATTTCTATATACACGTATACATCGACTGCTATTTACGCTAACAATAAATATGGAGATTTTACATGCAAAAATAATTTCAAGTGGATAGATCCTATAAAAACAATTCTTGATCCCTTAAAATTCAAGATGGTGGTGGAATGTAAGATAATTATTAGTTGCTATTGTGCAGGTACAAAATAATCGCAGACAAAACGTAGCAAACAATGTAGCGAAATAACCAAAAAAATTTTGGATTGTCAATTTAGACAATTTTTTTTATTTCATATTTTTCTGGAGTGCATGATTCCTCATGCACAACAGAATCTAATCAACAATCGCGTAAGCTAGAATATCCGAGCCATGTACTTCGTATGGTAAAGTAACATTATAACTCACTATCACGTATTCGAGAGTTAAAACAAACACAAACATTTGAGGCATATTTCGCGAAACACGATCCAACGTAGTGTATAAGATGAAAGAATTTTTAATTAGCATGGATCAACTCGCCACGATATGTCATATCCACCAATTCGCTATCAAAACAACATTCCTCGATACTAGTGGCACCAAAGACAGCTTCAATCGCGGTCTTACGTACAGGCATGGAGACAAGAGGTAAAGGAGCCCGAACGCAGTGTTGGAGAAATGGTCTGAAAAAGCGATGACGGCAATGACTTACACCACCTACCGCGTGGCGGCGCCTCTATTGCGGCGATACCGGAAACGCCGGGAAAGGCGGGGAAACGCGGTGATTCGAAATAGTTTGTCGTATATTTTTTCTATAAAATTGATGAGTTATATTGATATGCTTTTGTTCATAGTTATGAAATGTCAATATATCAGTCATTTGTTGACTTGGAGCCCATCGATACTGCAAATGTTTTATTTTTATTCGGTGACATGAACGATTAAATAACCATAACGCATCCAAACCCCTAATGCAACCCAACCAAATCCTAATCGCTTATTCGATTTCAAAGAGAAATATTTTTTTAAGTCACGACAAACAAAAATAAAACAATATAGCATTTACATTAAACCTCAAACCAACCAACAATCCAAACCGAATCTAAACTCCATCCGGGGGGAACTGCTTAAATATTAAAAAACTGCTTATTCTAGTGATGCAAGTGATAGCTCAATGGTTAGCACGCTGGAGTAACGTGCGCCAGCCCCCGGGTTCGTACCCTCATCGGGAAAGTTTTTCTTCGCAATAAATATTGCTCATAAACTAAGTGTCGAAAAACCGATGTGTTGGTCTAGTGGTTAGAGTACTTGCCTCTGGAATCAACACATCGGGAGGTCGCGGGTTCGAATCACCGTCTCGTAGTTTCGGAGAGAAATAAAAACACAGGCGTGACGTAGCTCCAGTTCTACACAGGTGTCGCGCACACGGACCGGTACGTGTGTGTGTCGTGTGTGTATGGCTGTAGCCTGTGAGCTATTTCTCGACGAAACGCGACTAGCTCCGAGGCTGGGAAGCGAACCCGTGACCGGCTGTATTGGTATAGGTTTTCCGCAGTTTCCCTATACCCATGACAGAAAATGTCATGGTGAATGCGATACAGAGGGGGAAGTCGGCTACGGCCGCAAGGTGGGGATCGATCAGGGATGTGGATTGGAGAAAAATGGTGGGAAATGTAAAAAAAGGGGAAATCCCTGTACATGGAAGCTACAAAATGGCGAAGCGTTCGCCGTAGCAGATACAATAAAAAAAAAAAACTAAGTGTCGAAATGAAAAAATCAGTTTTATTTTTGCTCCTAAATGTAAGTATTTTTTTTTTAAACTGAACGAGAATTATGGACTGCTAATTATAGACGAAAACTCTCGCAAAACAAAAATACTGACGATGAATGAATAATAAACGTTAATTTCGGGATCACCGATATTTTATTTGTTTCTTACACGCCCATCAAATGTTCACAATGCTCAAAAAACAGATACGAAGGTGGCAGAGATTCATTATTGTAAATATTATATGTCTTGCGGGGTAATAATTTGTTATTGTAATATGCAGGTTGAATAAATTGAACTGGCGTCTAATTTCCACGCTGCAAGCTAGTATAATGGTTGAAATTGAAAATATGTATTGTTTATTAATTTTGTTCATATTTCAACTCGAAATATGCACATTAATACCTCACTGCAATAGAAATTACGCCGGTTTCGAGCGTGGAAAAAAAGTCACATATGGCGCCATAACCTCAATTTATTTAACCGGCAAATTATAATAACAAAATATTACCCCGAATGACCGATGTGTTGGTCTAGTGGTTAGCGTGTTTGCCTCTGGAATCAACACATCGGGAGGTCGCGGGTTCGAATCACCGTCTCGTAGTTTCGGAGAGAAATAAAAACACAGGCGTGACGTAGCTCCAGTTCTACACGCATGTCGCGCACGCGGACCGGTACGTGTGTGTGTCGTGCGAGTGTCACTGTAGCCTGTGAGTTATTTCTCGACGAAACGCGACTAGCTCCGAGACTGTGATGCGAACTCGGGACCGGCTGTATTGGTATAGGTTTTCCGCAGTTTCCCTATACCCAAAGCAGAAATGCATGGTGAATGCGATACAGAGGGGGAAGTCGGCTGCGGTCGCAAGGTGGGGATATATGGAAACTGGAATATGGGGTTATGTATCAAGGGGGAAGATCCCTGTACAGATGGAAGTGTAAAAAAAAATATATTACCCCGAATGTCATTAAATAGGTAAAAAATGCCTTGTCCTTACCAGTACGTTATCTTTTACGAGGTAACGAGTCACAATATTTTGCAGGAGCACTTTTTTCACTTTATACACACGCGAAAGAAATACACCGCGAATAAAGACGTATAAAATGGAAATAAAACTCAGAGCTCATTTGGTGTATGACCAACGCGAAACTTCACAGCGGTATCTTTAGAACAAGAGCGCTACCGTGGCTGAATTTCAAACTAGGAAATATCATCGCTTTTACATGTCACTTTTTCACCCATTCCGCCATATGCGTTCGGACTCCTTTACTCTAGTCTCCATGCATACAGGTCTGGAAACTCCGGGGTTTTTGCATGGTGGAAAGCACGGTCTTACATGCAGGTCTTGAAACTCTGGTGGTGCTCGGATTGAAGCACCGGCCGTTTCGCCTAGTGACCACGAGTGTCGCTGCGATAGAGTGATGCAGGCTGTGCGAGAGAGATGGAAATCGATTGTTGACTCATAGGAACCTAACCTAGCTGTACAATTGGCTGGTGTAGGCAAATTATGATATTAAATGTCAAAAACGCATGATGAACCTAAATACAATTAAAAGTAACTTTATCGTAAACCTGAAAAAAACCAAAAGCCTATAGTTATCCAAGCGGGTGCAATGAATATGAATGTTTCTTATATAGGTGTCAATGTGAGCTCGTGTTGGTCGAGGGGTTCGGTGCAAGCTTCGTAATGCTGCTTTCAGGGGTTGGATCCCTGTGCGCTCGGTTTTTTAAAAACATGTTTTAGCTTTTATAAAAAAAAATAGGCTTTACGCGTTGTTTTAATTGACCGGAAAATAAGTGGCAACGATTCCAGACCGAAGTGGAATCCAGACCGATACACTTGCAGGATGTATTTCATGAAAATTAAACAAATACTTAAGAAACAGTGCTTCTTTTGCAATTCTTTATTTCCTCTTCGAAAAATTTTAATGCATGTCCCAAGAAACATTTTCAATAATCTCTACTTTGCAGTTTCCGAAACGGTTTGCGTTAGTAAATTTAAAAAAACACCTCTTTTCCGACCTTTAAACGAAGGACTCTCGATAGGACAAATGAAAATAATTCACTAACTTTTTTTGTGTTTTCCAGCCTGGAAAGTATTTATTGTAATGCTCCCAATAATTTTTCATTTTTTTTCAGGTTCCCGGCTCCAACGCCTGTTTCGCCCATTCTCGATGAATATATTTCGGTTCGAAATGATTTTCGCACAACACGTGTCTCGGCTCTAATTTCCCAACTCCCGGTATCGCGGCCTCCCATTTTTTTAATTGCGCCAAGTCTCTCGGCACCCGAAACACTGAGCGTTTCGATTTTTCACTCCGAGGGCCTGTTTTACACGTTGGCACAATACACCACTTAGTCATTTTTCAATGTCACCGTTTTTACAAGTTTATAAGTAGAGCACGTCGTGTGTGGTCGCGTAATTCAGCGGTTATGATTGGGTTTTGTTTACTTTTGAAATATATTTCCGCGTCTCTCACACAGCCTGCATCACTCTATAACAGCGATCCTCGTGGTCACGAGTTGAAACAGTCGGTGCTTCAATAAGAGGCCATCCCCCACCACTGAAATTTTGAGCAAGTTTCAGACCTGTATTTAAGACCGTGGTGGAAAGTGTCATCGTTAGTGAGGCAAAAACGTGGTTCCTCGTTTATCCACTGGAAGCGCTGGCAAGTCTTGTAGATATAGATATACAGCAATGGAAAAATAACCTGCTGACAGCCAGTACATGTGTGCACAACGTTTCTAGAAATCTAAACTACCTGAAACGCTCTGGTAGAACAGCATAGTGCGGACGCGGCCTTATTCTTCGCTATATTTTATAACATTCGATTGAGGATGCCTATCAACAAAAAAGTTCGCCTATCAACAAAACCAAAAAAGGCAACAACAATTTTTTGTAAAAAAACAAACTCGCCGAACTGACAAATCAATCAAAACGGTGCCTTTTAAACATACACAATGCGTTCATTTATTTTCTTTATTCCTCTTCCATTATATTTATTTTCAGGTTCTTATTAACATTGTTAAAAAAGCAAAAATAAATGTTGTAAAAACAAATAAGGAATTCAATCTACTGAGAATAAACTTTTATTATAAGAGAAAACATTTACGGCGCACAAATTTGTTCATACCCCATCTACTCAAATCGCGAAAGATTAAATGAACATATTACAGAAGTTCGAACATATGAGAAATACAGTCTACTGAAATAGCAATTCTCATTCTGCCTGGGGGTTCAGCAGTGAAAAATACTCAATCATTTTCCATCCATATGGCTCTTACAAATATTGGGTCTGTTCGTTTTGGCTACACATTTCTACACTTCTTACGCCTTCCTAGGACGTTCTATTACTATATCGATTGCAATTGTAGAAAGTGTAGCTAAACCGAACAGATTTAATGTTTATTTCGGAAAATCTGCGCCCTTGCACAGCTGTTCGGACCTGCGTTTGATTGGCTAACTTCTACCTAGCAGCGCTTCGGGTGCCAAAAGCGAGAACTGACCGTTATCTGAGTTACTCCGCACTCTAGGAGTTTCCAGACCTGTATGTCAGACCGTGGCTTCAATACACAAGCCACCCCCACCATTGAAATTCTATTGAGTTGCAAGACCTGTATGCAAGACCGTGGGGCCCACCGTGTCCGCCTTATTGTCACTCTTCACCACGGAAAGCTGGTGAACGCCCCGAACGCTGTACTGCGGACGTGGGCTATGAAAGCAGCGAAAATTTTTACTGAAATATCCGCTGGCGCTGCTGTACTCAAGATAGGATGACAGAGACGGAATGAAAAAAGAGAGATAAGAGAATATTCAAAGCGGAGTTATACGCAAAACAGATGAGAAAAACAGTAAATTTGTTCGTTCGTCGATTAATTCTGTCATCGTGCATTTGTTAATTAGATAATATTTTTGGACAAAATTCAAAGCCAAGTCAACCTAGACCCTTGAAAGATTTATTAATAAATTATTTTTATACAATATGCGATCGACTCCAAACGAATTAAAAAAGCAACAACAAAATGAGCGCATATTTATTATTTAATGCACAATATGAATGTGTTTTTTTCCTACAGGAAGGAAACAAAAATTTTTAAACAATAAAACTTTAATATTGGTGAACAATAAATAATATTGATAATGCGATAAACTGTTAATCTGGAATTAAATCGACTTGTACGTAGTCAAAGTTCATTCGAGAGCGAAATTTTCATCGGAGACCCTCAACAATTATCGCATTATCATAAATTTTCCAGCGCTGGATGGCCCGACAAACCCAATTGTTTTTCTAACCGATGCAACGCAACTAATATTTGCTCGGAGAATAATTTACATACACAGAACTCGTCAATTCTCCGCATACGCACTATCAGTTTACTATTTCCCCATTGTGCACTCTGCAACAAAAAATAAACTCAAAATAGAATTTGTACTGCATATGACAATATATGAATTCTAACCTCACTTTCATGCTCATTCGATTCAACGCAAGAATGACAATTACAAGATAATATTGAAAATAGAAAATATCGTTTTCTTACCTGCATATGTATAATGTGGGGCACTCACTCACTGCACTCCACAGCATTGATGTTTATCGCAATAAAAAAAATCCTTATAAATCTTGTTGGTGCGTTCAAAGACGAAAAGCCAAGAACCAAGTATAAATGCAATACGGTAATAAATGTGTAATAAATGCGAACTGAGATAACCACGAATCCTCCAGTTTGTATATACGCTCACTTCATAGCGTCACCGATGCTTCATATCCTACCCTCCCTGCACTAGCGCTTGTAGTGGCTGAATTTAGAACCACAACTTTTCGTCACTTTCGGGGTCCACGTTAATAATGCTTTTCCTATACGCGTTCGGGCTCCTTTACTCTAGTCTCCACAGAGATTAGTAGGGAGATGTACAACGCTCCCCTTTTCGGCGTGCCACGGAAATGGCGCTAAATCGCGGCGGCGAGTTCGGAAATATGATTTCGTGTGCATTAGTCCAGTCAAATTACGGCTCAGAATGAAAAAAAAAACATAAAATACCGCATTTTTGGGATTATGATGGATCGATAGGGGGGTGTATTCTGAGCTTAAATTTCAATTTGTGGGGTTCTACTGAGGTCAGCTCAAGGTCATTTCGATGAAAACGCGTTTAATTCGATATCTCGAGAACGGTTAGTGTTAGGCCAAAAATTGTAGAGACCTTTTCTCTTCTAAATTAAATTTCCTAACTTTTTTATCTGAAACTTTTTTTTTTATCATCAATATTTTTCAATTTATTACTTCCGGAAGGCAAACATTTTACTTTTTTTTCTCCCTATTTTTCATTTTTCGCCATTTTCTCCCCAACCGTTCAATTTTATGAAATTTTACCATTTATCAAAGTTGTAGATCCTTTAATTATGAACAACTTTTTCCGATAACTTTTTTTTCTAATACCAATATGTTCGGAGTTATATATTACTTTACCGAGCAAAATCCGCGCCAATGTCGCAATATCATCGACATCAGTGGGTATTCAGTACTTGAAAGAAATATTAAAGTATTCCATGATAATTTATTAGCCAACTTACCTGTATCAGAAGGTGAATCAATTAAACTATTTAAAAATTGTACTTCATTTAAATATTCAATATTGTAATCATTCAAATATCATTTAAATATTGTACTTCTTCAATTTGGGTATTTTTTATTCCATTCACTGGGATCAACCATTTGGGATATTCCATTCAACAATCTCAACGAGCTCCGTTATAAGGCATAAAAAAATGGCAGGCAGTGGGAGGGTTAAATTAGAATCCCTTCCCCCTACCTCTGATGCCGCATTTTTTCACTCGTTGAGATGTTATTACCAAGTGCAATACTGGCTCGAAAATTATCTGGAACCCGAGGAGTGGGGCTGGCGTCGCACCCTCCGTGGATTGGAGCCGATACCAATGTCGCTGAAACCAGCTCCGGAAGATTTCCTGAGATCAATTGCGTGCAAATGCAAAACCAACTGCGGCAAAGCGTGCGGATGCAGAAAGGCCGGCCTGTTTTGCTCAGTAATTTGCACTAATTGCCAAGAGAACTATTGTTCTAATATCGCCAGTGTTGTCGACGATAATATTTTTGACGCAATGGACGAGGACCTTTAATATTAATGAATCACTTCCATCGACCTCGGATGCTTAATTTTACGAATTTCATTACCTATTTTTTTATCAATAAATGTGTGAAACAGTTTCAATTATTCATGTACTTCTTTTTTTTAATCCTTATTCACATTATTATCCCATTGAATGGAATAAAAAATACCCAAATTGAAGAAGTACAATATTTAAATGATATTTGAATGATTACAATATTGAATATTTAAATGAAGTACAATTTTTAAATAGTTTAATCGATTCACCTTCTGATACAGGTAAGTTGGCTAATAAATTATCATGGAATACTTTAATATTTCTTTCAAGTACTGAATACCCACTGATGTCGATGATATTGCGACATTGGCGCGGATTTTGCTCGGTAAAGTAATATATAACTCCGAACATATTGGTACTAGAAAAAAAAGTTATCGGAAAAAGTTGTTCATAATTAAAGGATCTACAACTTTGATAAATGGTAAAATTTCATAAAATTGAACAGTTGGGGAGAAAATGGCGAAAAATGAAAAATAGGGAGAAAAAAAAAGTAAAATTTTTGCCTTCCGGAAGTAATAAATTGAAAAATATTGATGATAAAAAAAAAAGTTTCACATAAAAAAGTTAGGAAATTTAATTTAGAAGAGAAAAGGTCTCTACAATTTTTGGCCTAACACTAACCGTTCTCGAGATATCGAATTAAACGCGTTTTCATCGAAATGACCTTGAGCTGACCTCAGTAGAACCCCACAAATTGAAATTTAAGCTCAGAATACACCCCCCTATCGATCCATCATAATCCCAAAAATGCGGTATTTTATGTTTTTTCATTTCGGTAATTTGACTGGACTACATCGCCTCTGTCGAGGTTGGAGATTCCCTTGTAGCCGCGCGAGTCGTGAGCACCGCTCAAGTCGATATCGCAGTCAGCGTGCACACGAATGGGTAGCTCGGTGGGGGAAAAGTCTCTGCCCCTCACTCACTCGACAGGCGAACGGAGCGAGGTTTTCCGTCCGATCGAGCTCGACATATGTGTGGCCGTACTGTGGATTGGAATATGCATTAAATGAATTGCAAAGAGAAAAACATGTATCGAGAAAATTGTTTTCTCTCGGTTGGCCGTTTATGCCGAGAATGCGGGTTGAAAAAATTAACGACGAACCGCGTTGAAAAATAAAACGCCGAAACGACCGTGGAAGGTTCAAAAAGAAATCTTGAGCCTTTGCCGCGGTCATTACGGCGTTTTTTTTTCAACAGTAAACATTATGAATGACCGTGTATCATAAATGTTTTTCTATCCTCAATGAGCGTCGTGGCTGAGTTGGCAGCGTGACGGATTGACGATGCTTGCGGTCCGGGTTCGATCCCTGGTTAATCGACTTTTTTAATCTATTCTTTTTTTTTCATTTTATATTCAAAAAATTTCGAACGTACTCTCACTTTAGCTATTCTCGCCTGTCCAGGCATTATTTATGATATTTAATTCATATATGTTTAATTTAAAAAAAGACATTGGCTACGGGGATCGAACCCGCGTCGTCTGCACTCAGAGCTCGCACGCTGACATATCAACCGCGAGGCTCGCTTGTGACTGCAAACCTGCCTTACGTATACACACTTTAAAAAAAATTCGCTGCATACCAATTGTATATTGTTTTTATGACCCCAAAGTATTATTGAAGACAAATGAAAACGATTTTTCCAAATTCCTAGAGTGGTGTTATCCCTTAAAGAAAAGAAATTGATTTTTTGATCGTTGTAAATGTATATCCCCTCTTAAAGACTTTAAGGCGTTTGGCCACCTTGGCCGATCGAAAAATGGGTATATTTAAGAAAAAATAATAAACTCGAAAGTATGGGCCGGAATATTTTTATTCTTTTACACAACGTCAGAAAGGGCTTTAAGAATAACGTTAATAAATTTTCGTTCAAAATATTAAAAAATTACGCCGGTATGCACATTGCCGCGGGGGCCCTCAGCACGATACACGCGGTCGTTGTCCCAGCTGTTACCATTAAAAAAATTATGGTTAGCCGAAGAAAAAAATGTGTACTTTTCACCGAAATTACGGCTCACCATAATTTTTCTAATGGTCGAAAAAAAAACCGCTACGCTACATTGTAGCGACACTACTCACAAATGAGCTGATTTTTTTTTCAGATGTGAAATGACCGCGTAACAGCTGGGACAACGACCGCGCGTATCGTGCGGAGGGCCTCCGCGGCCCTGTGCATAACGCCGCCATTTTTTAATATTTTGAACGGAAATTTATTAACGTTATTCTTAAAGCCCTTTCTGACGTTATGTGAAAAAATAAAAATATTCCGGCCCATACTTTCGAGTTCATTATTATTTTTTTTTAATATGCCCATTTTGCGATCGGCCAAGGTGGCCAGACGCCTTTAAAGAATCTCGTACGTGTTAGCGAAAACCGGCAGAACATTTTGAAGCAACTCGTCCACTTCTTTGATGTTCGCTATTTCGGTGGTCGCTATTTTGGACCTTCGCTCGTTTGCCTATCTGAGATCTATACTTTCGAAGTTTGTATCCTCGATATATGTCTTTTTGCTATAGATGGTATTACCAATATTAGATACTCACGTCTTTCCATTTCGGAGATATGGATGTTCTAGATTTCTTGAATCTGTATGTGTATGACTCAAACTGCAGACAATCTGAATACACGTTCTCGAATAAACAATCCTTTGTAATTATAATTGTAATAGTTATTCAATTTCGTCATCGGCCGAAGGATAAAATTTTGAATAATTTACAATTCGTTACTTTGAGTTTATAATTCTGTTATTTCGAAATCTTTGTCGTTCTATATTTGGCCTTTCAAAGTTTTGACCCCCATCCCAATGTGAAATGTGTTTTGAAAATAAAGCTGATCGAGAAAGACTCAAAGTTTTCTTCGAGCCTTTCTCGATCGTTTCGGCACTTTAATTCAACAATTTTTTTAATTAATTTTCTAAGGTAAAAAGTAAAAATTCATTTCCGTATTGGAGGAAACATTAATTTTTTTGTCATATTTTCCAATACTGTTTGCACCAAAATTTGGAACGCCCGCTCATTTTGAGCAACTTCAACATGCATCCGGCGGGGCGAACGACTGCGTGTTCGGTCGCGTCGACGTTACCCGCGGCGTCCTTGCTGCGGCCGCTCCCCTCGTTCGTGCCGCTGTTCTTTCGATGGCCTGCCCTTCTCGCGCCCTTGGGCTCCCACGGGTGCCTCTTGACGCTGCGGCTGCTGCTGGCGACCACTTTTCTTTTTGTTGCGGCGCCAAAATGTAACTGTACAAAACAAATTATAAACAACTGTTCTTTGTAACTGTACAAAATAAATAATAAAATGTACACCTAAAATACATTACTCACACAAATTAAGAGATTTTAAAAAATTCCGAATTTTTGGCTGATTTTCAACAAGGGATAACTCGGAGAAAAATGGTCGTACAGAAAATTAAAAAAAAAGGAAATTATAGCTTCAAGTATCTAGTTTTCAGATCTGGACGGAAAATTTTTTTAGCGTGGGTGGTTTTCTTGTAATCATCCGAAAACCAACGAAATTTTTTTTCCAAATTTTTGCTCGTCTTTAAAATGGTCTGTCGACTTCAAATGATTTTTTTTTATCATACGACTATAAAAGTCTTTTAGGCAATTTAATCAGCTTTAATTTGACCTTTTAACGAGCTCTGTACGATGATTTGGCGCGGAGTAATCGTCCAGGATTTCAATGCTTATTTATCTCTTGATTCTCTGCGTTATTAATGTATACAAAAAAAGTATTGCTTATTTTTTTAGTTTATACGTTAATTTAAATATAATAATAAATCTAAATTACAACTTATTTATCTTCTAAAAAATTGTTTACGCTTTACTCACATCCGTTCTTATGCCAAATCAATTATAATTCATAAAAGTAAGCCAAAATATATTTATATTCGTATTATTATATTAATTCTCATATTTTCATCAACCGATAAAGCATTATCCCCAAAAACAAGCCAATCATCCATCCGGCCGGGAATTGTAAGTACCAGAAAGTGCACATATTCTATAAGCGATGAGATGGTCCCGTTGGTAGCGTTCCTGGCTTCGGTCCGCAGGGGCAAATTTATTTTAGTTAAATAGGCAAATTTAGGCAAATATGTTTAAATTAAATTTAGTACAAATTTTTCTCCAAATTTTTCATAATTTCTCATATTTTAGTAATATCTGAGATTTTCGGAGAAAAAACGATTCAAAACAGATTCAAGTACTGCTCTATTTCCAAAAAACACATTTTTTTTACTTAAAATTCATGATTTCTTATTTTTTTCCCGGAAATTTCTCTTTTTCCTATGACCTGAGTGAACGGCTGCGGAGATATTCGGAGAAAAGTTAAAGATGAAAAGAAATGAGATTTTCGTTAAAAAAAACTTTTTATTATTATTTTTTTTCCGGCAATTTCCCTTTTTCCTATTACCTGAGTGAACGGCTGCGGAGATATTCGGAGAAAATTTAAAGATGAAAAAAATGAGATTTTCGTAAAAAAAACTTGATATTATTTTTTTTCCGGAACTTTTTCTTTTTCCTATTGAGTGAACGGCTGCGGAGATATTCGGAGAAAAGTTGTAGATGAAAAAAAAATAAGATTTTCGTAAAAAAAACTTATTACATTTTTTTATCCCTCATAATTCTGAGAAATAATGAATTTCCGAAATTTTTGCAAACAAAATGGCGACACTGCAGCAAATTCTTCCGAGGCATGTTGAACTTAAGGTGCTCTACGGCACGCAGTATAACTTGTGCCAATTTTGATCTGGACAAAATAATTTTTTAAAAATTAAATCTCAATGAGTGTAGCTAGTGAACCACGTAGAGGATTTTGGAAATATTGATTTTTGAGTAATTGCCGAGTATTGGACTAAAAATGTTCAATTTTTTTTTATGACAGTTATATTTAAATAAATATTGTTTAAATTAACTTATCGAAAATCCCCTACGGGGTTCAGTAGCTACACTCATTTAGACTTAAGAAAACAAAATTCTTTTTTTTAGATTAAAATTGGCACAGTTATACTCCGTGCCGCAGAGGTTCGACATACTTCGGAAGAATTGCTGCAGTGTCGCCATTTTGTAATATTTTCGGATAAAAATTCATAGCCATATATTTAAATATATGCTCAATAAATACCGCAAGTATTGTTTGTTTATCAGGAGGGGGATTATCCAGGGAGATTCTCTCAGCCCCCTCCTGTTTTGCATCTCGCTATTACCCTTATCAATCGCCTTGCGGGCTGCACGCGGGTACGAAGCGGGGCCCCCCGGGGGGCGTGGGCGAGGGATCACCCATTTATTTTATATGGATGACCTCAAGCTATACGCTCCCGGGGAGGCGGGGCTTAAGCTCCTCTTGAACATCGTAGCGACGTACACGCGGGTGGCGGGAATGGATTTCGGATTGGACAAATGCGCTGTTCTTCATCTCAGGAGAGGGAGAGCAGAGGGTGTCGCGGCTGATGTCCGGCTGGTGGACGGGAGCGTCTTCAAACACCTGGACGCCGGGGGGTCTTATCGGTACCTTGGCATCGATCAGCGCTCTCTTCAAGACGCTGAGGGTGTCAAGGGGGCCCTCCGCAGCGAGTATAGGCAGCGTCTCAGACGGATCTGGAAATCAGATCTGTCTGGGAAAAATAAGATCACTGCCACCAATATGCTCGCTGTCCCGGTCCTGCTCTACTCCTTTGGCGTCGTCAAATGGCGCAGAGACGAGCTTAAACAGCTGGACATCGGCACACGCAAAATAATGAACATCCAACGGAGTCTGCACCCTCGATCTTCCACCCCGCGCCTTTATATGCTGCGTCAGAGCGGCGGGCGTGGGCTCTTGGGATTGGAGTGTCTTCATGACCGCATGGTCCTCGGAATAGCAAGCGATGTGATAACAAGCTCGGACCCGCTCCTGGAGATTGTGCACCAGCATGAGCTTCATGGGGCGGGTGCTTTTCTTTATAAGGCGGCAGATCGTGCGGCAGAGACCCTCGGCTTGGAGTTCCGCCGGCGCCGGCGTGGCGCCTTGCCAATAGACTCCGTCGCTCGGTTGCCCAAGTCCCGACGTCGGCGGGCAATCAGGGCTGCCGAGCAGACTGTCCTGACTCGGCAGCACGTGGACAGACCCATGCACGGTGTGTTTTTTCACCACATCGAGGAACAGGGGCTGTCCACCCAGCTGACCTTTTCCTTCTTGCGGTCAGCTGTACTGATGTCCGAGACCGAAGGGTTTATCTGCGCCTGCCAAGACGGAGTCATCAACACCCTGGTCTATCGCAGCCGCGTTTTGGGTCAGCCTCTGCCGACCACTTTGTGTCGTGCATGCAAACAATCGCCGGAGACACTAATGCATCTACTGTCGGCTTGCCCAGTATATGCAGTCTCTGGCTATATCCATCGCCATAACGCGGCCCTAAGAGTGTTGTACTACCATCTACGGCACTCTTATGGGATAGACCGGGAGCCCGTGCCGCCTTATTTACCAGGAGATATTGAGTCCGTTGTCGTGGGCGAGAGGTGCAAGATTTATTGGAACTTCTCATTCGCGACCATCGGGCCGCTACAAGCGACTAAGCCTGATGTTGTCCTCTTCGATTTCGACGACAAGACGATATACGTCATTGAGTTCTCGGCTCCGGCCGAAGTGAACGTGTCGCGAAAGGAAGAGGAGAAACGGCTCAAGTATCAGCCTCTCCTGGCCGAGCTACGTCGTTTGCACCGAGGATTCAGGGTAACTCTCGTTGTCCTCATCATCGGCGCGCTAGGGGGGATGAAGGAGTCATTTGTATCGGGCCTCGCTGGCATACCGGTTTGCAAACCCGGTGTCCGGTTGCTAGCAGGTCGGATGCAGAAGGCGGCCATACTTGGGTCCCTCCGTTTACTCAGGCAACACGATTGTGGACTGCGGTAGCCGTTAACCCTCTGGCTTGAGGGAGCGGCTATCGCAGAGCGATTCATTGGACTTTTCGCGCGTTTTTTTTTGACTGGGCGGCAGTCGAGGTGGTGTCGGAACCCTCGAGTGTCGCCCAGCGTTATTGTTCCGGTCTAGATTAAGACCGAGCCTAACCCCCGGGGGTAGGTGAATGTTTCCCAGTGCAAACTGAGGAAGTGTGTTGCCCGGAGCAATAAAGTCTAATATTAAAAAAGAAAAAAAAATAACATGTACATGCAAGAAACCGGGCGAATGCGGGAATTTTGGCTCTACATGCTGGGGTTGTCATTTCAACACGTGCTTATTATATGTTGTGACGTGATTTTTTAAGTCACGTCACAGATAGGCTACCGACGATTTAGTCGTGCTCTCGATGCCCGGGTTACGACCCCTCCGTGTATGTTACGGGCCTTTCCTCCAGTATGTTTGTTTTGTAACGTTTAGGTTTGGGTTTTGTTGTGGTTTCTGGTGTGGTTGGCGTGCGAAACTCGGTCGAGCGGCGTGTCGCTCAACGTACCGAGCAATCCCGACCGAGGGACGCACCCAACGAGGCTTTCGGGGAATCGGTGCACGCCTGGCTGAGATGCCGGCGCCCTACCGCAGTGGTGCATCGTGCTGAAGAGCGGGCCGTTTGGGTTACGGGTGGAGGCGGGAGACCTCTGCGCTGCGCTTCTAGAGAGAAGCTTTGCCCGCTCTCGCATGGTGACCCGGGGATGCGATCCCCGAGAGCCTCCATGTTACCTAGGAGGAAAGGTCCCGATCTGTTACCGTTCCGCTTGCGGGGTACTCGGGCAGGAAATATAGGTTCCGAAAGGAATATTCTTCCAGAATATTCTAGCTCCCGAAATAATATTTCAGCTCACAAATATTATAAGAAAATGTTCTCGCTCGACGTAGCGTTCTCGCTAGCTCTCGTAGCGCGCGAGCGTATTTACATTTTTTTCGATAATCACGCTCGACAATGATCTCGCTCGCTGGCCTTCGCCGCGCGAGGTATAGTTGGCGACCGATTTTGCTCTCGAACGAGGTCCGTCGGAGTTTCGCTCCTGACGCCGTGTGAGACAGACGTGTTTCTCCACGGGTCCTGTTCGCGATCCCGTGCCCGGAAGGCGGGTCCTTCCGGACGGAGATAAGTTCCCGTGGTTTGAAAACAACCAGCTCCCGCAAAATAAAATAAAACAATTTGTTTTGTTATTTTTTTATTGTTCCCGCGTATCCGACGTCTCGTACGCTAATCCTGGTGAATCCCGACCCCTCTACCACGACTCACAGCCTGAGCGGCCGTGCTCTACCGCAACCGCCCCCCCCCCCCGGGTAAATGCATCCAGTTAGTCCGGTTACACGATTCCGGCGAAACAAAAATCAGGGAGGTCTCCCGACTCCCAGGTCATACCAGTTAGGATTCCGGTGAAACAAAAATCGCCGAGTCCTCCAGCTCCGATGGTGGGTCAGGGCGGACCCCCCTGGCCCCAGGGCATACCAGTTGAGAAATCCGGTGGAATAAAATTCTCTGGCGCCCCGGGTAGTGCGGATGCACCCACGCGGGGTGGACGGCCGAAGGTGACGGTTCCCGCACCTAGCTCTTGTATTAACGTTCTCGATTTCCTGGTAAGTAAAAATAATTCCCGTCACAATGTATAACCATGAAAACTGGTTATTTGCTAGTTACGTTTAAAAATGAAGCTAAATATGAATTAAATTAAGCGATAAACCAACTGAACAAGCCGTCAGGCCTAATTGAACCCCAAGCGCGGCGAATCACTTAAATATGAGAAGATTGTATTTATTGTTAAATGATTGTGTGGCGAAGTTGGTAGAACGCTAGATTGCTGTATTGAAGGTCCTGAGTTCGAGCCTCGGTAGTTTTGATTTTTTTTCTTTAGTATTCGTACAGGTATCTGGTTGTGCGAGCGAATTGAAGCAGTTTCAACCAATCAAAGAACTCGTCCGATCCCAAAAGAACTCGAACGAAAATAACATGGAAGAATATATTTTTTAATTTATTGCCATCAATAGTTGAAATTTGTTTTATAATTCCTACCTAGAGTGTTTACTTTTTCCCTCTATCACATTGACTCGCGAGGAGTCATCTCCATTATTATACACATAGTTCGATAGCTGCTGTGCTGGTGTACGCGACAGATATATTTGTGTTTGACAGGCGCAAACAATTTTGCCGCCATAACATGGTCAGTTTCACCTTATGCAGTTTTGTATTACTATATATTATGAACTCTGGGGAACACTAGCGATGCCTGCGGTGGAACTGAGCATTACACCTCTGCGACCGATTGAAAGAACTGTTTGAGGCGGGAGTGTCGACTCCTTCTCTCTAGTCTCCTTGTGCGCGACCACGGTGAGCTCCCGACATGGTCGTATATACAGGCAGTGCAGCCAGATCGCGCGTAAAAGTTACCCCCTCTCTAGGCTCTTACGCGCCCATCACACAATCATAGTAGCGCGTCTCCGTGAGCGAGCGACGCTCGGACATCTTCGGCAAGAGCCGAGCGGGGTCGAAGTTTCCCGACCGCGCCTTCGGCAGCTACACCGACACATGGACGCTGAGCACATTCATGTGCGGCCAAGCCGAAACGAAGGCTTCGAGGGAAAAAGCAATCTGAGCACGACTTGCGCGTGACATCACCCGACGACACGCGCGAGGCTTTTAGATGATTTCAATGCTTATTTAGCTCTTGATTCTCTGCGTTATTAATGTATACAATAAAATGTATCGCGAACGATGAACGCTTATTTTGTTAGTTTATACGTTAATTTAAATATAATAATAAATCTAAATTACAACTTATTCATCTTCTGAAAAAATTGTTTACGCTTTACTCACACCCGTCCTTATGGCAAATGAATTATAATTCATAAAAGTAAGCGGAAATATATTTATATTCGTATTATTATATTAATTCTCATACTTTCATCAAGCGACAAAGCATTATCCCCAAAAATAAGCCAATCATCCATCCGGCCGCGAATCGTAAGTACCAGAAAGTGCACATATTCTACAAACCATGAGATGGTCCCGTTGGTAGCGTTCCTGGCTTCGGTCCGCAGGGGCCCCTAGGGCACATTTTTCTCTAAATTTTTCATAATTTCTCATATTTTCGTCATATTTGAGATATTCGGAGAAAAAATGATTTAAAACAGATTCAAGTACTGGTCTATTTCCCAAAAACACATTTTTTTTACTGAAAATTCATGATTTCTCATTTTTTTCTCCGGAAATTTCTCTTTTTCCTATGACCTGAGGCTGCGGAGATATTCGGAGAAAAGTTAAAGATGAAAAGAAATGAGATATTCGTTAAAAAAACGTATTATTATTATTTTTTCTCCGAAATTTCCTTTTGCCCTATTACCTGAGTGAACGGCTGCGGAGATATTCGGAAAAAAGTTATAGATGAAAAAAATGAGATTTTCGTAAAAAAAATTGATTACATTTTTTGATCCCTCATAATTCTGAGAAATAATGAATTTCCGAAATTTTTGCAAACGTCATTTTCCTTAAGGGGTAACACCACTGTAACGGCCTGCCACGAAGCGTTTTAGACAAATAATACTTGGGGTAATTATTAAGCATATATTGAAGTATATTGCAAAAAAATGTTATGGGAAAATATTACAAAATGACGACACTGCAGCAAATTCTTCCGAGGCATGTTGAACTTAAGGTGCTCTGCGGCACGCAGTATAACTTGTGCCAATTTTAATCTGGACAAAATAATTTTTTAAAAATTAAATCTCGATGAGTGTAGCTAGTGAACCACATAGGGGATTTTAGAAATATTGATTTTTGAGTAATTGCCGAGTATGTGACTAAAAATGTTCAATTTTTTTAAAGACAGTTATTTGTTAATAAATATTGTTTAAATTAACTTATCGAAAATCCCCTACGTGGTTCAGTAGCTACACTCATGTAGACTTAATAAAACGAAATTCTTTTTTTTAGATTAAAATTGGCACAGTTATACTGCGTGCTGCAGAGGTTCGACATGCTTCGGAAGAATTGCTGCAGTGTCGCCATTTTGTAATATTTTCGGATAAAAATTGTTTATCACATTTTCTTCCGCCAAAAAAAATATCAAAAAATACGCTTCATGTAAGGCCGTTACAGTGGTGTTACCCCTTAAAGTCTTCATTTAATTTCCGAGATTTTCCCGTGATCATAATTAAAATGATGAAGTATTCGGAAAAATTCGGAAAAATTCGAAAAAATTCGGAGAAACTCGGATGTTTGCGTAAAAGTAATTGTCCGCAAAACTCCGAATCCTTCATATTTTCCAATTCATAGAAAATTCACAGTTCCAATTCATAGAAAAATTTGGAAAAATTTTGCGGAAAAAATTGGAGTTTTTCAGAAAAAAAATTGCACTACGGGCGCGGGATTGTTCCCTGCGCTCAGTGCTTTTTTAAAATTATTATTACTATTAATTCTTATTTGATTAGTTATTTTTATTAGTTATCATTATTATTTTAATTAGTTATCTTTTAGTGTCGAAAAATGTATCGCGCACTCTGACCGCTTATTTTATTAGTTTGTACGTTAATTTTAATATAATAATAAATCTAAATTACAACATATTTATCTTCTAAAAAATTGTTTGCGCTTACCTCACATGCCAAATAAATTGTAATTCATAAAAGTAAGCGGAAATGTATTTATATTCGTATTATTATATTCATTCTCATATACTTTCATCGAGCGATAAAGCATTATGATAATTCTTTATCGCTTGATGAAAATATATGAGCGGAAATATATTTATATTCGTATTATTATATTTATTCTCATATACTTTCATCAAGCGATAAAGCATTATGATAATGCTTTATCGCTTGACGCATATGAGAATGAATATAATAATACGAATATAAATATATGTCCGCTTACTTTTATGAATTACAATTTATTTGGCATAGGGCCGGGTGTAAGTAAAGCGCGATACATTTTTCGACACTAAAAGATAACTAATTAAAATAATAATGATAACTAATAAAAATAACGAATCAAATAAGAATTAATAGTATTAATAATTAAAAAAACAGCACTGAGCGCGTTGAACGATCCTGCGCCTCTGCGGACCGAAGCCAGAAACGCTACCAACGGGACCAATTCATCGCTTGGAGGAAATGTGCACCTTCTGGGACTTACGATTCGCGGCCGGATACATTATGATAATGCTTTATAGCTTGATGGAAGTATATGAGAATGAATATAATAATACGAATATAAATATATTTCCGCTTACTTTTATGAATTATAATTTATTAGGCATAAGGACGGGTGTGAGTAAAGCGTAAACAATTTTTCAGAAGATGAATAAGTTGTAATTTAGATTTATTATTATATTTAAATTAACGTATAAACTAACAAAATAAGCGATCAAAGTGCGCGATACATTTTATTGTATACATTAATAACGCAGAGAATCAAGAGCTAAATAAGCATTGAAATCATCTAAAAGCCTCGCGCGTGTCGTCGGGTGACGTCACGCGCAAGTCGTGCTCAGATTGCTTTTTCCCTCGAAGCCTTCGTTTCGGCTTAGCCGCACATGAACGTGCTCAGCGTCCATGTGTTGGTGTAGCTGTCGAAGGCGCGGTCGGGAAACTTCGACCCCGCTCGGCTCTTACCGAAGATGTCCGAGCGTCGCTCGCTCACGGACACGCGCTACTATGATTGTGTGATGGGCGCGTAAGAGCCTAGAGAGGGGGTAACTTTTACGCGCGATCTGGCTGCACTGTATACAGGTTTGGGCACTCCCGTATATTCCGTATACCCCAAAGCATGGAGCCTAGATACCAGGAGGTTCAGCGGCAATGCAAAGGCGCTGAAAAAAGCGTCCCCGAAAATGTCCCGAAGTGATGGCGCTGGGGTGCAGCGGCACCTACATATATAGTAATATATTGGTCAACGAGGTGAAAGTGATCGGATGAGTTTCTAACCTCACGACAGACCGATCGTGACATCAAACGTCGAAATATCCGCCGATTCATTATTTCCTCATGACGGTTCGGAAAAAAAACGCAAAAGCGAGAAAATACCTCAAACTCAAACTCAAAGTGGCGGCGATACAGCCCATCTAGAAAGACGTGTTTTTTTTTACATATAGCTTCACGGGAGAACGGTTTTCTCGTAAAATATAAGACCTGAAACAAAAACCAAAAAAATGATAATTTATATATTATTAGCTATGAGACTACCTAGAAATTTGCTTTCAAATTTTGCAAAAATAGCACACTTTGAAGGAAATAAATCGATTTTTTGCGTATATCTATATACATATAGGTGCCGGAGCACCCCAGCGCCATCATTTCTTGTTCTCGTTTTGGGGACGAGTTGAAACAGAGATTAGTAGGGAGATGTACAACGCTCCCCTTTTCGGCGTGCCTCGGAAACGGCGCTAAATCGCGGCGGCGAGTTCGGGAATATGATTTTGTGTGCATCGCCTCTGTCGAGGTTGCAGATTCCCTTGTAGCCGCGCGAGTCGTGAGCACCGCTCAAGTCGATATCGCAGTCAGCGTGCACACGAATGGGTAGCTCGGTGGGGGAAAAGTCTCTGCCCCTCGCTCTAGTGCAGCCTGATCGCGCGTAAAAGTTACCCCCTCTCTAGTCTCTTACGCGCCCGCCACATAATCATAGTAGCGCGTGTCCGTGAGCGAGCGATGCT